>OY759219.1:46392674-46707060 GCA_963662175.1 Aradus depressus
ATTAAATCAAAATGTATATTTATTTTATTATACTTCAAAAATATATAATATAATACTAATAATATTCAGTATAAATTGATGTACGTATGTTAGCTGGAACTTGAGGAGCTGGAATGAAGGGTTGTGCCGCCTCATGGCTCCTTTCGGCTGAACTTGAGGAGCTGGAATGAAGGGTTGTGCCGCCTCATGGCTCCTTTCGGCTGAACTTGAGGCGCTCTTGGTATTATCCCCCCGCGGTCACCACCAAGGATGTAGGAGGGGGGGGGACTCTTCATTCCCAGTTTTACTTATATAAAACATGAAACATATCTCGTTGAGTGGCCGGCAGAATACGGTGTTGTGGTTTTTTCAACATTGTCTATATTTTACACCTTATAATATTCCTTGACAAAACATTTTGACGTATGAGTAGTGCGGTAACTATGTCCATCAAAACAACTAAAGTTGCGGCAATACCAGCAATCATTAGTAGGCTCTAGGAACTTCTTAGGATCAGAAATTCGTTAATTAATTGATATAAGATGTTCTGCCGGTAACCCATCGTACACCGGTGTTGGGCCCCAAATCACTAAATATGTTTCTTATTTTTGTGTCCATATCGTAATTATTTGGTAGCAACAACAATTATTTCAATAAAAGAGTGCGGTGCAGTGCGGTGCGGGTCGAGCCTCTTGCGATGGGTTCCGCACTTTACTATTTTTCCCGTGCTATGTATTAGTGCTAGCTAGGAACAGCAAAACTAATTTTCTTTTCGACATATTCCGACTCTTCTCTCTGTTCCAATTTTTTTTCAGAAATAATTTTACTATACTCGATGAAACATATACATATATGTTTAGAATGAGTATGTTGGTAGGATTCATATAACACCCAAAATACATTTGTATGAAACATTTTTTTTTCTACTACCGACCCACTGGAATTACTACTCCTTAACATGTTGGCACTGTCTGTGGGTCAGCAAGACCCATATCTATTACCAAAGTTTCAATTCTCTTCGTCAGATGGTTCGATGGTTCTGAGGCTGTGACAGACAATCATCTCACTATAAACCGTTCCATTTTTGCTACCGTTTAGGTTAGGAAACACTTGCAATGTTCAATCCTGAATCACTTTCATTTTCTTCTCTCGGACTCAACACCTGCTGTATTCCTTTCCTGTTAAATCCGACTAATCCTTCTTCTAATTAACGAAATATAGAGGCATATATTTACAAATTCACAAAAATAAATACCATTGTGATTTTTTGGTGCCCAACACCGTTTATTAATATTGGCTGAAAGTAAATTCAAAAACTATATTTTATAGGTCCGTTATCCTACCAGATCCTTTTATTATCATAAAGCAAACATTATATGTATCAGTAGATTTAAGGTGGTAGCTCTATTAAATCTATTATATTATATATCAGCTAAGTATGTAATTATGTACATATTTATATAATAATCATTTACTAATGACAATCTTTGTTTTTTTCCAATTTTCGAAATTTCAATAAGATTCTGTATTTCTTTTCATTTTATGTGTGGTGAATTCAGTCCATATTTTATATTTTTCTTGATGAGTATGATGTTCTTCGTTTTTTGATAATTGATAGGTTGATCATTTTATTTTAAATTGAACTGCAGTTCTTCAAAAGAATTTCTATGGTGTTTTAATGAACCAGGATTATGTCAAATTTGAAAATACGAAAGTCCTTTGAAAAAAAAATGTTTTTTCGGGATCAAAAATAAAATTTAGGTTAATTTCCAGGACATTAAAAAAAAAAAAAAAAAAAAAAAATGAGGCAGTGAGAGATAGATTCTATTGCAAATAGTTAGAAAACATTGTTACTAAAATTAAAAAAAAAGAAAAGACATGTTTGTAAATAATTATCGATGAAAAGTTTTAGAAGCACAATAATTATTAATAACACAATATTTACATTTAAAAAAAATGAAAAATGTCAGTATCATAAAATATATATAATTAATTTTGTTTTTAACCTTTTTTTCCCGAATTTGCTTCAACTTGTTCAAGAATTGTGAATTTATCTTGATTCAATGTATAATAAATATAATTTTATATTTTAACATTGAAAATGTTCATCGAAGTTGTTCAACTTTTTGGAAGCGAATGTGTTCTTCGTGGTTTGGCTTTTGGCAATACTTGAATAATATAAATATATTTTTTTAGTATTAATAATTTATTGATATTTATAATAATAATTAAATTATTAACTCATATATTTGGCACAATCTGAATAATCCGCCTAAAGGAAGAATTGAGAACAATTTGCACAAAAAATTGTTCATATTTCCTTTTATTGTAGTATCCACATTTCTGTATTTAAAATATTTTTGAGTTTACTTATAAATAAACTTATTTTTTATTATTTATTTGCTAACAGTTTATGAGTGATGTTTTGAAATTTTCAGTATTTATTTTCTTTCTGTGTGATTATTTATACATTTTTTATTTTTCTTTTAAGTTCTAGATAGTTTTTTTTTTATTATGAATAAAAATAAAATAAATGAATATGATTTTAAGAAGTTATGTGTTTGTTTGGTGTGATACATCGTACAGCCCTTCCTGTCCCAGCTGCCATCCCTCAAAGTCCTGCATCAGTCGGTCTCTCACTGGTCCAATGTTGTCTCTTTTGGGTCATCGACATGTCCGTCGTCTTTCGGTTATTAACAACTCCTTTTTTTGTACGAAATGAGCTTTCGCGGCGCGGTGCTCATCCGGTCGTAAATACCTACAGGAACTGTCACCGGGGATCGTTCAAATATTTATATATAGGGTGTTTTATGACCATGGCTATAACTTTCTCAATTTTCTGTCATATATCTATATAATAAAAATGACGTGCCTATTTTTGCTAAGCGCAAAACTCGAGAACGGCTGGACCAATTCGGCTAATTTTTTTTTTCAAATATTCGTTGAAGTCCGAGGAAGGTTCTTATGAAGAGAGTTCTAGCGGTCAACTGGAGGGGGGGGGGGGGGGGGCTAAGCACAAAATTGCTCTAGCGCATTAACGGATGGACGGATTATCATGAAATTTCACATGTAGAATTCTTAAAATCCAAGTTAAAAAATAGGCTATGTGCCGTCCATAAATTTTGCACGGTAGGGGGGGTTGTAAGGGGGGCCTAAATATAAAGATAGTGCTAAGTCATTAACGGATGATCGGATTGTCATGAAAGTTTTTATGTACTTTTCTTAAAGGCCAAATTGAAAAATACGCTATGTGACATTTCAAAATTTTGAAAGGGAGGGGGGGTTATGGGGGGGGGGAATTAAAATCAATTAGTTTCTCCTTTCTCCGGAGCGAACTGCACAAATAATAACAAAGTATCCAGATGATCTAAAATTAGTGTCAAGTAAAGTGCATTCATTTATGCTTAGCCCCTCCCCCGCTCTCGTTCAAATTTTTGAGATCTCACATAGTGTATTTTTCTATTTCGCCTTTAAAAATACTACATGTGAAAGTCCAAGACAATCAAAAAATAAATTTGAGCACGTCGTCCTTCGGATTGGACTTTACGCTATGATCGAGGGCCTTTTCGAATGTCAGGTACTCGATAATGAGTCGAATGTTATGTATCTAAACCTGGGTAGTTGAAATTTCATTTACGTTAAAAATAACTTGAGCACGTCGTCCTTCGGATTGGACTTCAAGCTATGATCGAGGGCCTTTTTGTATGTCAGGTACTGGATAATCATTCGTATGTTATGTTTCTAAACCTGGGTAGCTGAAATTTCACTTAGGTTAAAAAAACCTTGAGCACGTCGTCCTTCGGATGGGACTTTCCCGATATATTTGAATCTGTCTATCAGTTTTAACTAATATTAAGCCTATAAACCGTTAAAAAGCGAGAAATTTGAAGAATGGGATTTATCCCGACTTTTTTCGAAAAACATTTTTATTTCGATTTTTGTGTAGGATTCAGATATCCCGGTTGTTCATCAGTTTTAACAAATATTAAATCTAAAAACCGTTTAAAAGCTAGAAATTTGAAGAATGGAGTCTACCGAGCTCAGGATCGCCATTTAGAAATCTAGCCAAGTCACTTAAGTGAGATGTTTTATTCGAGAAAATAAAAATAAATTTGGAATTTCACATGTAGTATTCTTAAAGGCCAAATTAAAAAATACGCATAAATACAAAAAAAATACATGAGCCCGACTCTACTGTGGGGGTCCTAAATTTTGCCTACCCTAAATTTTTATTCACCTAGGACAGGGGTCTTTAACGAGTACTCGGGACCATAGCTTACGTCGCATCCGAAGGACGGCGTGCTCAATGTTTTGCAAGATAACACTTTGAACTCGCGGTGTTGAGCTCAGTAAGCAAGTACGCATACCACTGAGCTACCGGCGCCTTCTATTTAGACTATATGTATATTTTGGTGGAATTAGAATGTATAAGGCTCAGACCAGTTTGTTTTTTCTTGTTTGTACATGGCCCGTTTTTTTTCCCCCTCGTGTACGATGCATATTAGCCATGTCACTGTGTTATCTAGTTATTTACGACATCCATGGCCCCGGAGAGGAGTCTATCTACGAAATTAAACACTCCCGGACGGGATTCGAACCTGCAAACCGTGGTGAGACCATGCGACCAAAGCCTTATGCTCTAGCCCGCATGGCCACCATGGCTCCCAGATAGCCTGTTGCTAGTAACTACTTCAGTTGATGCGATGACCCATCATTTTTAAAAAATCAACTCATGAAGAATTTTGTTGGGTTGCGGGTAGTTAAGCCACAGAATAACTTAATATATGAAGGGTTGAAAGCCATAGTGGTGAAAGTAAATTTTTTTGTATTCTTGACTTAGGTTTTTTACGAAAGCTTATAGGCATAACTGTTGAGAGGAAAAGTGAAGTAAGTCCTAGTTTACTTTACTAGCCGACAGAATGCAAAATTTTCCAGACATGTGAACGGAACAGCTGTTTTGATAGCAGTAATAGTGGGTGTGAGCCTTTGGTTTCTCATAATGAACCTATAGTGACTTACACCACTATGGCTTTCAACCCTTCATGTATATATCTATATAAAGTTAAAGCCAGTTAATGTCTCATCAGAACTATTGTCTAAGCGGCAAAATTTCTTTCTTTCTTCAAAGAGTAATTATTACTATTGCACTCTTCAGTGGAAGCAGTTCCTCTAGTATCCGCATCTACATCTATCGAGGGTGGAGAAGTTGATTCGGGAAGAAACAATTCTGTAAGATACCGCTAGAGGGTTTTTGTGTACTTTAGATCACAATTACTGCCATCTAGCGAGGATGCCGAGAAGTTAATTCGAGAGGAAACATCTCTGAGTTACCGCTAGATGGTTCTGGTGTACTCTGATCACTACTACTGCTATCTAGCGACGATGCTCAGTAGTTAATTGGAGAGAATACTATTCTTAGTTATAGCTAGAAGGTTCTACTACAATATTCACTCTTATTTGGACTGGGACAGAGATGAGATGCATCAAGATTAAGTGTAGCTTAATAAAAGTTTAATTGAGATAATCACTCTTCATGAGCGGATCCAGAGGGGGGTGTAGAAATACAGTTAGGGACATTGTCATTATGCCAAGTCTTTCAACAAGAATCATTACACTTATTATTTATTTTAAAATACGTAAATTAACAAAAAGATAACTTGTCATCATCTTCCCAATCCTTCCTTAAAAAATCAATGGTAGAAATACTGTAACCTTTTAATCGCGATATGATTCAGTGATTGGTTTTTTACTTTTCAAGAGAGAAATTTAAATTTGAAACATCAAATATTTTGATTATATTGAAAATCATGAAAAATAATTAAAATTATCTTCAGAACAAAATTCAGCATGGAAAATTCCTAAATCCCTAGTTATATAAATATGTTGGATAAAAAAGTGTATAAGTAAAATTATAAAGTGAAGAATAATTATAAATTAAACTTAATCTATTTTGTCTCATAAATATGCCCTTAAAAGTCCTTTTAAAAGGTGTTGGAGGGGGGGAGGAGTGACTGCCCCCTTCGGGATCCGCACCTGATTCTTACAAAACTCAGCCTTAGACCATACTCGTATATGTTATTCTGTGGCCTAGACCAAATTTCAATTATTGATACTTATCTTTTAAATATTAATAATAAAAAAATAGACTGCAGACAGACATCTGTTTATATATTTGTACAAGGTTAAAACAACAATTAATACGCCTTCTCATAAATTTATTAAAAACTAAGAAATAAAGAAAAAATATCTTATAAAAATTCGGAGTACAATAAATATACAACTTAATCTTCCAGGAAGAAATATTGGCCAGCTCTTTTCTGTTCCACGTCCTGAAAACAAAAATGGATAATAATAAATCAATAAAATGTCATGTAAAAACGCTACACAGCTGGTTGTTAAGCGGTGTGTTGGCAGGCTTCACACAACTCTAATGAATGCCCATAGGATATATCGATAGGAAATTTCATATTTTAGTTCATAACTCCATGAGGACAATATGAATGAAAATATCGCACCCGTCGTAGAATAAAGGTACAAATCAAAAATTGGGTTTGTTGGCAAATCAACATTAAAGTTTTTGTTCTACACTTTCGACTACCTCCTCATTTAAGCGCCACCACGAGTTTGTCCGCACATTTTGTGAGGAACAAAATCGTGGTGGCATTTAAATGAGGAGGTAGTCAAAAGCGTAGATTTCCCAACAAATTCAATTTTTGAGTTATCTTTATTCTACGACGGGTGCGAAATAAGTTTATTTACACATGGACTTACAAGACATTGGACCGTCTGTCAGGAGGACCCCATGAGGGCAATAGCTGTTAAAGTTCAGAGAAATCGACCGAAGAGAAGGGGGTTCAGGGGAGGGGGCTCGACTTAGAAACCCTAACAACTGCCGATGTAACGAATTATCGACACAAGATTTAGTATGACGATTTAGAAGCCCTTATACAAGTCAACTATTGATTATTAGCGCAAACGTTCGACTGGTATTGGAGTTTAATTGATTAATTCAAAAGTTAATTGAATTATTCTTTCTGGGGAAGTATATTGCAAGTAATTCGCCGCTAACTTTATCCTTCTTTAGTCACCTGCATTTTTGTTATTATATTATCAATAATGAGTAACTAATTAATTTTTTCATTATATTCTGTTAGGCCCTGTAGAAGGAAATAAATAGTTTCCGAAACGTCGCCCAAATTCTGAATTTTCTTCTTTACACTACAGAAACTCGATTTCCCACATTATTAAATTGGTGTCTTGACTGGGGCAGTGAGACGACTCACCTTGACAGAGTTGGCCTTGTTGATCCGAGGTCTGAAATTGTTGGGGTCTCTCCGGAAAGTGATCTCCAGGACCTGGAGGAACCGGTTCATCCCGGCGAGGAGGCTCTGCGGAGTGTTGGCTTTAGTCTCTACGGAAGGCATGCCCTCGAACACGATCACTCGGTCTGACAAGTAGGTGGCCATGATGAAATCGTGCTCCACCACGAACCCCGTCTTCTTCGCGTGCAGGATGAACCTACACATAAACCAGCCATTACTATTACTTCTTTGCTCACCTTTACCAACAACAATTTGTTTACGCTCAAAGATTAATCTCATTGCACTTATCTTTTTTCGTGAAATCGTTTCCACAATTTTAGAATGATGAGACAAACAGTATTATTTTTTTCACATTGGTAGTCAACAAATCGAGTTTATACATTTCCACTTCTCTGCCGTCTCTTTGAGTAGAACAATAGTGACATTTAAAAAAAGTGATTTTTATGTATTGTTTTGCTTTGAATTTGTTAAATCATGTTGATTATTTGTGTATACAGTAAAATTTATCATTTTAATGGGGATTTAATATGCGCAAACAGTTTTATATGAAGTTGGGAAAATACTGAGTGGGCGCAACTCGTGCTTATTACTTTCAACAACCAAATCCGCCTATTTTCGCAAATACTAGAATAGCCAGAAATAAGATTGAAGCGACAGGAAGGAGCGGTGGTATCCACTGTGCAGAGTGCAGCACATGTTCCCATCATGTCTCTTATTGTGCTTAAACTTGAATATGTTATCATTTGAGGAAGGGAGGGGGGGGGGGGGGGGGGGGGGGGGAGTTAAACCAACGTCCTGTCGCCACACTCCACGTTACTCTTGTCCAAAAGATTAAAACAAAGAAGCAAAGAAAGTTCTTTATACCATCTTATCAGAAACCTCATTTTTTTGCCTTTATTCTATTTCAGGTACGTCTCTAATTTAAAATTTAGTTATTTAATGAGTAATAACTATAAATGGCAGAAAGTATTATTTCAAATGATAACATATTCTTCTAATTTGTTAATTATGTTATTCGACAAAAAGTTTAGGTAGTAATTAATCGTGAGACGTGGAGAAAAATATATTTATATATCTCGTCTCTTATCGCCACCTATATTAGTTTTGACATTTCTAGAACTTGGCGAATGGTTTTGTCTTCGTAGTGTTATTTTATTATACTGTTAACCATTTGTGATTAGATTCAAGTTGACAATAGGAGACAGACAGTCTGTATATATACACGCAGACCTATCGGCCAACTGCCGCAAGTCTATAGAACATGATGGATGTGTATCACAGAAAAATAGTTATATTTGCCTACCTAGACCAATAACTAACATGATCAAGGCCAGGGGTGTTCTTATACTCCGAGACACATATTTTTGTAGTTTTATGTTACCCCAAAATTACAAAATTAGGTAAAGCAAAACAAAGAGATACAGAGAAGGCCAGTTACACCGCCCATTTAGATGTAACACGAGTGAATACCTCACCTAGTTCACTTATTCTTTCATTTTTATTTTCAATTATTGTTTAATTTTTATTCTACTGTTTTGTAAAAGCCGCGATGTAGTAGGCTTTTCTACGATGAGCATACAAGTGAATTTAAAAAACTGTATTTACAAAAAAGAACAAACATAACTAGGTGTGCAATACATTCTGCTGTTTGCAAAAACTGAGCTGAGTCAGGCATATCTGTATAAAAAAAACTCAGTTATTGTTTTAATAATTATCAGTAACTTCTCACCTTGTATGTTCTTTATGAATATATTAATACTTTAAATAGATTTCAATTGAATTCAATGGATTTTTTCTAGCCTTTTTGTAGACAACAGCTGTGAATATTTTTATAGAAAAAAAGTCAAAGTACTTTAGAACATTGAAAAAAACGTCTCAAAAGAAGTGGTGTCCGATGGTAAACCGAAAAGGGCTTCGCCCGGATTTTTACATTTGAAATAGAAAAATTCTATTTTGCGCAAGAATTTTGTCTCTCAATTTCGGTGATTATTCCTCCGTGGTATGTTTGATTTCAAATTTTTTTAGTAGTCACCGTGTCCACTACCATCGTGGCAAATTTCAATGTGATCGGTAAAGGGGTTTAGAAGGAGTACGAGTACAACAAAATACATGAGTCACCTAAGAAAGAGCTTCGTAAATTCAGCTCAATTAACTTGATTCTAATGAACGTCAAATCAACCGAATAGAACCTGACATATGTACTTAATTTCTTAGTTGAACGCACAGGAGAACACTACCACATCGATAATCAAATCCACAGTTTTAGATCTATTGAACAATTAGTTAAAAGGTACTTGCGCACCACACCAATAACCAGTAGGAAAATTGAATTTAAAACAAATCCAAATGTATTTATTTATTATTTACATAAACATTTAAAGTCCCACAAGAACGACACGCCCCGATTGTCAGCCAAATCGACCAAAGGGAAGAGAGGGATTAATGGTGAGGTTAAACTCACAAACTCTAATAACTGCTGTTAAATGAATGTACCGATATAGAATTTCATGTGTGAATTCAGAACCACATAAGAACGACGCAGACTAATTTTCAGCGAAATCGGCCGAAGAGAACGGGGGATCAGAGGGGAGGGCTCAACTCTATAACTGCCGAATGATGTTGAAGGATCGGGACATAGTTGCACTGTATCGGCATGGTTCACTGGCGTGGTGGAGAGAGGGCTATGAGAACGGGGGATCAGAGGGGAGGGCTCAACTCTATAACTGCCGAATGATGTTGAAGGATCGGGACATAGTTGCACTGTATCGGCATGGTTCACTGGCGTGGTGGAGAGAGGGCTATGAGAACGTTCAACTCCTGGCCTCTCATACAGTAACATTTTATATTTACTAATGTATATTAAACCTTGTATCTGTATGTATAGAGTTAGTTATTTTGACTCATGCCCGGGCTTTAGCTACGAAGTCATATCGCCTACTACCAGAGCGCTCTTTCGTCACTCTGGTGGAGATGAGCCCGACTCTACTCTGGGAGCCCTAAATTTTACCTACCTAGGTTTATTCACCAAGGATAGGGGTCTTTAACGAATACCTGACAACGCATAGGCTCAGAACCATCGCTTAACGTCCCATCCGAAGGACGGCGTGGTCAAGGTTTTTCCAACTCCCAGATAAAAAATTTAAGGGCCTCGGCCGGGTTTCGAACCCGCGATCTTGAGCTCAGTAAGCAGGCACGCATACTATTGCGCTCCATATGTGTAGATGTACTCTGAGAAGAAAATAAGCAGCAGGAAGACAACGCAGATATTTCTTATCCCACAAAAGATATTGTAGAGAAATAAGAAATAAATATCTAACATTCTCAATCACCAACGTTTTTAATTCTAGTTTAAGCCTTATTTGTTCCAGTGATTATTACCTGACCTGCCATATTAAAAAAAAAAATGTACTTCTACTTCAAAATGGAGACTTCGGGAAGTTTCTAGTAAATATATTTTTTATCGGGAAGTTTGTAGTAAATATATTTTTTATAAGTCAATATGATTTATACACAAATAATACCAAATAGTTTAGCATTAACAGCCGACAAAAACTAGTAATAATCGGCCGGCTAGAAATGGCAGGACTTGTTACTTTAAGAATGGAATGGTTTGGTTAAGTACTGTGGGTACGCACCTCTTGATGACTTTTGCAGCGACAAGACGCTGTTCCGAGTCAAGGTAGGCGGAGGGTTCGTCGATGAGATAAACGTCGGCCGGCTTCCCAAGACAAAGCGCCAGAGCCACTCGCTGCAGTTCTCCCCCAGACAGGTTCTGTACTTCCTGGTCCATAATGTCATCTATCTTGAGAGGTTTCATCACATCCGTCACAAACTACAAAAGAGACAAGACAAACAACCAACTGTCACAGACTAGATATGAGATTCTATGTTATGTATCGGAGTTCTTCAAGAGAGGACGGCTACTGTTTCCAATGTGATCCAGAAAAATACTATTTCTAGGCGTACAAGACACCCTATATAAGTTGTGGATAAAGAATGAAGAAGATGAAAGACTACGAAAATATAAATGTGAAACTATAAAAAAAATTAAGTAATTTCAAGAAAACTACCACAAAAAATGAGCAGATCGAGTATTTTTCGAAAATAAATATGTTATTTTCACGTTATGAATAACTTCAATTTCGATTTTAGAGATTTTTTAAAAATTTTACTCAGCTACTATTGCCTTATTCTCTTCAAAATCTCAAAATTGAAAAAAACTTAGACAAAGTAAGGTACCTTCTTTCCTTCTGATGGTTCACATAACTTCGACTTTAACATAAACTGACGTATCGGATTTTTTGCAATTTTTCAGGAGAGCATTTCGTAGATTTGGCTCTACTTATGCTTTCACTATTCTGAAATAGTTTTTGTAATTACGAAGTACAGTATTATCACTCACACTTCTTCGTGCGATGTACACATTGGCAGGACACCTAAATAGGATACGCCAAAAAAATTTCAGTTTATAAATTCGTCAAAAATCTGGGAAGAGATAAGCTACTTCGTGAGAACACAGACCACAGGTACACTAACAAGATGTACTGAATAGCTGGACCCTGCAATTTTGGCAACTGTCACTCCGGAATAAAAAGAAAGAGATAAATATCAAAACGACTTTTGTCCAATAACTCAAATTAAAAAAAAAAAACTTTCACGCTTAATCACTCATTTTTCTCAAATCCTGAATAGCCATAGTTAGAATACAGTAAAAATATGGAATCAACTCTTTGACAAGTTTTGAAAAGTTTGTTTGGACTTTGGACGCCATATGGAAAGTAAAGGCAAATTTTATGTTTTTGTACACCTATAAAAGAAAGAAGCCACTGAAGGATGGTAGTGAGTTCCAGAGCTCCAGACGATAACTAAACTGTTGTCCCAAGTCAGGTATCAACTCCACATATGAGGTTGGCTCCTTACTCTTCAAGTTAATTTCAAATAACAGAGGGATGAATGTGAGTGACGTAGACTTTCCTCGTTCCTCCCCCAAACCGCGTTAAGTTCCCTCACTGCCCTACTGAAGGGGGACCCACCTGAGGATGTATATATGCGTCTCTGATCTTCTCGTGGAGGAGTTGCCGGACGAGGCCGGTAGACCGTGGGCTGATCTTCTGCGGCTTGTAGCTGATGTTCAACTGGGGCAGGTCACCTGACAACATATCGTTACAGATAGATTTATTACTATACGTAATACAACGGGATCCTTCTAGCTCAAATGCTAAAACGTTCAGACTTGAAAATGAAGTATTAAGAAAAATAAATACTATTAATCAAAGAACGAGCTGCAGAAAATAATTTTTAAACTTAAAATCTTGGCATTATCTGCGCCTTTTATATTTGTCCATGTACTCGAATGAGTGCATTGACGTCTGTGTATGTGCACATGTATGGAGGGGTGCATACAAATATTAGGCTATACTGAAGTTTAGGAAGACAACAGAAATTCAGACAATGACAAAACGATATTTCAATATTATGTATTACTTCCCCAACTGTACGAAGTGCACGAAAACTATGTAATCGGTCAAAAATTCGATGCGGAGTTTTCAACGGAATTGCATGTTTCCAAACTCCAGATTCCAAATATGAAAAAACAAATTCCTATCTGCTTGTATGTCTGTGATGACGATAACTCTCCATAGAATGAATGTATCGACTTGAAATTTTATAAGTGAATCCAGAACCCTCTAAAGACGACATTTATAGACTTTTAGCCAAATCGACCAATGGAAAGGGGAGGATTAGCGGGGAGGCTCAACACAAAACCACTAATAACTGCCTATAGAATGAATCGACACAAAATTTTATATGTGAATTCAAAACCCCATAAGGACGACACTTATTAATTTTCAGCAGAATCGACAAAAGGAAAAGGGAATCGGAGGGGGCTCAACTCAAAAACCACAATAACTGCCGATGTAATGAATTTATCGACACAAAATTTTGAGTAAAGTCAACTATTGAACATTAGCGGAAACGGTCGACTGGATTTGACGTGGGAGCAAAACTCTCATTTATTTCTTCGTTCTGAGGAATTGCCCGGTTTTGGTGCTAAATAAAGTAGTGGGAAGACAGACTGCTTCAAAATGTTAACCCGGTGCCTACCAGATCCGGAGTCGGGGGGAAGGTTCCCAGCCAACATTCTGATGAACGTGGTCTTCCCTGTCCCGTTCTCTCCAAGAAGGACCACGATCTCTGAGTCTGTGAACTGGCCAGCATCCACGCGCAGCCTGAACGGACCCATCGTCTTCTGCATCTTGGGATATTCGTAGTGCTGCATTCGCTTCACCTCCTCCTCCGTCGCACTTTCTGCCACTTTAAACACCAACGATTCGTCTCGAAACCTTAAATTTTCCGTCGGGACGAATCCATCAAGAAAAATGTTTATGCCTGAAAAATAAAAAAAAAAAAAATTGTTTAATGTGACAGATTTCAACAAATATTTTAGGCAAGTGTATCAGGGTAAAAAAAAAACTATCCCAAAAGTACTTTGGGAACAAAAATTATTTAATTTTAAAAAATAATGAATCTCAGGCGGATCTTCTATTAACCTGAATATTACTTAAAGCAATAGGTACAATTAAGTGGAATGGAAATTATATATAATAGTCTGAAATTATATATATACATATATACTTGACTATTAAACATCATTCATGAGTGTGACTGTGGCTGGAACTGAAGAAGTGGGATCAAAAGATGACGAGACAAGAGACCGGAGCGAGGCTGATAGTTATCTAACTACCTATGGAGTGTTGCCAAAACGTTCAAGTTGGCAAAAATACACGACGATACCGCACTGATGGCGCTTTTAATTTTCCTGCCGTTGTACCGCAACTTCTAACTTTGATCTCTAGAGAGACGGACAGACAGACATAGCAGGGTATAAGGTTCCGTTTTCGAGAGAATGCGACTTCGACGTCAGTTCAATAGCGTATTATAAATTTGATGAAAAAAAAAAAAAAAAAAATTATAAATAATAGGATTTCTTGGTTTACCTAAGAAACTCTAGTAAAGGAATGTACATATATTCTACACTTCTTGAAAAAAATAATGTATTAATTCTTGCTAACTTTTTGTTTCTCAACAGGAAAACTCAGGATGAATCGAGAACATATATTCGATTTTTCAACCTAACGTCAAGAAAACACAGATTATTATAAATAAATATTTTTGTAAAAAGAAATAAATAAAATGTATATTCCGAGATTTTTTCTCAATCAGACCACAGAGACTACAGATGTATGAGAAACAGAAATAGGGGCATTGCGCTCATGTCATTAGTCAGTAAAGGGGGAGGAAATAATAAACTAAAAAAATTAATGAAATAACAAAAATTATATTTAGAAACAGAAGAGAAGATTACATCTACACTAAATCTGATGAACGGATCTAAGTTTTTTCGGGAAACCCCATCCATTACACAATGCCCACCATACTTTAGCAGCAAGACTACACAGCGACTTGATCGTACCCATAGACACTACCATCAGTTATGCCAGCGTTTCTACACCAACATTTATCTACACACCAATTCGGAAGTTCGCAAAAGTATACATCCACAATACCCCAAGCAGGTTAAAGAGGGTTTGGCACAGAGATGAAGTGAAGGTTCACCGCTGGGTGTTTGTTCAAATGAGTGTTAATATAAAATAAGATCCATAGGTTAGTTGTAATAAGTTACATAATGTAAATTGTTACCTTCTCGGACAGAGAAAGGCATGGTTACCACACCGTAGACTCCAGGCACCCCGTACAGACAGCAGATGAAGTCGGAGAGGTAATCGAGCACCGAGAGGTCGTGCTCCACCACGATGATAAACCTTACCAAAACAACAACAAACGACATTATTATACATTTTATTATCATTTCAAATTAAAAATGATTCGATTTGATAAGAGTTTTATGACGTAGATACAATTAAGAGATGAACTACTAGCCTATCGAAAAGAAAAAAAAACTTTTCATTTGCAAGCCTGGTCCAGAGGCTTATTGTGAAGAGTACAGTCTGTAGCAACAGTTAGGGCTTATCTGGACAGACAATCCATACAGGGGTATAGTAGAGTGGCCTCCTCAACACAAGCACTTTACAGAGACAATATATATTGTGGCTCAGCCCGCTTACTCCAATTATTAGGGAATTATAGACTGTTGTCCTAGATGATGTAGGAGTGGTCCCTGAGGTACCATAAAGCTGGGAAGCAAACAAAGGTAGTGAGGTTTCTACTTGACTGACTTGTCAGGGCGGATGAGAGAGCGGATGGTGTAGGCAGCTTTGAGCCTCTGCTTGACATCCAGATAAGAGGAGGGCTCGTCGAACATAAACACGTCGCCCTCCTGGATACAGACCATTGCGCAGGCAAACCTCTGCAGCTCCCCTCCAGAAAGGTCCTCGATCGACCGCTCCCGGATTTTGTCCAAATCTGAAAAAAATCTCACATAAATTACACCTCCCTGGACCATGAAAAGATTTCCGATTGTTGTTTGCCCCAACTCCAGGACTTAGTTTTGAACAGAGTAAGAATCCAGAAAGTAAATCAATGTAAAGCTGTCATAATGTACTTCAAAGCGCACTTAATTCCATCAAACCCTTTTCGCTAAATTTCTGTGTTTTTGAAGAGCTACGACAAGAACCGTTGAAGATCTCATGGCTATTTTAATATCCTTCGACTTGACACAAGTCAGCTGTTTAAGAAACTCTTTTCAAATTGTTCTACCATTGCTCTCACAGCCAAGAAACATTCATTTAAATAATAGAGTTGCTTTCAACTACATTTTGCCAGCTTTAACATGAAGCTCTTACTTTTTGGGTATCTGCATTTCTCTAGTCTGGCTTAAATCTGAACCAAAAAAAACAACATATTTTTCCGTAAGATTTGAAAAAAAAGAGTCATAACCAGTCAAAACAAATACGTGTTTCTTAAACTTCTCTGGGATGTTGAAATGTTGATTTTTTCCAGAGGTGTCTTCTTTTTTATTTTTTAACAATATTTCGGGACACTTTCACGTCCCTTCTTCTGGTCACTATGAACAAATACCATCATCAACTACCAAGTTGAGGAACGCGGACATATTGTGGAAACTTGTAATAAATGAATAAAAAAAAATTATTTTTGAAATATTGTCTATTCCACTAAAGATATATATCTTTAGTGGAATAGGCAATATTTCAAAAATAAGTTTGTTTTATTCATTTAATACCATCATCGTTCATAGTGGCCAGAAGAAGGGACGTGAAAGTGTCCCGAAATATTGAAAACTGACATTATTGCAGAGATATTGTGAAATAATTCAAATGAACTTAAATGAAATAAAACATAAGTTTATTAGTGGTATTTTCTAATTTCACATAATATATATACATGGGAGTACTTTCGGTATTTCTACCATCCTCAAGACTCTTGTCTTATCTCTTATGCTTTTGGCTGAGGATGGTAGAAATACCGAAAGTACTCCCATGTATATATATTACGTGAAATTAGACAATACCACAAATAAACTTATGTTTTATTTCATTTAAGTTCCCGAAATATTGTCAAAAAAGAAAACACCTCTGGAAAAAATCAACAAATATATAATAAACCAAAATAATAATAATCAAGAGCCCTGATATTGTTATTCTCAGAGAAAGGTTTAGTAGCTCTTAGAATATTTAAAAAATGTAACGCTAATGCAACCATTTCATTAATTATACGTGGAATGGCTGAAACAGAGGAAATACGATGAATCAAATTTCGAAACGCAATATGTATGTATATCAATTATGGACAAACATTCATATTGAACGATGTTTTCCACTCGTTATGACCCAACCTTGGGCAAAGAGGGGTATTTTCGTATTTTTGAAACATTTTTACATGCTTCTATTACATGGTAAAAGGCAAATTTCGAAATCGCAAATAGAAATTCATTTTTTTACAACCTTATTCTAGTCATAAGAAATAACTGTTTAACTATTTTACATTTATAGTCTTTAATATAAGTAATTGATATATCTAGAAAAAAAAAAAAAATGATAATAATAAATAAAGTTAAAAAGGTAGATAACCTAGAAGACGGCATATTTCGTCCTGATTTTTCCTCTCGTCTTTCCGGTCCAGTAAAGCCTGAACAGTGCCTTTAACAGCTTTGGGAATCTGATCCACATACTGAGGCTTAACTAGAGCCTTCAAATCGTCCTCAACGATTTTCGTAAAGTAATTCTGAAGTTCAGAACCACGGAAATGATTGAGAACATCAGCCCAATCCGGAGGATTCTGAAACAGAAGAAGAAACTGTCTAGGAAACAGTCGGACAGACAAATGGGCATTAAAACGATCCACCTCACAAACCTCCAACAAACTGTTTACTATATATAACTATATTTTACCTAACTCATAATATATATTTGGGTGATTTTAATAAATGACTCTGTCCAGTAAACATTTCTATGAGAAGTGGCCACAAACATGACTTCATGATATCATGGCAGGTGCAGATGTCGCAAGAAGAGCCCTCTATCCGTAAAAGATGGATCTTACTATTATGGGAGCATCGTCGCAACAACAGAGCAATATGAGTCGTCTAAAGTACCCAAGAGAATGATCATTCTGCGTAACATTGAAGGGTTTACAAATCACAGAATATCTCCGCAAGAACTCGAGCTGATAAAACAATTCCGATTTAGCGCATGCTACAATAATAACTTACAGTCTTCTGTAACAAAATCGTTGTAGAACAGTACCTTCTTGCATTTATGTGTACAGGACCAGACATATAAAAATTAATTTAGGTGAAAACTCTATTTTAAATTTTTGGACGATTATATAACTTAGATGTGAAAGTAAAAAACGTACCGAGTACCTGCCGAGGTTAGGTTTGAGCTTGCCGGCCAGGATCTTGAGTGCAGTAGACTTGCCGATCCCGTTGGTCCCGACCAAGCCGAGCACCTCTCCAGGGCGAGGTATCGGCAGCCGATGCAGCTTGAACGAGTTCTGTGAGTACCGATGGGTGGTGTCCCGCTCCAAGTTGCTTGGAAGGTTGATAATGGTGATCGCTTCGAACGGACATTTCTGCAACATCATAACAATAAAAGGCATTGTAGTAGGGCGCTGATTATCCGGGCTAACTGGGAAATGGTTACCAGGAATAATTGAAAAACCATTAGACTGAAATTTAAAACACTGTTAAAAAGATATAAAAATTGTAAAGGCATAAAATTAATAGATCAGATTTTACAGACATCTAACTGCATAGTGATGAATCTAAGGTAAAATATATACGTACGTAATACAAAATTCGTTTATCATAAATGAAACTATGTATTTAATATTTTCATTTTAAAAAATCAGTTGCATTTTTGTTGGGGGTAGGAGACATTTTTAGTACAATATAAAACTTGGGGTGGAAAGCCCCTGCATCCAAAAATCACAAAGACCAGAACGTCTGACTGTTGTGGGAATTAGATGTCCCTCAATAAAAAGAACTTATTGATTTCGAGACAAATACGTCAAAGAGTAAAGGGCCTGCTCGAAATGAATAACTCCCGATGGAGCAAATGTATCTGTCGGCGTCAAATAGTGTAACAGGGCATTTCACATAACGCTGGCATATACTATTAAAGAGTGGACTAAGGATCTTTTGGAGCGTACATGGAGAGAAAAGACCACATGCAGACAGTCGAAGATGTTCCTGGGAGAGGAGTCCAAGGTGTTGAAGGATGGGATGCTGAACCTCAAAGGAACGAACTTCGGCAACTGACTGGAGTTCTCACAGGACACGGTCCATTCAATAGACACCTACTGTAGGAGTCAAGGACAGTCCACCTGTGGTAGATGACAAGACGACGGCACACTTCCTGGGCATTTGCTCGGGATACGCGCGAACGAGATTTCACATTTTTGGTAAAGATGTAATCACAGAGGAGGATTTTAGAAAATTGGACCACGGGAGCATTCTCAGGTTCATTAAGGAAACTGGGAGACAGAGTACTTCATGAAGGGCTTGGTTCAAGTATAAAATATAATAAGGGGGAAGCCCAGCGCTTCCAGGGAAGGGATGAGCACTGGATGCTTAGGTCCCTAGGTGTAAAACACCAGCACATTTATATATAAATTCACTGACTGGATTCCTCCCCTCACATCTCGGAATCGATATTAGTTTAAAAACCTGTAACTGCAAGAAGTTAAAGGACGATACGCAACAGAACCATAAATTGATGGGACAAACAAAAATTAGTGAGTTTAAATAGTGAAATGCTGTAACTTTGAATTATTTCGATATCTGTCTGACATTAAAATCAAGGACTGAAATGACGTAAAAATTAAGTCAAACGAGGTAGTTTTTAATTCACTTCAATATAAGCCAGTATTTTGTGAAATGATGCCGACATATCGTAATGAAATTTTAAGAGCCCCTAAGTTTAACACATATTGATTTCCAGCCAAAGAGAAGGGCGAAATCAGTTGACGGCAAATCATTGAAGTAGGGAAGTGGTAGCATACAGCTAGAGATGGACCAAGCAAAAAGAATCTAACTAAGAAAAAAGCTTACCTTGACACAGATGCCACAACCAATGCAGAGCTCCTCAGAAATACCGGCTATTTTGTCATTAGGACTCACTTCTATACACAGTTTGCCCATCCGAACCACAGGACATGACTTCTTGCATTCTTGTCGACATCTCTTCGGTTTACACTTATCTGAATTCACAATTGCTATACGAGTTAGTTTATCAGCTTCTTCGGTACCTTTCCCACGTGGCATCTCTGTAAATATAATGATAATAAAGAACATCTTATCAATGAATGTTCAAAGTTTATGTAACATTTCCAACAAACTAGTCAATAAGAAATACATATTCAAATTGACCATAGACCTTCAGAAAGTACAAAGAAAAAAATTCTATATAAAAAGAATATTACAATGAATTTAGAATCCTTTTTAACGAATAGAAGGGAACAAACATAAAGCATATGCTAACATAGGTTATGAAAAATAATGAAATTTACAAAATATCGAGTTCAATGAGTAAAGAAATAAGTTAGAAATGTAAAACAGATATAAAAAAAATTTATTTACCTTTGAATAATAGTCTATAATACAAAATAAAAATAAAAATCACAAAAGATAAATACACCTTTTCAAACCTGACAAAGTTGGGAAGGGTACGAATCTGACCACGAGACATCAAACTATATAAATAAATCGATTTATTATTGATTGACATTAATATGATATAATTTCATAAAAATCAATTTTCGGATTAACGAATGTGTAACTTTGAATATATAACTAAAAAATATCTATAAAGATTTTTACATGTAAACTACAGATAATGCAGTAGGATTACTAGCTTATATTCTTCTATATAAAAGTTTTCTAAAGTGCCCCCCCTCGTCTTTTCTTCTGTTAAATGTAACAGAAACGTAACTGTAAAAATGGAAATAGACTTACAAAAAGAGATACATACATGCGTAAATTACCTGGCCGAAGCTCTTTGATTTTTTTATTTGAAAGATGAAAAAAACTCACTACGTTCTTCTGATGAGGCGTTAAGATATGGTACTGAAGCTGTGCGATGTCAGCCTGGGTAGGCATAATTAAGTCAGGCTCATGTCCACCAGAGCGATGGAGCTCTGGTAGTAGCCGATATGGCATCTTATTTAAAGCCCGAATCATAATAACTAACTATATGCAAAAATTGTAGGGATTAGCGAATATATATCGTTCAATTAGACTGGAATCTGGTGATAATCGGTTTTGGATGTGATCCAACAAAGAACCTCCACTGCAACTCAATATGTCTAAATAGCTCATCCGTTTTGAACTTAACAGTAGTAGTTTTCAACGAAATATCACGTCATCGCTAAACATGTTTTGGTAATTTTTATGATCTTATCTGTCTGTGCATCTGCCATTGAAACTTCGTGAATTTGAAATGAAGATGTTAACATAGATCTCATTAGATTTTGACAGAAATCGAATGGAAAAGAAGACCACATTAATTGAGAGCCTACCGAACTACTTTTTCAAGCCTTATCAAAAATCTCTTCAGATAAAGGTTGTAGAAAAAACTGAAATGCACATTTTACACAAAATACGATTTTTCGAAAATGGTCCAGTTTGCGCAATACTTGACGAAAACTGTCTTAAAATGTAATTTTGAAATGTCATTTTCAAAAAATCACTTCTATACAGTAATATTGGTTCATATGCCTGAAGCTTAGTGAACTATAACTAGAAAATAGCATTTTTTATGGTTTATCGCAAATTTAACTAGAAAATAGCATTTTTTATGGTTTATCGCAAATTGAACGTATACGAAATATTCGAAGTAGGTCGAACTTGTGTTTCGCATTCTCTTATATTTTCTAAAAAAATGACTTCAAATACCACTGAACCGAGAGTTTTGAATTTTGAGCAGGTCCTGTCTCAAGGTCTCATTCTATGACAGGGCTGATTACAGGACACTGTCATATGAACAAACACCTATACAATATGGGCATCGCTAGAAGCCCTCTGTGCAGGAAATGTGGCGAGGAAAATGAGACTCCGGTTCATATTCTAAGCCGGTGCGGGGCACTAGAAAGCAGACGTTTCCACTGCTTCGGGTCTGCCATAACAGAACCGAAGCAGGTAATGGAAGGAACCTGCAGAAAAATCCTGGACTATATCAAAGATACAGCCCTGTATCTCTACAGCAGCCCTGCTGTAGGGACCAACACACACAGGGCACCCTATTGGCCTACTCTGGCCGCGGTGACACAAATCAGCCCTCGGTAAAAAAAAAAAAGGTCTCATTTATTGTATTGGTATGATACATGACTAAACAGGTAGAGTACTTACATTATTCGGGCTGGTAACAATATGATTATTATTTTACAGAATATACAAATACTTCATTTATGTTTTGACATAAATTATATAAAATAAATAAAATTATTCTATTCTATAAAATAAATAAGTTTTACATAGGTATACCTAATAAAAATAAATAAAACAGTCAAATAATCCCACATAATACTTTGATCCTAAGGAAATACACTACATAAATTGTTGCCATTTACTAGATTTGTTATATATACATTTGAAAATCACTTTTCAACTAAGGCTATTTGTGTGTTGGGTCAAATAAACTGATCTACTACATAATGTTTACAATGGCACAAAATCAGGTCAATTACTGAAATCCGGGGGAAAAAAACCTTCGCCTGTTGCCACAATCCAGGTCAAGATGGATGCAGATCAGAAAGAGATGCGAAGTACTTTGCGCCGCTTTGACGAGGTGGCTCCCCCCTGCTGATGCTGGGTGGCTCCCTCTGTACTAGCCTCTTCAGAGGCCCCACTACCTGTCAACAACTGCCACATCGAACTGAAACCTTCCCAGATGGCACTCAGCATGTCCGGAACGTTGAGCGTTATGGGCAGAAACGGTAGGTTATCTAGTACGTCTCCCATACTCCCCCACAGGATCCGTCCTTTCTCTAATTCAGGATCATACCTAAAAATGAATATATATATATATATAATTTATATATAATTTATATATATATATATATATATAATTTATAATTTATTTATATATATATATATATATATATATATAATTATAAATAAATTATAATTTAAATTATTAAGTATTTCATATTCATAGAGAAAAGAAGTCAAATACAATTAAAACGTGAAATTAGGATGTACAGAAGTTACCAGTGAGTAGTGATGGAGTTGTGAAGAACGGAGTAGCCTCGGGCAGAGACGAGGGTGAACAGGAGCCAGGGAACCAACTGAAACATAGTGAAGCCTGTAGTACACGTCTTATAGCGAAGAGAAGGAATCTTCAATGAAATAAAAATTACAGTTAATATAATACAACTATATTAAACAACGATTGTTTACGGTGATCATCACAAGACTAAGGACTTGGACATAGGAAACTGACACATTCCTACCTACTTCTTGGACTTGAACAGCCGACATGCTCCTGCAACCAAGACTATACAGAGCTCACAGTACAACATTTACCGACGGACTGCACAAACTACACCACATTAAGAAACAAATACAAACTACCGACTGACATGAAAAAACTACTTCAAACACCCACCGACGAATACAACGAACTCATCCAGTTCCTTCAAGACGCAAAATTCTACGAGGACATGTAGACGCAATGACCCTGAAGTCGATGCGACGTTAAATAAAAACTAAGAAAAAAACAATTATTTTGTAATTAGTTATTATAATAAATAAAGTAATATAAATAAATTAGTTATTATAATAAAAAAAGTAATATAAATAAATTAGTTATTATAATAAATAAAGTAATATAAATAAATTAGTTATTATAATAAATAAAGTAATATAAATAAATTAGTTATTATAATAAAAAAAGTAATTTTTAATTAGTTTTCATTAATATTTATAATATTATTTCACCAAATGAAATAATGACTTAGATAGTGATTATAAATTAAATTGAACAATAAAGGATATTTTGTTTGGTAACTTCTTAGTTCTTGATCACATTTTTCTTTTAATTTTTTTTACTGAAGAATGTGGAGTGACCAAACCGTCTAACTCTAAGGTAAGATGGAGGGTTGGCAGCCCTGCTCAAATGTTCTTATGAAACCCACCTAAAGGAACGACAGGAGATTCACAAAATAATGTTTCAGAGTTGAAGCTGTTAAAAAATTTTATTAAGAAAATAAAATATTAAGAAACTATTTTTAAAAAAAAAGTTCAAACCCGGGAATACATTTGTTAAAAAGAACAAATAACGGAGGTTGGAGGCTTCTTTTAAATTAATATTGCCCAAGGCCCTTGGCTTTAGCCACTCCCGCCCCTCTCAACGCCTCACGAGGCGTAACCAAACTATATAATCTGTTTCTGACCAATAATGACAAATTCGCTCTTAAGGCGGAAATTAGGATTAAAAAAAAATTACCCATTGGTTCGATTTTTCTGATATTTTAACTTACTTATATAAGGGGGGGGAGCCACAAGAAAATTCATAAAGTAATACACATAGCAGCTTGGATATTTATATTTGAATTTTGTTATGCTCTTGGATTAAATTTATTATTTAAGAAATTTATTTTCGTTTTGTCGTATGAAAATAATCACATTAAGAATATCTTCTGTATTCTTTTCTTTTTTTTTCATTGTGAATAGGGCTGTTTGCGCTGTACCAAATAAAGGTTTTTCTCTAGGAATATCTTCAACATTTTGTTATATCAGTCGGAATTTCATTATCAGGTTGCTCTTTTAAATAAATGAATGTTGGAATGTTGAATGGCTTGACGTCACGACTAGGTCGGGTGGAGGGGGAAGATCCACTTATCGTATTACCTTCTATACTCGGCGACACGAAATAAGGCGGGTAGGTGAAAATGCGGCATTTTCAATTAGTGCTTTACCACCCACACGGTTGGGTGCTAACTTCACATTGGTAGGAAAGGGCTAAGGCTGGGTGTAGGCAACAGCGCATCTCACAGCGTTGTCAGATATGGTGCTTTGGAGGCCCCCTTTCCTCTATCCCTGGTTCCAAGTGTGGCAACAGCGCATCTCACAGCGTTGTCAGATATGGTGCTTTGGAGGCCCCCTTTCCTCCATCCCTGGTTCCAAGTGTGGCAACAGCGCATCTCACAGCGTTGTCAGATATGGTGCTTTGGGGGCCCCCTTTCCTCCATCCCTGGTTCCAAGTGTGGCAACATGGCATATTTCCCGAACGGCCATATTTCGTGTCGCAGGGTATAGTCTACATACGTTGACGGGAACAAACTCATGGTGTCAAATTATTGAAGGTCAATGCACTATTTTCTATAAATGCAAGAAAGTAAAAATAAACAAATGAAAACATACTCGTATATAGCTGTGTAACATATTTAGAATCTAATTAGAAGAGAGACGTACCATCTCTAATTGATCGACTTTCGATCATTAGCGGATCAGAGATCTGAGATCTACCATGGATCATTAACTGATCAACATGGCAGCTCATACACGAGCACACTTCTCTCTAATTAATATATCTACTATAAGTTTCACTGTCATACAGTTCGTAGCACAGCTTTCAATATCGACCATTGTTTTATATAAACGATCCGCTGATGAACATAGAGCGAGTTATACTTATAGTGTTCTCGTATATTGATTTACGAACTATACCGCTTGGGCTTTGCTAATCCTTCCAGCAAGAGACTCCTCTAAACCCTTCAATACAAAATCCTTCCTATCCTAGCCAATGCTTTTTTCTTTAGTTTTCAACGGAAGTATGAGAACGGTTTTGTTGTCCGTCTCAATAACGTTGAATTAATTGCTTACGTCTTTTCAAAGTAAAGTGGTAGGTAGTGGGTAATCAATATTAGGTATAAGACAATTTTATTTACATTTTTTTGTATTAAATGCTATTTATACGTTTTCCGATCTAGAGAAATTTATAAAACTTTTCCAAAATCATAGAAACGTAAAAAGAGCATTTGGTTTTGTCTTAGGAGTAAAGATTCAGTACAATATAACCAAAATGAACTTTCCTTTCAAGGTAATGTTTGATGTTTCATGCCGGCTAGTATACATTGTAAGGTAAGTAGGTACATCTCATTTGCTTATTGTGAATTGCTTTAATGCAAAAAAAGCTGTTTTTAAATAGGTAATTAAATGAGAATTTGCGAACATTAAGTGTGATGGGACTTGGTTAATAAAATATAAAAAAATATAAACACAATAAAAGTTATAATCGGAACATCTACAAATATAAATTATAATCAAATTTAAATTAATTCAACATTTTGAAGTATATATTTATAATTATGTTTTGTTTATTGAAGTGAAACTTTTTTAGCAAGACTAGTGAATCGGAATGTCCTCGACATAAAAAATCAAACATGGAACGCTAAGGATAGGGGGATGAGAAGCGCATGCGTCCAAGTCAACTACGCGTTCAGGTCAGTGTCGATGCATCAGCTGTTGTGTGCTACGTGTTTGTACACGCTTTATGCGTTAAAATAATACGTTTGATTATTAATTTATTACGTTTAGTTTTATTCTGAGTTAGTGTTAAGTAGTTAAAAATGTCAAAAACTTCAACGGAACTTTATTAACCTAAAATTTACCTACTTTAAAATGGTTAATACTTCTAATAAAAATCAAATAAAATGTATATATATATATTTTTTTATTAATTTGTTTATTTAATGCGCATGGTTAATGAAGACAAAACGAGTTTTAACGTGGGCTTAGGTGGGTGAGGCAAACCTGCTTTTTTTATTCCATTAGATGACAATTTTCCGTATGTTGTTTATTATTTTATTTTATTATTATTTACATTATTTTTTTAGTTATTATTTATTTTTTATTCTATTTTATTTTTTTTCAAGAATTTGTTTATAATTATACATTTATTTTTTTAAAAATCTATATTAATAAAGCTGAAACGGGGTTTGTTTGTTTGTATGTTTGTTCCAGCATCACGCCCGAACCGCTGGACGGATCTTCATGAAACTTCACATGTACCATTCTTTTGAGCCCGATTGAATAATAGGCTATGTGGCGTCCCAAAATTTTGAACGGGAGGGGGGGTTGTAAGGGGGGCCTAAGTATAAATATAGTGCTAACTCATTAACTAATGGGCGAATTGTCATGAAATTTCACAGGTAGTCTTTTTAAAATCCAAACAGGAAAAAAAGGTGTGTGGCGTCCCAAAGTTTTGATCGGGAGGGGGGGTTGTAAGGGGGGCCTAAGTATATAAATAGTATAAACGGACCGCGAACGGGTGAACATGGGGATCGCCCGCCTCCTGGTCCTGATGTCTACGGTGCAGGAGGTGGCCGAGGCCAAGGTCAGGATGGCGAAGGAAATCGTGGGGAGTCTGACCGAGACGGTGGCGACAACAATTGCCGCCGGCTTAGCCGGCCTCCCCCAGCGGCCCCTTCCAGTAGGAACAGAGGCTCCCCCCCTCCCCCACCAGTACAGGACTCTGCCGGAAGAGGGACCAGAAAGACAGGGGAAGAAGAAGAAGAGAGGAGCAGTGATACAGACGCCAAGAAGTACTACCGCTCCTCCCTCTCCCGTACCTAGTCCAGAAGCGAGCGGTACGAAGACCGAGTTTCCTCCTCCCATCCCAAGGCCCCCACCGCCCCCCCCATTCGTATCCAGTGGAGGGTTGGAGATTGACGGGACCCCTCTCCCGCCCTCTCCCCCCCCGCCCCCTATCACTGATGCCGAATACCCGAGCCCGGCGGCTTGGACACAGGTGGTTAGGAAGAAGAAGAAGAAGTCGGCCGCCCCTGCAGCAGCACCAACAGCAGCGGCGACAACCCACCCGGGACGAAGACCGCTCCCCCCCACCAAGAGGAAAGAGGACGTCCTCAGACAGCTCGCTACGGCCGGGGAGGGCCAAAACCGCCCTAAGGCCTTCATGGCCGTGGTAGAGCTGTCCAATAAAAAGGACACGCGCCCGCTGACGGCCGCAATGGACCAGGTGACCCCGGGAGAGCTTGGGATCACCATGTTAAACAGTAGGCCCGCCAGGAGAGGGGGGATCCTCTTGGAGGTGTCTTCGGCCGAGGAACTCGCGACGCTAACCGCCAGCGCCCGACTCCAAGAGTTGGGTCTGAGGGCGGAGGCGCTGCACAGGAGAAGACCGCGCTTAGCGGTCTTCGATGTGCCTGCGGGTTGGTCGGCCGAGGACCTCTCCAGGAGATTCCAAGTCCAGCGCCCCACACTCTCCCCCATAGTCCCTATATATAAAAAGGGCCCCCCCGGCAGACCAACGGTGCGCTGGGTAGTTGAAACGACCCCTGCGACCCGAAGAGACCTCATCACCACCGGCAGGATCACCCTAGGGTGGTATACTTGTGCTGTGCGGGACTGCCTGGACGTCACCAGGTGTGGAAGATGCCATGGATTTGGCCACCCGGAGAAACGGTGCCCAAGTAAGGAGAAGGTGTGTGCTTGGTGCTCCGCTACAGGGCACGACAGCGCCAGCTGCAAGAGGAAGGCGTTGCCGCCAAAATGTTGTAACTGCGGCAGCGGGAAACCGGGTGCGATCCACAGCGCCGATAGCGCTACATGCCCGTCATATATCCGAGCGCTCGAGAAGTTGGCCTCGCGTACGGACTATGGCGAGTAGAGATGCGGAGCACACGGGTTTCCACGTTGTCCAGCACAACATGCATAGGCGTAAGAGAGTGGCGGATGAGTTGCGAGCACTGGTGTACGCTGAGTCCGTTCAACTCCTGGCTCTACAGGAGCCCCATTGTATAAGAAATCGCGTGGCAGGCTTCGGTATTGGCCACAGAATAATAACTGGCGCACGGAACAACGAACGGCCTATGGCCGCAATCGTTGTGACCGGCCCCCAAGTGGATGTGATGGCGCTCCCCCATCTGTCCACCAGCCATATTGCTGTGGCCTGCATCAGGCACGCCAACGTCGATTGTTATGTGATCAGCGGATATTTCCCTCCGTCTGAGAGCATAGACCTACAATTGGGCCTCTTGGACCACGTGTTGGATGAGCTGGCGGGACGCCAAGTCATAGTTATGGCGGACGCCAACGCCTGGTCTGTCTCCTGGGGATCGGTTCGCACCGACCGCCGGGGCGACAGACTAATGGAGTTGATCGCCCGCCATCACCTGTGCATAGTCAACGACCAACATTCTCCGCCCACTTTTCGTAGTGCCAATGGAGAATCGCATATCGATGTCACGTTGGTTTCTGGAGAACTATACAGGGCTGTCAGTGGCTGGGGAGTCCGAGGGGTTACGTCTAGTGACCACGAAGTCCTAGACGTGAGGCTCTTTGACGCGCAGCTAACGGCAGTCAGGTCTAGGGATCCTCGCTTTGCAACTCGCAAAGCGATACCGGAAGCCTTCGTGGCCGCCGCTGCTGCCTACTCCTGTGACGAAGAATGGGAAGGTCTCAGGGGTTCCGACCCGGTCGACCAGATTGAGGAGGGTGCCGACAGACTCAGTAGTATTCTGCTGAGGGCTGCCGACGAGACCATCCCCAGGAAGGTCGACCGATTGAGGAAAGTCCCCTGGTGGAGCGAAGACCTCACCCTCGCCAAAAGGGCCGTTTATCGTGCCAGGAGGCGGTACCAGCGGTGCCGAGATCAGCTCCATCGGGTTATTCGCAGGGAAGAGTACCGGCAGCTCAGCGAGGCCTACGGTCGGAGCATCGAAGCCGCCAAGATAACAAGCTGGAGAAGGTTCGTAGAGGACGAGTCCAGCAAAAACCCATGGGGGATTCCCTATCGGATCGCCACTGGGAGGTTCAAGACGGTCGCCCCGGTGGCCTCAATCAGGAATGGCATCCAGCATGCCTTGTCCCTGGAGGAGGCCAGCGGGATGTACCTACGCCAAGCCTTCCCGGAGGATGACCCGGCAGGGGATACACCCATCCAACATAACATCAGGTGTGCTGCCCGTGACTTGCCGGACACGGAGGATGCCCCCGATTGGGATGAACTGGATCTGACCCTGGTGATTGGGAGGCAGAAGTGTGGCGGCGCCCCTGGGAGCGATCTCATGGACGCGGCCATGATCAAGAAAGCCTACCCGGTCATTAAGACAGATCTACTCTACCTGTACAATGCCTGCCTGGGACGAGGCCACTTCCCGAGTGCTTGGAAACGTGCCTTGGTGTGCACGTTTGTCAAGCCTGGGGATAGGGACCTTTCCTTGGCAAGCAGCTACAGACCGATCAGTCTTCTGTCTCTGTTCGGTAAGATACTGGAAGGACTCGTCCTTGACAGGATCCGCACCCAAGTATACGCCTTCGTATCCCCTAGACAGTATGGTTGCTTGAGGGGTAGGTCAACCGAGGACGCGTTGATAACGCTGAGGTCGGATGTTGAAGGGAACAGAAGCAAATATGCCCTCTGTATCTTCTTCGACATCGCGGCGGCGTTTGACTGCGCCTGGTGGCCTGCCATCCTCACACAACTGCGTGCTATGGGACCGCCAAGGAATATATTTGGGCTGATATCCAGTTTCCTCGACGGCCGTTCTGCGACTGTAAGTCAGCTGTATGCCAGCACATCAGTGAACATCACTAGAGGATGCCCCCAGGGCTCGGTCTTAGGACCAACACTCTGGAACATACTCCTTGATGGACTGCTCCGTGAACTCGAGAATCATGAATATAAGGCCATAGCCTATGTTGACGATCTCGTAATCACGGTGCACGCTGATAACCGGGCAGCTCTGACCCGCACAGCCCAAACCGCCATCGACTTCGTCGACAGCTGGTGCTGCGCCAATAAGCTGGCCCTCTCACCAAGCAAGACTATGGCTCTGCTAATGAGAGGGAAAACCAACGCCCGCCACCCCTTCTCCTTGGGGATCCGAGGGATGCGCGTTGAATTCCCGGAGACGGTCACATACCTAGGTGTGAGGCTGGGTCCGGGCTTCAGGGCGACTCCCCACGCTGTTGCCATCAAAGAAAGGACAAATGCTACTTTCAACGCTCTGAGCTGCCTAGCTCGCGCAACATGGGGCCTCAAGTACTCAGCGTGTAGAACAATCTACACGGGGGTGTTCGAGGCTGTGGCTCGATACGCTGCTGCAGGATGGTGGTTACGTCCCACCAAGCAGCAGAGAACGAGACTACTGCAGGCCCAAAGAGCTGCCCTCCTGAGAGTCACAAAGGCCTATCGTACTGTCTCCACTGCAGCGCTACAGGTGCTGGCAGGAGCTCCGCCCATAGACTTGGTCTTGGACGGGGCGGTCGCCTCGTACTACTGTAGACGCAATCTGCCCCTGAGAACAGATATAGATGAGCCCTTGCGCCTCGTCCTGGAGGGCGAGCTACGTGGACAGAACAGACCAGAGCGTTGCAAGGACATAGTCCAAGACTGGATAATGGACAGGTGGCAACAACGATGGTCGCACTCCTCCGACGGGCGAACGACATTCACGTATCTACCTGACGTCCGGGTCCGCCTGCGCTCCACTTGGGTACAACCCGATCACTGGACTTCTCAGGTACTTTCAGGTCACGGTGACTTCAACTCCAAACTCTTCTTCTTCAAGAGGAAGGATAGCCCGAACTGTTCGTGTGGCGGCATAGAGACTGCAGAACATGTGGTCCTCGATTGTCCCCTGTACGACAGGTCTAGGGTGGAGTTGATCCGCGCGACAGGATCGTACCTGGGATTGACCCTGCCGGAGTTGATAACGGAGTCGAACTATCCGGCGTTCGGCCGGTTTATCACCTCCTGGCGGGAACAGAAAAAGGCCCTTTGACCCGGCGCCGGGGGCGATTGACGGGCCGGGCCCGAGTCCTACCCCCGGCGACCGCGATGTAGAAGCAGCCCCACTCCACCGATCTCGAGCTCTCTCGGCGCCACCAGGCAGCCGCATCTTAAGGGGGCCCGGGAGCGCCAGTCTGTCCCGTAAGGGACCAAAGGCTGTCGCCCCCGGACACCCACAGCAACAGTAAATAAAACTATACTATATATATATATGTACTTCCTCCTTCCCCGACGATAAGCGGGCCGGGTGATTTACCGGCGCACCCGAAAAAAAAAAAAAAAAAAAAAAAAAAAAAAAAAAAAAAAAAAAAAAAAAAAAAAAAAAATATAAAGATAAAAAAAAAAAAGCCAAACAGGAAAAAAAGGTGTGTGGCGTCCCAAAGTTTTGAACGGGAGGGGGGGTTGTGGGGGGGCCTAAGTATAAATATAGAGCTAATTCTTTAATGGTTGGTCGGATTGTCACGAAATTTCACATGGAGTATTCCTGAAGGCCAAATAGAAAAATAAGGTGTGTGGCGTCCCAAAGTTTTGAAGGGGAGGGGGGGTTGTGGGGGGGCCTAAGTATAAATATAGAGCTAACTCATTAACTAATGAGCGAATCGTCATGAAATTTCACATGTAGTATTTTTAAAAGCCAAATAGCAAAAAAAGGTGTGTGGCGTCCCAAAGTTTTGAACGGGAGGGGGGGTTGTAAGGGGGGCCTAAGTATAAATATAGAGCTAATTCTTTAACGGTTGTCGGATTGTCACAAAATTTCACATGGAGTATTCCTGAAGGCCAAATAGAAAAATAAGGTGTGTGGCGTCCCAAAGTTTTGAACGGGAGGGGGGGATGTGGGGGGGCCTAAGTATAAATATAGAGCTAACTCATTAACTAATGGGCGAATCGTGATGAAATTTCACATGTAATATTCCTAAAGGTCAAATAGAAATATTAGGTGTGTGACGGCCCAAAATTTTGAACAGGAAGGAGGGTTGTGGGGGGGGGCTAAATATACATATAGAGTTAGCTCATTAACGGTTGGTCGTATTGTCACGAAATTTCGCATATATTATTCCTGAAGGCCAGATAGAAAAATAAGGTGTGTGGCGTCCCGAAGTTTTGAACGGGTGGCGGGTTGAGGGGGGGGGGGGGACTAAGTATAAATATAGAGCTAGCTCATTAACGGTTGATCGTATTGTCATGAATCGGATTGTCATGAATTTCACATGTAGTAGTAGTAGTAACTATGTATTCGCTGTGGGGTTCACTGTTGCAAGACATTTACTAGCTGTGATGTCCAGCGTTCCTAATATCATACTAGCTGTGGGGTCCGCTGTTGCAAGGCACTTACTAGCTGTAGTGCTCAGCCCCAGCGTTCCTAACTATGTACTGGCTGTGGGGTTCGCTGTTGCAAGGCACCTACAAGACATTTACTAGCTGTGATGCCCAGCGTTCCTAATTACGTACTAGCTGTGGGGTCTGCTGTTGCAAGGCGCTAGCAGTGTGGCCCAGCGTATTTAACTACGTAGGTACTAGCTGTGGGGTCCACCGTTGCAAAACTCATACTAGCTGTGATGCCCTGTGGTTCTAACTACATACTATCTGTGGGGTCCGCAGTTGCAAGGCACCTACTACCTGTACGTTCCTAAAAACGTACTAACTGTGGGGTCCGTCGTTGCAAAAGCATACTAGCTGTGATGCCCAGGGTTCCTAATATCGTACTAGCTGTGGGGTCCGTTGTTGCAAGGCATTTACTAGCTGTAGTGCCCAGCGTTCCTAACTATGTACTAGCTGTGAAGTTCGCTGTTGCAAAGCACTTACTAACTGTAATGCCCAGCGTATTTAACTACATACTAGCTGTGGGGTCCGCTGTTGCAAGGCGCTAGCAGTGTGGCCCAGCGTATTTAACTACGTAGGTACTAGCTGTTGGGTCCACCGTTGCAAAACTCATACTAGCTGTGATGCCCTGTGGTTCTAACTACATACTATCTGTGGGGTCCGCAGTTGCAAGGCACCTACTACCTGTAGGGCCCAGCGTTCCTAAAAACGTACTAGCTGTGGGGTCCGTCGTTGCAAAAGCATACTAGCTGTGATGCCCAGGATTCCTAATATCGTACTAGCTGTGGGGTCCGTTGTTGCAAGGCATTTACTAGCTGTAGTGCCCAGCGTTCCTAACTATGTACTAGCTGTGAAGTTCGCTGTTGCAAAGCACTTACTAACTGTAATGCCCAGCGTATTTAACTACGTACTAGCTGTGGGGTCCGCTGTAGCAAGGCACTTAATAGCTGTGATGTCCAGCGTTCCTAACTTCGTACTAGCTGTGGGGTCCGCTGTTGCGAGGCACATACTAGCTGTGGTGACCAGCGTTCCTAACTACGTACTAGCTGTGGGGTCCGTTGTTGCAAGGCATTTACTAGCTGTAGTGCCCAGCGTTCCTAACTATGTACTAGCTGTGAAGTTCGCTGTTGCAAAGCACTTACTAACTGTAATGCCCAGCGTATTTAACTACATACTAGCTGTGGGGTCCGCTGTTGCAAGGCACTTAATAGCTGTGATGCCCAGCGTTCCTAACTTCGTACTAGCTGTGGGGTCCGCTGTTGCGAGGCACATACTAGCTGTGGTGACTAGCGTTCCTAACTACATACTAGCTGTTGGGTCCGCCGTCGCAAGGCACATACTAGCTATGATGCCCAGCATTCCCAACTACGTACTAGCTGTGGTCACAAACGTTCTTAAGTACGCACTGACTATGACGTCCAGCGATGCTAAGTATTTACTAGGTGTGGCTTCCGCCGTTGAAAGGCGCATACTAGCTGTGGTGCCCAGGAGTCCTAAAAACTTACTAGCGTTACAACAGCTGAAGGACTATAAGCCTTATTCCGCATGAATAATTGAAAATTATAACATCATGAATGTACTGTCGAGGAACTGAATAGCGTTATAGAAGATATTGGGACAAAAATCAAAGTTCCCCGGGCAACGCCGGGTATTACTGCTAGTACTTCATATTTATAATGAATTAAAAATTACACAAATATAAACCAGACTATCAGTAGCTGAGGGAGTTGAACCCGACAGACGGTCAGATGACCATTGTCTAATCTTTTCTTTTTCTGTTCATTGTATATTTTTTATTCTAAATAAACATTTTCATCTATCTACCAACATACAGACTCGTATATGTGCTAAATCATACACTCTAGTTACATAAAGGACCTGTCAACCAATCGAATAGCTTACTAGCTAGGGGACGTGATTGGTCCGGAATGGGCGGCTCACATACATAACTTAATACACCTTAATATCGTACATTCACAGGTTAATTTTCATAACAAAATCTAAGAAAAGTTAAATCAATTAATATTATTGACATATATATATATACTTGACATATATTCGTATCTATTAATAAATATCTATTTATTAATAGATACAAAAAGATATAATTTTTTCCTGGTACATTAAATAAATATATAAAGTAATCAGTAAATTGATTTTTATGTTATAAAAAAAAAAGTTAGAAATAAAATAAATTATGGAAAAGAGTGTTTACTGGGTAGGGTGCGATGTACAGGTAGAGTGAGTGATCAACTTACAGAGGTAGAAGTAGGGGACATGTTGATGGGAGGAGGTGGCCAGGAGGAGTGTGGGGCTAACGGAGAGGACCAGCCGGGCAGCATGCAGAGGAGCTAGCCGGAGAAAGTAGCGGCGCGGCTAGGGGGTGGGTGAGCCGCGAGGGGAGGGCACACTAGGGTAGGGCGGGGGGAGGGCACACTAGGGTAGGGCTGGGGAGAGGGCACATTAGGGTAGGGCTGGGGGTAGGGCACACTAGGTTAGGCCTGGGGAGCCGGGGGTGGGCACACTAGGATAGGGCTGGGAGGAGGGCACACTAGAGTAGGGCTAAGGGCCAGGGGTAGGCACACTAAGGTAGGGCTGGGGGTGGGCACTCTAGGGTAGGCTGGGAGGAGGGTACACTAGGGTAGGACTGGCGGGCCGGGGGTGGGCACACTAAGGTAAGCCTGGGGGGAGGGCATATTAGGGTAGGACTGGCCGGCCGGGAGTGGGCATACTAAGTGGGGTTTCACACCAAAGCCGGGCCGAGCCGGGCGGAAAACACTTGAGCGCTAGATACGCAGGGTTTAGATGGGAGTATTCAAACCAAGGCCGGGCCGCGCCGGGCGATGCCGGGCCGGGCCGAGCGGTTTTGAGCAGTACTACCTCCCGCCAATTCGAGCGTTTTCTGCCAAGCCGTTTTTTTCCGTCATTCAGTTCGGTGTTTCAGCCCAGTGAGTTACATCATATTGCGCAATATATTGTTTTTTTTATTGTTTCAAGTGTTTTTTTTTTTTAATTTTTTAATATTATAATGAGTGTTGACATAGAAATATTAATTAGTTCGATTCAAGAAAGAATCGCCTTCTTTCTGCCACACATTCATCATCAAGTGATGAGCTATCCAATAACATCATCATCATCAAAGTTGATGACATCATTTTGCACCACGTTTCAACTGAGTCTGAATAGGAAAGAAGCACCTCTCACTACAAGGCTAGAAAACCTACTGAGAGCAAATCGGCTTCGGTGCGAACGCAGGCAGATTCCGCTCGGCTCGGCTTCGCATCGCATCGCCCGGCCCGGCACGGCTCGGCTTTGGTGTGTAAGAAGCCTAAGGTAAGCCTGGGGGGAGGGCACATTAGGGTAGGGCTGGGAGGCCGGGGGTGGGCACAGGTAGGTCTAGAAGACATATTAAAGCAGGGTAGACACTCATTGCTGGGTGGCCCCGGGCACCTCCAGGGGTGACATCTAATTATGCCAGGAGGGACGTCGGGCTAGATGTGGAGAGACTAAACTAAAAAAACCAAGTTATGCCATAAAATTTACAGGAAAAAATACTGATTTATGCAGTTAAGTATGTAATTTAAAAAAAGTTGAGATACGGAACGTAAAAAATGTACACATACAGATCAAGGAAAAATGTCAACTGAAAGAACGTTATTGTTAAACAATATCGTTAAAAAAAACATAAAACTCTGTATTAAAATGTCCTTAGCTTTATTCTAAGAAAGAAATGGAGGTTAGAGTTTGCATTTTTGTTCTTTATTTTTTCTGGTCTGATTTTTGTTATAAACCAAAAAAATGTAATGGCGACTTATTTTACATTTATACAAGTGACTTAAGCGAAAGATGGTGCCACAGTTTACAACTTTTAATGAGCACAAAAGACGAGGGGGAGGAAGTTCTCCCTCTACCGGAGCAAAAACGTATTTGGAGCTTTTTTTATAAGAAACAGGCTGCCTTCTCATTAATCCGGGTTCAAACAGAAAAATATGTTAGTTGCAAACCTAAGAGAAATACTGTGGCATTTATCTTCTGTTAATTAAAATATGAAGAAACTCTACATTACCCATTTCATATACGCAACATAAAAATAAAAATGAATTAATGGAAAAATTCCAAATATAGCAATTATGCTCAAATAAGCTCTCTAAAATTTAGTTTATACTACTGGCATGCTTCGTAAAGGTACCCAGTCAAAATGTGCTGAATGGAAGAAATCCTGCCCGAAGCATGCCAGTACTCTCTGCAAAAAGAAGAGCGGTTTTCTATGAAAGATATCTGGAATATGCCTCGATTGTCGGGTCACAATCTCTCTAGATATTGACGCAGGAACTGGACCTGGATTCGTTAGGAAGCAGAAGATGCGGAAATGTCTCCTCTTCATGAACGAACTCCTGAATGGGGCTCTGGAGTGTCAGCACCTCCTGCATACTCCATACAATATCCCGTCAGCAGGAACATCGGTGCAAAGTGCTGCAAAAGGTTGATTCGGTCTGATAGACATTTTTAAAGAGGTAATAAGTTTCATATTAATTGCTATTTTTCCTTTGTATATATTTTTTCGGTATCGCTCTTCAACCGCCCGAGCTATTAGCGCCGTTCGATGCAAAGTATCGATCGTTCCTAATCTTTTTCTCTCATCCTTCATTTTTTTAGCAGGCTCCTCCTCCATTTTTCGCTATTTTCATTTTTCTGTTTGCAATTATCTCTACCACTTCTGTCTTCTCTTCCTCGTTGAACATTTCTTTTCCTTTATCTGTTCTCTCTCAAGTTTCGTTTCCACTTCTTACCTTCATTCTATCTACAGTTTCTCCTCCTCCTGGTTTATCCTCTACACCAGTTCTTTTTGTTCGTATTCATTTTCCTCTTCTCCTGTTCTTGTTTTTTCGTTATTCTGCTTTACATGTTTTTATAGTTTTTCATTTTATTTGTATTTTGATTATGAATGTCCTCCAACTGAATGACTTCAACGATTTGACTTCATTGATGTTGTAGTTTAAATGTATTGAGTAAATAAATAAATAAATACATTGATAAAAATCTGCTCTAAATGAAAGTTAATGGAGAGACTTGTATTTTTTTCTGTTGCGTCTTAATTGACGGTTATTAGACGCTTGTCAAGAGAGATGTTCCAAAATGAACCTTGGATAGGAGCTACACCAATGGATTACCGCATGACAGGATGGTCCATTAGACATCGGCCGAGACCAGGAGCAGAGCACCTCGACCCTTGCTGCTAACTCCATGAAATCAGCTGAGACATCTTCACCCTGACATCTCTTCTGTTGGCATTGGCTCAAACGGGTATTTCAACCTAGATGATTGGTTCCAGCAAGGATCCCCCCCCCCCCCCCCCCCCCCCCAGCTTCGGTTTAATATCTCCACACTCAGCATTTATCAAGAACTGAGAAGCTGTACGACGTTTATTAGAAACCGAGTCCTGCTTCCCTTGCGACGTCAAGGCACTTGGTCTGTTGCTTCTGAGTGCCTACTGAGTGAGTATGCTCTTCTAAAACCGGATCACTGGTCACCAGCCGTCCTTAAGGGTGTCACGGAGGTCGGAATGTGGACTCAAGGTTGGGTAGATCCTGCCCTAGGATGGTCCGTTAGCTGAGAGCTGGCCCTCTGTCAACTTGACACACCTCCATCCATTATCTGGCCCTAAGTCCGCCTCTCACCTCTCAATTTTTTAAATTTTGTGTCATTCATACTCCTGGTTTTAAAAAATAAATCTAATACTTCTTTAAACTGACAATTTTCGAGGGATTCCAAAAAATTGTGGTTATTGTCATTAACAAGTTCAACGATAACATGAAGCATATATTTTATGTATATCTTGGTGTGTACTGCAATGTAGAAATGCAACATTTTTATCAGAATAAAAGAAATATAATTTTCAAAAAATGGCAAACAAAAAACGTTTTTCACTATTTTCAAAATAACGCATCAAAAATAGAATTTTTTACAGATATTATAAAAGGATAATCGAAAAGGAATCTTAATTTTTTTAAATTTGAAAAAAATTCAAATAAAAAAAATTTCACTCAAAACATCAAATCGAAAGTTATAAAAATTTTAATTTATATACGTGGAAACAGAACTGGTTCAGTTCTATGTATGTTTGTATTATCTGTTATTACTATTTGGTTCCACATACATATATGTTTCATGTTATCTAAATCTTAATATTATTATTAACTAGCAGTAATACCCGGCGTTGCTCGGGGAACTTTGACTTTTCACCTAACATCTCTCATTCGAATCCAATTCAATTCTTCGACAGTACATTCATGATGTTATAATTTTCAATTATTCATATAGAATAAGCCTTATAGTACTTCAACGGCAGACACCACAGCTAGTATCTACTTAATACCGGTCTACAGAAGAAGAGAAAGCTACATGTGAAATTCCTTCAGCTTAATGCACTCCACCCTCAGGTTCAAAAAGTTGAAACGTCACAACGAATTTTCAAATTTTGTTTTGAAATTACTACATGTATGAGATTCCATGACAATGCGACCATTAGTTAATGAGCTACCACTATTTATATACTTAAGTCCACCCCCACTATCCTCCCTTTCGTTCAATATCTTGAGAGGTCACAAACCCTATTTTTCTATTTGGCCTTTAAGAATACTACATGTGAAATTTCATGATAATCCGACCATTAGTTAATGAGCTACCGGTATCATTATATTTAGGCCTATCCCCACCACCCCCCTCCCGTTCAAAATTTTGGGACGACACATAGCCTATTATTCAACTGGGGTCATAAGAATGCTACATGTGAAGTTTCATAAAAACCCGTCGAGCCGTTTGGGCGTGATGCTGGAACAAACAAACAAATAAACCCTGTTTCAGCTTTATTAATATAGATTTCTTCCTTGATAATTGTAGTTGGAGCCAAACGGAAACGTATTTTTTCTTTATATTTGGTGTCTACTGAGCTCAGGATCGCAAGTTGGAAAGCTAGACGGGGCTCTTAGTTGTTTTAACTGACTTATATTATTTATTTTTTTAAATATCCTTGAGCACTTCGTCCTTCGGTTGGGACTTTCCCGATACATCTGAATTTGTCTTTGGTTGACCATCTTCATTTATGGTCGCTGCCTATCTACCAACATTGCTGTATTAATTTGTTTTTCAGAAAATATGTCAAAACGATACCCCAAAGCCCACTTATATTCCACATTTCTTCCTTGATAATTTTAGTTGGAACCAAATGGTAACTGATTTTATCTTACATATGGAGTCTATCGAGCTCAGGATCGCCACTTAGAAATCTAGCCGAGGCACTTAGGTCAGATGTTTTAATCGAGAAGATAAAAATAAATTTGAGCACGTCGTCCTCGGATTGGACTTTAGGCTATGATCGAGGGCCTTTTTGTATGTCAGGTGCTCGAAAATGAGTCGTATGTTACGTATCTAAACCTGGGTAGCTGAAATTTCACTGGTTTTTCTTCAGGTTAAAAATACCTTGAGCATGACGTACTTCGGATGGGACTTTCCCGATATATCTGAATCTGTCTATCAGTTTTAACAAATATTAAATCTAAAAACTGTTAAAAAGCGAGAAATTTGATGAATGGAATTTCGCCCGACTTTTTCGAAAAACATTTTTATTTCGATTTTTGAGTAGGATTCAGATAATTCGGTTGTTCATCAGTTTCAACAAATATTAAAACTAAAACGAGAATCTCTGAAGCGAGAAATCTGAAGAATGGAGTTTACCGAGCTCAGGATCGCCATTTAGAAATCTAGCCAAGTGACTTAGGTCAGATGTTTTAATCGGGAAGATAAAAATTAATTTGAGCACGTCGTCCTTCGGATTGGACTTTAAGCTGTGATCGGGGGCCTTTTTGTATGTCAGGTGCTCGATAATGAGTCGTATGTTATGTAACTAAATCTGGCTAGCTGAAATTTCACTTAGGTTAAAAAAACCTTGAGCACGTCGTCCTTCGGATGGGACTTTCCCGATATATCTGAATCTATCAGTTTTAACTAATATTAAGCCTATAAACCGTTAAAAAGCGAGAAATTTGAAGAATGGAGTTTACCGAGCTCAGGATCGCCATTTAGAAATCTAGCCAAATCACTTAGGTCAGATGTATTAATCGGGAAGATGAAAAAAAATTTGAGCACGTCGTCCTTCGGATTAGACTTTAGGCTCTGATCGAGGGCCTTTTTGTATGTCAGGTGCTCGATAATGAGTCGTATGTTACGTAACTAAACCTGGGTAGCTGAAATTTCACTTAGGTTAAGAATAACCTAGAGCACGTCGTCCTTCGGATGGGACTTTCCCGAAATATCCGAATCTGTCTATCAGTTTTAACAAATATTAAATCTATAAACCGTTAAAAAGCAGGAAATTTGAAGAATGGCATTTAGCCAGACTTTTTTCGAAAAACTTTTTTATTTCGATTTCTGTGTAGGATTGAGATATCCCGCTTGTTCATCAGTTTTAACAAATATTAAATCTAAAAACCGTTTAAAAGCTAGAAATTTGAAGAATGGAGTTTACCGAGCTCAGGATCGCCACTTAGAAATCTAGCCAAGGCACTTAGGTCAGATGTTTTAATCGGGAAGATAAAGATAAATTTGAGCACGACGTCCTTCGGGTGGGACTTTAGGCTATGATCGAGGGCCTTTCTGTTTGTCAAGTGCTCGATAATGAGTCGTATGTTATGTAACTAAACCTGGGTAGTTAAAATTTCACTTAGGTTCAATAAACCTTGAGCACGTCGTCTTTCGGATGGGACATTCCCGATATATCTGAATCTGTCTATCAGTTTTAACAAATAATAAATCTAAAAACTGATAAAAAGCGAGAAATTAGAAGAATGGGATTTCGCCCGATTTTTTCGAAAAACATTTTTATTTCGATTTTTGTGTAGGATTCAGATACCCCGGTTGTTCATCAGTTTTAACAAATATTAAATCTAAAAACCGTTTAAAAGCTAGAAATTTGAAGAATGGAGTCTACCGAGATCAGGATCGCCACTTAGAAATCTAGCCAAGTCATTTAGGTCAGATGTTTTAATCGGGAAGATAAAAATAAATTTGAGCACGTCGTCCTTCGGATGGGACTTTCCCGATACACCGGAATCTTTCTTTGGTTAACCATCTTCGTTTCTGGATGCTGCCTATCTACCAACATAGCTGTATTAATTTATTTTTCAGAAAATATGTCAAAACGGTACCTCAAAGCCCACTTATATTCCACATTTCTTTCTTGATAATTTTAGTTGGAACCAAACGGTAACTTATTTTATCATACATATGGAGTCTATCGAGCTCAGGATCGCCACTTAGAAATCTAGCCAAGGCACTTAGGTCAGATGTTTTATTCGAGAAAATAAAAATAACCTTGAGCACGTCGTCGTTCGGATTGAACTTTAGGCTATGATCGAGGGCCTTTCTGTATGTCAAGTGCTCGATAATGAGTCGTATGTTATGTAACTAAACCTAGGTAGCTAAAATTTCACTTAGGTTCATAAAACCTTGAGCACGTCGTTCTTCGGATGGGACTTTCCCGATATAACTGAATCTGTCTATCAGTTTTAACAAATATTAAATCTATAAAACGTTAAAAAGCAGGAAATTTGAAGAATGGTATTTAACCCGACTTTTTTCGAAAAACACTTTTATTTCAATTTTTGTGTAGGATTCAGATATCCCGGTTGTTCATCAGTTTTAACAAATATTAAATCTAAAAACCGTTTAAAAGCTAGAAATTTGAAGAATGGAGTCTATCGAGCTCAGGAACGCCTTTTAGAAATCTAGCCAAGTCACTTAGGTGAGATGTTTTAATCGGGAAGATAAAGATAAATTTGAGCACGTCGTCCTTCGGGTGGGACTTTAGGCTATGATCGAGGGCCTTTTTGTATGTCAGGTGCTCGATAATGAGTCCTATGTTACGTATCTAAACCTGGGTAGCTGAAATTTCACTTAGGTTGAAAATAACCTTGAGCACGTCGTCCTTCGGATGGGACTTTCCCGATATATCTGAATCTGTCTATCAGTTTTAACAAATATTAAATCTATAAAACGTTAAAAAGCAGGAAATTTGAAGAATGGTATTTAACCCGACTTTTTTCGAAAAACACTTTTATTTCAATTTTTGTGTAGGATTCAGATATCCCGGTTGTTCATCAGTTTTAACAAATATTAAATCTAAAAACCGTTTAAAAGCTAGAAATTTGAAGAATGGAGTCTATCGAGCTCAGGAACGCCTTTTAGAAATCTAGCCAAGTCACTTAGGTGAGATGTTTTAATCGGGAAGATAAAGATAAATTTGAGCACGTCGTCCTTCGGGTGGGACTTTAGGCTATGATCGAGGGCCTTTTTGTATGTCAGGTGCTCGATAATGAGTCCTATGTTACGTATCTAAACCTGGGTAGCTGAAATTTCACTTAGGTTGAAAATAACCTTGAGCACGTCGTCCTTCGGATGGGACTTTCCCGATATATCTGAATCTGTCTATCAGTTTTAACAAATATTAAATCTTTAACCCGTTAAAAAGCAGGAAATTTGAAGAATGGTATTTAACCCGACTTTTTTCGAAAAGCACTTTTATTTCAATTTTTGTGTAGGATTCAGATATCCCGGTTGTTCATCAGTTTTAACAAATATTAAATCTAAAAACCGTTTAAAAGCGAGAAATTTGAAGAATGGAGTTTACCGAGCTCAGGATCGCCATTTAGAAATCTAGCCAAGTCACTTTGGTCAGATGTTTTAATCGGGAAGATAAAAATAAATTTGAGCACGTCGTCCTTCGGATGGGACTTTCCCGATACATCTGAATCTTTCTTTGGTTAACCATCTTCGTTTCTGGATGCTGCCTATCTACCAACATAGCTGTATTAATTTATTTTTCAGAAAATATGTCAAAACGGTACCTCAAAGCCCACTTATATTCCACATTTCTTTCTTGATAATTTTAGTTGGAACCAAACGGTAACTTATTTTATCTTACATATGGAGTCTATCGAGCTCAGGATCGCCACTTAGAAATCTAGCCGAGTCTATAAGGTCAGATGTTTTAATCGAGAAGATAAAAATAAATTTGAGCACGTCGTCCTTCGGATTGGACTTTAGGCTATGATCGAGGGTTTTTATGTATGTCAAGTGCTCGATAATGAGTCGTATGTTATGTAACTAAACCTAGGTAGCTAAAATTTCACTTAGGTTCATAAAACCTTGAGCACGTCGTCCTTCGGATGGGATTTTCCCGATATATCTGAATCTGTCTATCAGTTTTAACAAATATTAAATCTATAAACCGTTAAAAAGCAGGAAATTTGAAGAATGGTATTTAACCCGACTTTTTTCGAAAAACACTTTTATTTCAATTTTTGTGTAGGATTCAGATACCCCGGTTGTTCATCAGTTTTAACAAATATTAAATCTAAAAACCGTTTAAAAGCTAGAAATTTGAAGAATGGAGTCTATCGAGCTCAGGATCGCTTTTTAGAAATCTAGCCAAGTCACTTAGGTGAGATGTTTTTTTCGAGAAAATAAAAATAAATTTGAGCACGTCGTCCTTCGGATTGGACTTTAGGCTATGATCGAGGGCCTTTTTGTATGTCAGGTGCTCCATAATGAGTCCTATGTTACGTATCTAAACCTGGGTAGCTGAAATTTCACTTAGGTTGAAAATAACCTTGAGCACGTCGTCCTTCGGATGGGACTTTCCCGATACATCTGAATCTTTCTTTGGTTGACCATCTTCGTTTCTGGATGCTGCCTATCTACCAACATAGCTGTATTAATTTATTTTTCAGAAAATATGTCAAAACGGTACCTCAAAGCCCACTTATATTCCACATTTCTTTCTTGATAATTTTAGTTGGAACCAAACGGTAACTTATTTTATCATACATATGGAGTCTATCGAGCTCAGGATCGCCACTTAGAAATCTAGCCGAGTCTATAAGGTCAGATGTTTTAATCGAGAAGATAAAAATAAATTTGAGCACGTCGTCCTTCGGATTGGACTTTAAGCTATGATCGAGGGCATTTTCTTATGTCAGGTACTGGATAATGAGTCGTATGTTATGTATCTAAACCTGGCTAGCTGAAATTTCACTTAGGTTAAAAAAAACCTTGAGCACGTCGTCCTTCGGATGGGACTTCCCAGATATATCTGAATCTGTCTATCAGTTTTAACAAATAATAAATCTAAAAACTGTTAAAAAGTGAGAAATTTGAAGAATGGGATTTCGCCCGATTTTTTCGAAAAACATTTTTATTTCGATTTTTGTGTAGGATTCAGATAATTCGGTTGTTCATCAGTTTTAACAAATATTAAAACTAAAAACCGTTTAAAAGCGAGAAATTTGAAGAATGGAGTCTACCGAGCTCAGGATCGCCACTTAGGAATATAGCCAAGTCATTTAGGTCAGATGTTTTAATCGGGAAGATAAAAATAAATTTGAGCACGTCGTCCTTCGGATGGGACTTTCCCGATACATCTGAATCTTTCTTTGGTTAACCATCTTCGTTTCTGGATGCTGCCTATCTACCAACATAGCTGTATTAATTTATTTTTCAGAAAATATGTCAAAACGGTACCTCAAAGACCACTTATATTCCACATTTCTTTCTTGATAATTTTAGTTGGAACCAAACGGTAACTTATTTTATCATACATATGGAGTCTATCGAGCTCAGGATCGCCACTCAGAAATCTAGCCAAGGCACTTAGGCCAGATGTTTTATTCGAGAAAATAAAAATAAATTTGAGCACGTCGTCGTTCGGATTGGACTTTAAGCTATGATCGAGGGCCTTTTTGTATGTCAGGTGCTCGATAATGAGTCGTATGTTACGTATCCAAACCTGGGCAGCTGAAATTTCACTTAGGTTAAAAATAACATTGATCACGTCGTCCTTCGGATGGGACTTTCCCGATATATCTGAATCTGTCTATCAGTTTTAACAAATATTAAATCTATAAACCGTTAAAAAGCAGGACATTTGAAGAATGGTATTTAACCCGACTTTTTTCGAAAAACATTTTTATTTCGATTTTTGTGTAGGATTGAGATAACCCGGTTGTTCATCAGTTTTAACAAATATTAAATCTAAAAACCGTTTAAAAGCTAGAAATTTGAAGAATGGAGTCTACCGAGCTCAGGATCGCCATTTAGAAATCTAGCCAAGTCACTTAGGTCAGATGTTTTAATCGGGAAGTTAAAAATAAATTTGAGCACGTCGTCCTTCGGATGGGACTTTCCCGATATGTCTGAATTTTTCTTTGGTTGACCATCTTCGTTTCTGGATGCTGCCTAAGAACGCCGGACACCTTAGATAGTATGCGCCTTGCAATTCCGTGTAACCAAGTATTAATAAGTTCTTAGGAACGCTGGGCAACACAGATAGTATGTATGTAGTTAGGAATGCTGGGCATCGCAGCTAGTATGTGCCTTGCAACAGCGGATGCCCTAGGTATTTTGTGCTTAACAACGCTGGTGATAGCTATTATTTACCGTGCAACGGTGGACCTCCTAGGTAATACATGCTTAGGAAACCCACCATATTAAAATTAGAGCTATATCCCATCTTTAAGAAAGCTCCATGTGAGATTCATTCAGCATTAATGCACCCCCGCCCCTCCCGTCCAAAGGGTCACAGCCAATTTTTAAATATTGCTTTTGAAACTACCATTTAGGTATATGCTTGCCCCCCCATAGCCCCCTCCCGTTGACAATTTTGAGACGTCACATATCCTTTCTTTGTTTTTGTCTATTATGAATACTACATGTGAAATTCCATGACATTCCGATCATCCGTTAAAGACCTATAACTACCTTTATATGTAGGCCTACCCCACAACCCCCCCTCCCGTTCAAATTTTGAAATGTCACGTAGCGTATTTTTAAATTTGGCCTTTAAGAATACTACATGTCAAATTCCATGACTATCCGATCATCCGTTAATGACAGCACTATCTTTACATTTAGGCAAAATTTAGCATTCATTTTTATTATATAGATTGTATTTCTATTTTTATTATTTATTTGTATTTTTACTTATTTATTTGTTATTTTTCCACGTATTAGTCTAATGATATTGTTTTATGTAAATTTAGAACTAAGTTTTGTTAGGAAATATTTCATGAGATAGCTAACGCTACAGCCGGGCGACTCCCAAGTCTTAATAGCACCCTTTCACCTGAGATGTATTTGAAGGGTCGCTCTCTGCAAACTAACTTAGTTCATAACTAGACCTGACGATTGTGTAAGGCCGAAACTGGTAGTTTTATTTTTATAAATATCTTTAGTGGAATAGACAATATTTCAAAAAATAAGTTTGTTTTATTCACTACTGAACAGACGTACACCACTCAGTCATACATGTTGCATAGCCGTGTTACGACCATTCATCACCCTATTAGCAAAGATTTAAATATAAAATTTCATGTCGATACATCGGCAGTTTTATTGTGATTTTTGAGTTGAGCCCCCCCCCCCCTTCGGCTGATTCCACTGGAAATAAATAGATCTCGTCCTTAGATTTATCCTCCCTCCGAACTGACATAAAATGTCGTGTCAATATATTCACCCTAACGGCAGTATTTTTGTTAACCCTCCCTCCTAACCCCGCCCTTCCCTTTGGCCGTTTTCGCTGAAAATCAATAGGTGTTGTCTTTAGAGGGTTCTAGATACACACATAACATTTCGAGTTTACATTCGTCTTATCTCAAGTTATCTCTTCAAAGTCACACAGGAATTAATTTTTCATTTTTGGAATCAGGGGGTCGGAAAACATGAAATTCCGCAGAAAAATCCGCCTCAAATTTCTAACCGATTACAAAACTTCCCCTATACTTTTCATAACTGGAGAAGTACAACCACATGTATGATCTTTCATTGACCTAAAACGGACAAGAGCCGAGTAGAGTTCAAAATGGGTGGTTTTCTAAAGGTTTTAATAAAGACAATGAGGTTACAATTTTATTTATATAGATTTTATTATTGATATTTGGATGAACTTGGATTATTATTGTTATAAGAAGGAATGTTGTCATGGTGCATTTGTCACGGCCCCGAGCCATCATCTGCTGACAGTTCTCATTATCATCGGTAGCATCCTTTCAATTCACACAAATGTTAAATAAGATTTGTTTCTTTTATTTTGATTTTTAACATTTTTTCCCTTAATGAAAATACATTCATAAATAAAAGAGAATAAAGAACAGATATGAAAAGATTTCCTTTATCAATTGAAACATGTTTTTCTCTATTTCTCTACTTCTTAAATGGTATTCAATGTGGAGTTGTTGATAAGTGTACAACAATAACAACCAGGAACTGTTGAAAGGACCCGGTCATCCTCACCTCATCTTAGGACACATTTCTTCCTTCTGTAGCAACTTATGTCTGTTATTTTGCTTTGTTAAACAAATTAGTCATTCACAGGCAGTGGATTGGGCGGTGATAAAAACAATAATATTTATTTCCGTTAAACCATAATATCGTGATTAGATGCGGCGTACAATTGTGTACATAAAAATAGTTTAAAAATTATAGTTAGTTATTGTTATAACCTCAACAATGTTTACCTGTTTACTTATAAGTTGTTTAGTAGAGGTTATGGCGTCACCTTTCCAACCAGACTATTCTAATGTGTTCATGTTACATTTTCTATCCAGATTATAGTGAAAGATCAAATGTGTGCTTATATTATACTTCCCTGTTTTCAAATAGTAGACCTAAATTGACACAATATTTGGCGACGAGGATGGGATACCTACCGAATGCTCAGATTGAGTTTTGGAATTAAAACAGCCCCAAGCGAATTTAATAGAATTTTGAATCAAATTTTGCACGGATTGAATAAAACAGAGACGTATTATGATGATATCGTAGTACATGACTCAACTAGAGACGAGTGTTATTCAAACTTGGTGGCTTGCCTCAACCGTCTGCAGGCTCATGATTTGCACTTCAACAAAGATAAGTGTTCTTTCTTTTCCGAACAAATTGAATACCTGGGCCATATAATCGAACATAACAAAATTTCAAAATCACCAGAAAAAGTTCAAGCCGTCCTAGATATGCCTCGCCCTAGTAACGTTGATGATGTTAGACGTTTCCTTGGCATGCTAACATACTATGCACGATTTATTCCAGACCTCTCTACTATGACTACACCCTTAAGAAACCTGCTTTGTAAACATAAAACATTCAAGTGGTCCAAGGCATGCGAATCTGCCTTTATCCACCTCAAGAATGAAATGACTACAGACAGAGTCTTGGTACCATATGACCCACATCTTCCGATCGTTCTGACCTCCGATGCCAGTCCTACCGGCATTGCTGCAGTGATGAGTCACATAGTCAATGATGAAGAACGACCAATCGCTTATGCTTCCAGATCACTGACAGTTTCTGAACGTAACTATAGTCAGCTCGATAGAGAAGCCCTTGCCATTATGTTTGCCGTAACTCATTTTTTTAACTATCTTTATGGTATCCATTTCACACTTGTCACCGATAACGAGCCACTTACTCGTATATTTCACCAGAAAAAACATTTGCCTCCTATGACTTCCAGCAGACTCCTTCGTTACGCTTCATTTCTGTCTGGCTTTGATTATTCAGTTAAATTCAAAAAGGGCGAAGCCAATACTAACGTAGATTGCATTTCTAGAGCAGCTGTGGAACAGAATCATCCTTCAATTGACACGATGCTTAATGAGGAATTTCAACTTTTGCACATGGATTCAATTTTCGAAATATCTAACGAGTTGCTCACTGCTGAAGTATTAGCTCAGGAAACTGGAAAAGATGTTGAGTTAAATCGAATCAAACATCAACTCATGAATGAATCCGCCGAATCTCCTTTTACCTTGGATAACGGTGTTTTGTTCAAAGACAGCCGTGTCGTAATCCCATGTACTCTTCGAGACCTCGTACTTCAGGAGCTCCATTCCACACATGTTGGTATAACCAAAATGAAGCAACTTGCACGACGGTATGTATATTGGAAGAACATCGACTCTGACATAGAAAAAGTAGTCAAGTCTTGCAAACGCTGCGCGTTGGTGAAGCACAATCCACCGAAAAACCCTGTACATCCTTGGGAGGAGCCTAAATCAAACTGGGAAAGGATACATATTGATTACGCTGGACCCTATAACAATCACTATTTTCTTGTCTGCGTGGATGCGAAATCTAAGTGGGTAGACGTGAAGGTCATTTCAACCGCACCTACTACCATGAGTACCATCAAACTTCTAAACAATATTTTTTCAACCCATGGGTATCCGCAGATCATGGTGAGTGATAACGCTTCGATATTCACAAGCGCTGAATTCAAATCCTATTGCACCGAACATGGAATCTTTCAAAAACTAATTGCTCCCGGACATCCAGCTACCAATGGCTTAGCTGAACGGACAGTTCAGACTCTGAAGCAGCGACTGAAGGCACTCGAGGATGATCCACGTCCAATTCATGTAAAGGTTCAGGACGTCCTTCTTCGTTATCGCGCAACGCCACTTGCTTGTGGCCAGTCTCCAGCTGAGCGCTACCTTCATCGGAAGCTCAGGACCAAGCTAGATGCACTCCGGCCTTATCATCCAGCTAAAAATCCAGATTCAACATACCAGGTTCTCCGCACTTTTAAAGTGGGGGAGAGGGTCCAAGTAAGGGACTACTCACAGAACAATAAGTACACCTGGATTTTTGGTACCATCATTCAAAAATTAGGGGTACTGCACTACTTTGTCAAACTCGACTCTGGCTACATCATCAAACGACATTTGGACCAAATCCGCCATACCTTAGTGAAGAAGGTCCATTTTAATCTGCAAGCCACAGAACCTCGGCTATGGCAAGTTCCTCCGGCATATCAGGCTACTCCTCAGGAAGAGAAGCCTATCTCGGTTCCAGAAAGAAACACTGCATTACCTCAGGACACTTCCGCCTCAACACCAGCACCGGGAGATCCAGGTCCGAGAGCGCCTATGGTCGAGCCGAGACGTTCTGGACGGACTCGCCGACCTCCAGCCTATCTAGGGGACTATCAGCTGAAGTTTTGAACCCCATGAAATTTTTCAATATTCAAGTTCCAAATTAAGGGGGAAGACTGTTATAACCTCAACAACGTTTACCTGTTTACTTATAAGTTGTTTAGTAGAGGTTATGGCGTCACCTTTCCAACCAGACTATTCTAATGTGTTCATGTTACATTTTCTATCCAGATTATAGTGAAAGATCAAATGCGTGCTTATATTATACTTCCCTGTTTTCAAATAGTAGACCTAAATTGACACAATAGTTATTGTGACTCATGCCCGGGCTTTAACTACGAGGTCATATCGCCTACTACCACAGCGCTGTGATATGCTATCCTTTACCTCCGGGGTACAGATATATCAACCGATATTAAATCCAAGAATGTACACTTATGAGATGAATAATAACTATTATTTTTCTTAATAAATAAATAATAGAAAATAAATTAATAGAAAATTCCAAATATTACTAAATGGGAGAAGAAGAAGAGTTTATTATAACACTCGCATTTACAGAGGTACAATTATGCAATAAGATTCCTTAACCATTACCCTTATACACTACCTAAATACAAATTGAAAATAGTCAGTTAAATTAAAAACAAAGCTACTGCTTAAGAGTAAATTTATTGGGTTCTTCCCTTAGGGGAGTAGGGTTGGCCAATATGCTCGGACATAAGACCAAAACAAGAAAGAAAAAAAAAAGTAAATTTTAAAAAACTCTTAAAGAAAAAGAAAAAAAAATACAACGTAACTGAAATGAAAATACAATAAATTAATAAACGTTTAAAAACAGAAATATTATTACATTATTTGAACGCTTTCCATTTGAACTGTATGTTTCTCTATATGAGGAGAACCTGCACTGTTTCACTAAAAGGACCGACGGGAGGGTCAACATTTTATTTATTCGGATACATCAAGTGGATTTACAAAGAGTAAGTGGTTTCGGTAGAAAATTTTTCAGAATCCCTGACCCATAACCAAAAAGATCCCATTATTTTTCAGTTGAAATAGTAAATACATACTTATGTACATGAAATCAAGTTTCCTATCGTTTTTAACTAAACTACCGGTTATAAAAACTATCGGTTATAAGAACCAAGTTTTCAAGGTCCCACTTATAACCTAACTATAGGAACTTTCGTATCCTCATATCTAGGGATCTATCGTCCACGTCCATGGACAAATGATAGAGGTATATCGATGGTGATAACCTCATGTGTGATGTGATCACGCAGTCTGCACATGGATGTTATGCCCAGCGTTCCTAAATACGTACTATCTGTGGGGTCCGCTGCTGCAGGGCACTTACTAGCTGTGATGCCCAGCGTTCCTAACTTCGTACTAGCTGTGGGATCCGCTGTTGCAAGCAGGCCCCCCACATTATTCCCTGGGCCCCGTTGCTAAAAGTCATGATGGGCCCCCTCTTACTACCAAAAAAAGAAATGTTGGCCTTTTTTTACAATATACATTTTTTAACCTTTATTACAATTATTTTTCATCAAACACACATTTAAACTAGTTTTAAGAGTTTAGAAAGTGTTTAGATTGTCATCGTAAATTTATTTAAAATACTGTTAAATACATAATTGAACAAATTAATTCTTAAATATTTTTGTATGCTTAATTTTAATATTCACACAGATAAAATAATAACTGTCGTAGGAAATTGGTGGTTACATTATAAACCATATGAATGAAAGCTACATTTTTCTGGTTTTGATCATTGAGAATTTGACAATTACATCACTGAAGTCAAGGCTTGATGCAAGACGGTGTTCGACTGCTAACACTCCAAGTGAATTAAGACGTTCTTGAGTCATTGATGAACGTTGCCCAGCTGCCTAAATGCTCTTACTGTCCTAGTTTTTAATTTTTTTCCCCGTCCTTGCGGGCCCCGTTGCCGTAGCAACGGTAGCACCGGGCATGTGGGGGCCCTGGTTGCAAGGCACATTCTAGCTGCAGTGCCCCGCGTTCCTAACTACGTACTAGCACGGGGTCCGCCGTTGCAAGACACATACTAGCTGTGGTGCCCAGCATTTCTAACTACGTACTAGCTGTGGGGTCCGCCGTTGAATGGCGCGTACTAGCTATGGTGCCAAGGGTTCCTAAAAACTTACTAACTGTGGTGTCTGAAGGACTATAAGCCTTATTCCGTTTTTGAGATATTTTGAAACAATAGAAAATAAAGGAAAACGTATGTTTAAAAAAATATATATATATATTGTCTATTTCACAAGATGAAGATTTCCCAGAAGAATTGAATAGGATTCGAATGAGAGATATTAGGAGAAAAGTCAAAGTTGCCCGGGCAACGCCGGGTATTACGGCTAGTATAATATATGTATACACTTTAAGATGAGTCTTCTTTATAAATACAAAATTAAGTTAACAAATAACAATAAAGTAAATAGTTAATAATAAAATTAATTATGATAATAAAAATATTAAACAAAAATAATTACGATAGAATTTATAGAAATATTGGTTAGAGGCTTAGCTTTTTTTTTTGTTTTCTATTTTACTGGTCGGGTCCTAAAAAATGACTACACTATTCAAAATTGTTAAAAATAATCTCAGAATGATATATAATATTCTCCTGTAGATTTATTATATTATATGTATTGTATTTAGAATATAAATTTAAAAAAAAAAATGGATATGCCTTTATGTTAGCACAGACGATAACTCCTACAATAACTTCTATGAATGAATGTATCGATTTAAAGTGTTAGTTCCTCTTTCAAAAGTCCATAAGTGAGTTATTTGCTTATTTTCAGCAAAACTGTGACTTACTACTTTAACAACTATTTTTGGTTTGAAGGAGAATTTTTGTATATTCTGAGAAAATTTATTTTGTAGAATATTCTCGACTTACATCTCTAGTTGAAATAATCATTATAATTTAGGGTCTCCAAGTGATGCCTCGTATGGTATGGAACTGGCGTATATCAGAAAGGCTACATCCCAGAGATGACTGACAGGCTCCAGTAAGTTGCGTGTGGACACAGTTTTACGAATATTGAACGATGCAACATATCGTCGTCCCCAAAACAGAAAAAAATAATCGTTGGTGAATCAACGGTAGTGTACTTCTCCAGCCAGAATTAAACAAGTAAGTTTTCACACTCACTCTGAAACCAACAACGATTATTCTTATTCACGGAATTCTTAACCCTCATATTAAATTTTGTGTTGATAAATTCGTTACATGGACAGTTGTTAGGGATTTTTGATTACAACCCCCTCATCTGATCCACCATTCCTTTAAGCCGATTGACATCGAATTACGAATTACATTACATTCTCTATACTTGGTACAGCTGTGGAAGTAATGTTCCCATTTTGAGCTACGACCATGACGATACCGTGCTTCATGTTCTTTCTCATTACTAATGAGCGGACCTCAAACCCTAACTGGTTTGTCTGTTTAGGTCTATATCCAATGAAAAGGTGCCAATTCTTAGACTCTTGTTAAGAAGATTGTCATATTGTTTTATATACAGTTAATATCGTTTCAATAATATTTATAATTTCCAACTTTGTCGAAAAAATAGAAACATTCAGATTGATAACAGTAACATTTCCACGTAGAATCAATAGTAGGTAACTGAAAAGACATGAAGTAACGATTTCTGCCTCCAAGTGGGGATTAATCGAGACAGAAATATGTCACTTTTCCGTCTCATCATTTACAGTAAACATACTATATGAACCAGAAATAGCAAAAGTTCTTTTATAAGTGATGTGTCATATATTTGGCATCAGAAGGAAAGTTACGCAAATACGTTTTCATTACACATTGAAAATAGGCTTTAATTGATTGATTTTTGATGAAAACTTATCTTTTTCCACTTTTTTTTTATAACGCTTACTTAAGTATATTTCTTGAATATCTTCTACGGTTTTAATGTATTAATTGAAATTGAGGAATAATAATAAAGGAATAAAAGGCTGAAAAAAATATTTTCATAAGAGAAAGAATCCTGTGTGAATTTAATTTAAACACTACTTTGTGAATAAAAATATTGAGATGATTTTATTTTTTTTTGTTTCCTAGAGAAAATCTGAACCAAAAAGCATTGAAAAATTGAGAGAGTATCCTGGTATTCTTTATTGATAATTTACCCTAAGAATCTTCCGCTTGACAAGGGCAAAAAAAAAGAACTAAAAAATTTTAGAATGTTTGTTTAGATGTGCTTAAATTGAGTAAAATGGATATCCATTGTGATGTTTGAAAGTTAATTCCAAAGTAAATGTAAATCGATACATCAGACACTTTCCAGAAATAGTTTAATTCTAAGCCTAAATAGTTCTCATGCCCGGGCTTCAACTACGAGGTTACATCACCTAAGATCATGAAACATGGGAAATATACTCGTACAATAGTTAGAAGAAAAGTTGTATATGTCAAAATTGATACTTTATTAACATTTTTCTTTAAAAAAAAAAAACAGAAACGTAAAGTAAAGCTAATATTAACATGTTTTTACATTAGTAACATACTAAGGAACAAAATAAAGGATTGAGGAATGTGATTCGTAGTCCATTGGCTTACTAAACAAGATAAGAAAAAACAACCAAAAAATACAAAAAAAACTCCAATAAAAAACAAAGCCGTAACGGTGTTGAGTCTGGCAGGTAACAGCCAACAGCCAGTCTTACGTCTCACCATCAGCTGCACCGTAACACAGTCTCAATCCCAACCCATTTCAAGATACATTTATTTTACAAATCAATTGGAATCAAAAAACAAAACATCATTTACTTTCAAAAAAATAAAGAAAAACGTATGTTTTCAAAAATATTGTCTGTTTCACAAAATATATATATAATATGGTAGCAATACCGCATATATATTATATACTATATATTTTGTGAAATAGATAATATTTTATAAAACTACTTTTTTTCTTTATTTTTTATTACCTCAGTGGTTCACAATATCTCTGCAGAAAATGTTAAGTATCATGACTTACTTTCGTTTGACAGTTTTTTTCCCTCCCACAAAGTTGCAAAAATAACTTCGAAAGTTTAAATCATATTCAAAAATACAATTATACTAAATGTTATTCAAAATAGACTATTTTCTATTAAATTTATTTTATACAATCAATTCATTTCAATAAAAGCATCTTACTGCAAGGCTTCATAATACACACCTGGATTAAAAAAATTCATTGACCAAAATGTAAGATATTTTATTAAAAATGCAGACTTACTTATCTATTAATGATTATTTTTACATTTTCTTAATTGTTTCTTTGTTAAATTTTCCAAAAATGTTTCCTTTCTAAAAAAAGAAGTTATTACACATAACTGAGATGAGCTCATACATACTTATGTACTAATCGAATAAACATTTACCACATAAGTACCCACATAGTTATGTAACACAGGTATTTAGATGTACAGCTTTGTAGATCTTCATATTTGTATAATAAAACAATAAGATGATAATAAAAACGAGTGGATTTACGTTTTTGGACATGTTAACAGAGTTTCTCTAACAACTAATTGATATCGAAGCAGATTTTCTCCTGCTAATAGTGTATATTATACTAAAATAGAATATTAATTTTCCAACTAATTATTTTTTATACATCGAATACAAATCATCCTAGCGAAACATGTCACGCGACTTGTTGCTGGCAAGGAAAGAAAACATTTATATTTGACATGTTGTTCGAAACATGACAAACTACAGATGTCGTGAGAACATGTTGAATAATGTTGCTTTAGCCTGCCTGAGGCTGCGGTCACCTAGTCACCTTCTAGGGCGCACCTCAGGTCCCGTTTACAGTTAAACTTCCAATACCTAGATATCTAACCTTTTTCTGAGGATATCCTCATTTGGGAAAACAATTACGTACAATATTGTTTTCATTTAAACTTTACTATTCAACTAATTCTAGTACAGCTAAACTACATTCATCTACTATATAATATAATAGGATAAATAACACATTAATAAAGAATTGTTTTTATTAACTTTTTACATGAGATGCTTTCAATTTAACATACAATATACAAAATATAAATATGTTTTGCTGATCAGTGTTTTGCAATAATTAAAAAGATGAACGTTAACTATATTTGCATCATCTTCAAGGAGCAAGTAGTAATAATAATGGTCTTGAAGTAATAAAAATAATTACCTTGAGTTATGTTAATGGGTTCATTCCACAGCTTCCATTTATGTTCCTCACTAGACTCATAAATGAATTAAAAATTTTTAAAATGTTTTATGGACAGATAGGGTACATATTATAGAAACTAAAGACCAGGATAAGTCCCTTAGACCAAAACAATAATAATAAAATAGGAAATTTAAACATCACTCAATCATGATATGACTCAGAGCCTACATAGGTAGCTATATATCGTGGGATTACTGATAGACATGGGAACATTTTTAGACATTTTAAAGCATAAGAAATCTAATGTTTCATACTTTCCACAAGATTGTGAGTTAATTTTTTTTTTAATATTTATTTCTCCATTAACTTTCTTTTTGAAAGTGTACTTTTTAAGGGTCACTTTTACCAGACATAAAATTTGATATCTACCTACAATTGATTAATAATAAAAACAAAAGTATAGTTGCCAAATTTATGAACTTTTACCAGGAAGCCCACGATACATTTCGTTATCTGCACCTCAAAACCAGAGTATCATCTGACCATTTTTTTTTTTTTTTTCGTACTTCTGTGGTTCTGAATCGCATTGTAGATACTTATTTCTTAAAAACAAAAAAATAAAAAATTTAAAATTAAATTTTCGATACTTATGTGTTTTTTTCCTTGAACGAAAGTTGTATTAGCATTGTCTCCCTTAAGTTAAGGAAAATGGACTTCGATACTCTGGCTCTGTATATATATTATATTTTCTTACACTGAACGTACTCATGTAAATATTTTTTAACTCTATCATCTATATATCAGGTAGACCCAAATGGTTTTGGAAAGTTGGGAGCGGTTTTTACTAAGATGGAAGCGTATTTCGGATTGCAGGCAGTTCGTAAATCACTCCATTCTAATAGAATTGAAAGGTAAATATGAAAAACCTGATTAGTACAAAAAAAAAATCAGGTTTATTCCACACGTAGTTACATCTAAACTCATCTATTGGTAGAACCAGAGATCCTTGGTAGAGATGCCTAGGTACCTATCATCTCACAATATCTCTCTAGCAAGGCACTCCAGGTAGAGCTCGCGTTTACAAAATGTTATCTGACATGAAAGAATTTTGTAAAAACCAATACGGACACAAATAGAGTAGCTATCGATATTTTGTATCTATATCAAAACAAAGAAGCAGATAACATTCTGTAATAACTTGGATGCTGGTCCCGAGACAGATGGGTGAGGGGTGGGTCTACTCTGCGGGGGCAGCAGTGGTGGGCTCTGGTGGCGTGGTGCTGCCCCCCTCAGTGGTGGTGGGCTCGGTGCTGCCCTCAGTGGTGGCTACCGTAGTGGCTGAGGTCTCTGTGGAAGCCGTCGTCGATGTGCTGTTACCATTTCCATTCCCTGCTGATGTACCATTCCCCGGAGTGGCTGTCGTGGTTGCTCCTCCAGGGGTCTCTGTCGCCGTTTTTACAGTGACCGTGTCGTTGTGTCTATGCAGGTATAGAGTGTCTATAACATTGTACACCGAATAGTAGTCTTGGATTTTCCGAATGATATTCTCAAGGAAAATGGGCAAGGAGTAGACAGCTCGAACGGGGAGTATGACTGTCTGCTGGTTGGGCAGCCGGATGATGAGCGGAAGACCTTGGTTGGGCTGGTAGCGGACCACATGGTAGAATGGAGGATGATGGTCGGGCGGCGTTACTGGCGGCAGCTGGCTCGAAACAAACGGATACCGGGGTCTTGAGTGGAAGGAGTCATGCTGGAATCCAAAACTGTTTCCATACGAATGGTCATAACGGAATCCGTGATCATCATTGCCGATATCACTGCCGTGATTGTGGCTGCTTAAATCGCTGCCATGATTGTGGGTGCCGAAGTCGCTACCATGGTCGTCATCGTCATTCAGCCAATCACTCCTGGAAACAAACATTAATATATTAATTACCCAGGTTAATCTACGTTTCACTAAATCTGCTGACGGACCGACTGACCCCCCCCCCCCCCCCCCCCCTGTATCCACGAGTGAGAAGGTTTCGACCCTTCATTTTGTTGGCCCCAAATGTAGCTGCTAGTCCGTGATCGGTCTTACAATTCACCTTCCGTGACTTTTGAACGAGTGGTTTTATAAAAATGATGCGATCTTTTCAGACCATGGAATACGGTCGGTAGTGGCATTATATTGACACAGTACTCCACCAGAGGCGCTCCACGCCCACTAACTACAGGTCGTACTTCACTTTAAACGTCTTTCAAAAAGAAGAAACATTTTTTCATATGATCCATTGTTTTAAAATGGCAGCTCGAAGAGATACGATGTAATGAAATAAAATATCTGTTACCAAAATACTCATTCACACTCATACCATTTCACAAAAACAAAAAATCATAGTTGCTTCTGAAGCCCTGGAAATAATCTTTTTACAGTTTTTCCAGGAATTTTATGATTTTCAATCCTCTAATTCCAAAAATGAAAAATAAAATTCTTGTGTGTCTATGAATACAATAACTCCCGATATAATGAATGGATCTACACGAAATTTTATATGTGTATTCAGAACCCCACACAAACGACATCTATTAATTTTCAGTGAAATCAGCCAAAGGGAAAGGGGAGACAAAGAAGGAAAATTCAACACAAAAACCGATAACTAACTGTCGATGTAATGAATATATCGAATTTAGTACGAACATTCAAAAGTATCGAAGTCAAGTTTTGATTTTTAACCAAATCGGTCGATTGATTTTAGAGCGAGAGCGAAAACGTAATTGATTGATTCGTGTTATTGACGTACATTGCCGGCTTTTTTTCTTACAAAAAGAACCCGGAAATCGCCCGAGTAACAATTTCGGTTCTGGTGTCAACACGCTCTGCCAGGACTAGACAAACCAGGTTTGCGGAGGTAAAAGGCAGCCTTAAAACAGGGAACTCTGTGAGGTATATTGAGTGACCTCCGGACTGGCGAGGTGCCTGACTGCCGCTTCATTGTCACACAGCTGAACAATATTCTAAGAACGGGGAGCGTTGAACCTCATCCAAAACACCAATATAAGTCTGCCTTTGTGCCAATATAATAAGTTTAAGGACCAGAAGACAGGAGCGTAGCCGAAACAAGAACCTTGTTTAAAACTTATATTGTTTAACTGCACAAAAATGTAGTGTAGCAGTCTCGGTTTATGCCATGGTCAGCACAAAGATCAACAGTAACAGAAAATAATTGGTTAGAGAAGAAGAAAAAAAGATACTTCTGAAGATAAACTATGTGAAGGCTCCCCCCCCCCCCCCCCCCCTCATGAGCGGATAACAAAACAGATTCAAATTTAGGTATGGAAAAAACAGAACGAAATTACTGCCCAAAAGTTCGAAAGATTGGATAGAAAGTATTGTTATATCTAACAACAGAAGAATTTAGAAACATTGGCAATTTGTGCAGACTCGATGCTACGTGAGGATAAGAAGAGCAAAGAGCAATTGAAGACAATGGACACTCTAGCAGACAGGGGAAACACTGTAGTGCCCTCCTGAAGAAAGAAGACAACGGACACTCTGGCAGACAAGGGAACACTGTAGTGCCCTCCTCAAGAAAGAAGACAACGGACACTCTGGCAGACAAGGGGAACACTGTAGTGTCCTCCTGAAGAAAGAAGACAACGGACACTCTGGCAGACAAGGGAATACTGTAGTCCCCTCCTCAAGAAAGAAGACAACGGACACTCTGGCAGAGAAGGGGAACACTGTAGTGTCCTCAAGAAAGAAGACTTCACCAAAGTCAACCATTTGCTGGACTTCGTGAAAGTGGTCAAGGATCCTACGACGACATTACAGAAGAAAGATATACCTACAGGTTGTCTGTAATTCAGAGACGCTTGCACAAGGTACGTCCTCTAGCACCCAGATTGTTAGGTCGACCTAAAATTCACAAAGATAACGTCCCCATAAGACCAGTAGTTTCGAGGTCGGGCCTCCCACTTATAAATTAGGTAAATTTCTTAAAAGTGAATCTCTGATCATTATCACCAACTTCCGGCATCAATATACAGTTATTAATTCGTTATAATTTGCAGAAAAAAAGTAAATTCAGAGGTATCACAGCTAAATTATTACCCAAAGATGTAATCAAGTTATTTGATACAGGAATGTTTCAATGTATTAAGGGAGAAAAAATAGAATTGATTAATGCATTGGAATTGTGCTTGCAACAAAACTAACTGGTAGCTCAGTGGTATGGGTGCTAGCTTTCTGAGCTCAAGATCGCGAGTTCGAAATTCTATCTGGGAGGTAAAAAGCACGCCGTCCTTCGGATGGGACGTTACTCGGTGGTACAATGTCAGATACTCGTTAAAGATCCCTATCCTAGGTCAATAAACCTAGATAGGCAAAATTTAGTACTCCCCCAGTAGAGTCGGGCCCATGTCCACCAGAACGACTGGTAGTAGGCGTAGGCGACATGACCTCGTAGTTAAAGCTCGGGCATGAGTCATAATAACTAACTATTTTACGTTCAACGGGGAATTCTTTAATCAAAGTGATGTTTTAGTCTATCCCCTCTTTTGGGTGATTCTTTATGCGCAACATCGAAAATAATACCCTAAAAACCCCACCATTCAAACCACAAATTATCTTCTTACATTCGTATTTATTCAACAGCTCCAAAAGTTAAGTAGACCAGTTTTTGAATATGTGAATAAAGTACATGTAAAAATAAAATTCACGTTATAATGGTTGAGGAAGAGCTACATTTTTAGACATAAGTTAAAAATATTAATTCGAAATATACAAAAAACTACGACTATTGATACCGTTATTCATCCAATAGTTACAAACGTTTATTCCATTTTCCATATCCCGCTGAATACGGACGATTGGCGAAAAGAGATCGGAAGACCTAACGGGTTCCAGAATAAAATTATAAATTAAATAGAAAGTAAAGTTCAGCAAAAAATCGGAAGAAATTAACCATACCTAGAACCGATTAATGCCAACAAAGAGGGAAATGGGTCAGTTTACCGTATAAGGGACGAGTTTCTGAACAGATAGGAAACACACTTTAAAATAGGGTGTCAACATGAGAAATCAACACAGAAACGGAATTAAGGATAAAATAATAAGAAAAGTTAGGAGCGGAATATATCAATTCGGATGCGAATCGTACTGTTGAATTTATATCGGACAATCAGAAGGTAAATTTATAGAGGGGGTCGAAGAGAACATATCTGAAATGGGGAAAACCGGGATATATCGACATTGGCTAAACATATCGACAATATAGGTCACATGTTCAACGAAGCAACTGGAATAGTGTACCTCCATCTTAGGGGAAAAGATAGACAGGTTGACTCTCTGGAACAGCTGGAAACTAATAGAACTAGGGAAAATGGCAATTATTTGAACGACCAAACCCATAGAAATAAAAGACGTTGTCTTCCCACTGTTTTATTTTAGACCAGAACCGGTTTTCGACGCAACAGCGTCATCATCAGTGGTTCATCTAACATAGAATAATAAAATATACAAATAATGATAAATATTTTTATTACATAAAATTCATGTTAAAATGGTTGAGGAAGAGCTGCATTTTTTAGACCTTACTTAAAAATATTAATTCGAAATATACAAAAAACGACGACTGACACCGTTATTCATCCAATAGTTACAGACATGCTGCGTTTTATTCCATTTTCCATATCCCGCTGAATACGGACGATTGGCAAAAAGAGATCGGTAGACCTAACGGGTTCCACAATAAAATACAACAATAAATTCCTTTGTTTGTGAAATTTTTCTATTATGTAGAGACTTGTTTTAGTTATTGTATTTATTAGAATGAATGGTTTTGCATGTAGAGAGAGTGAGTGAACCTGGCTAACCCCACCCCTTAGTGTTATGCCAGTTGTCCTTTAACCGCTGTGCTGTGTGGGTGGGGTAAGTAAGTTAATAATTTTTTACCTTGTTACTCTGTACTCTGATGCTTTAAGAGTTATTTTACTTTTCATTATTTGTATATTTTATTATTCTATCATAGACATATGGACTTAACCCATCTACCTCCGTTAACTCCACTACGTTAATTAATGAATAATAGCACAAACTAATTTTATAAAATTGATTTTTTTCTTCAATATAATATATTGTATATTTATTTATTATACATATCATGTATTATTTCATATTGCCATTATTTCAATTATTTATTACAATACATACTACTTATGTACTTTACTATGAATATCATTTAGGTACCTATGTTAAGAGGGTAGAACTTCCCTACCTTGGGGTTGGAGAATCACAAACTCAGGCAATCTGACGATTATATGCAAACCTAGCAAACTTAAATGTGACTGTAATCCGGTAGGTACACTATATGTATAAATATTTTTAAGTTTTTATTATTTTTTTCCACCAAACCGACAAAGATGGCAAAAATATATTTGAATAGAAATAATAAGCAACCGGAATAAGAAAGTGTTATTCTTGAGTCTCCAGGCGCTACTGTATACAAAGGCCTAAACACTCTAAAACGTTCCTTCAAAAATGTTATCGCACTTAGAACAATACATGTTTTGGTTTTAGGACTTGTAGCATCGCTCCAGTGGTTCATGCTGAGAATTCTTATCAGACAATTGCTGTTTCTTATTGGTTTATCAGAAACTTACCCTGATGAGAAGTGGAAATTGGATGGGAAGAAGTATCCATTAGCTCCAATAGCAAAAATCTGAAACAAAATATGTTTTAAAAATATTTTATATTTAATAAACTATTTAATGCCTCTTAGAACCTCACATCGTATTTTAGAATAAAAAATTACATTCGTTGAATTTTCACATTCATGACGTAATGTATGCTATTCAGATGGCAAGTGAAGCACGAACTTTCTGTACTTTTGGTGACAGTGCAAAAGGCAGTGATACCAGACGTTAGGAGAATCGTAGCCTTATAAGGATGCAGGGATCCCTACGAGAGTTCGATTCAAGCAAACATTTTTTGTTCTAGGGATTTTATTGTAAAGCATAGGCATTTTACGTAATTCCATGAAAATATATATAGTATATATAGATCAGCCAAAATCCGTGATGAAAAAACTGCAACGTTTAGTGACCGAAAATTGTACATCAAATGACCATAAATGGCATTGATAAATGTCAATTCATTATTGGAAAATGCATAAAATTGATTAATAAAGTGACATAAAGTCAGTAGATAGGTATATCAAGTTACTCGACTCGCACTGTTTGATTAATAAAGTGACATAAAGTCAGTAGATAGGTATATCAAGTTACTCGACTCGCACTGTTTGATTAATAAAGTGACATAAAGTCAGTAGATAGGTATATCAAGTTACTCGACTCGCACTGTTTGATTAATAAAGTGACATAAAGTCAGTAGATAGGTATATCAAGTTACTCGACTCGCACTGTTTGATTAATAAAGTGACATAAAGTCAGTAGATAGGTATATCAAGTTACTCGACTCGCACTGTTTGATTAATAAAGTGACATAAAGTCAGTAGATAGGTATATCAAGTTACTCGACTCGCACTGTCATACTATTTTTCTTTAATATGAACTGTAACTAATAGATTATAATATCAACGGATAAAACTTTTTTCGAGGTTTCTATATAGTTTCACTTTAAAAACGTCGAAAGTTCGCCCAAATTCTTGTTAAATAAAAAAAATGTTTACGCTCCGAAAAATGTGTCTTCTTCTAACTCCTTCGAATCGAACCAAGTGCTCGTGAATTCATGAATATTTACAAACTTGATAAATAATTATTACAAAATATCGGGTTTGTTCAGTGAACCAACTTCTTTGTCCTAAATACTAAACATGCCTACTATTATCAGACATTTAAAAAAACAAATTAGGGATTTTTCGACTGGATTGTAGGGACAAATATTAACAGCTCAATTTACGTTTAATAGTTGAATCTTTAGTCCATTTTTTCATTATATGGTTGGTTGTATGCAATTACCCCCCCCCCCCCCCCCCCCCCCCCCCCCCCCCCGTCAACTTTTCGATGCTGCTGTACTAAACCAAAGTGTACAGTTCATGCATTGCCCTTCTTTAAACCTCAATCCTCAAAAATAGTTGGGATGTCACTATTTTGAACACTCCTCATGACGTTTGGGGAGAAATCGAAATAGCTTCACGTTCCGTCCACCAATCTGCCTAATTAATGATAACGGTACAAAAGAGTAAACGTACTAACCTATATAGGTTTAAACAAATGTCATCAATAATATTCTTTCAATCAAATCCACTAAAGTATAGACAATTTGAGACAGTTGTGTGTGGCATTACAGAGACACACAAGAGTAGCAAAGATACCTTCAAAAATATTTTTGTTAAATGAATCTTATTCTAACCAGAGTTAATTATCTGTCAGATGTTAATAACTTCTAAGCTAGTGTTAACACGGTCTGTACATTGGTCTTTGTAAACAGTGTTACCATCAGAAATACTTTTGAATGTTACATATAATATAATAAATTTTACTGGTACAGACAGTGTTTTCCTGGGCTGCTGTTTGAGAAGCAACAACTTTTTTCAATGTTTTGAAGTAATTTTGAAGGAAAATAAACGAACGGTAAGAGATATTACTATTACAAAATCACCATCTTCATAACGTCCATTGTCATTGAGAACTTTTGCAGGATTATTTCATTTCAATTGTAAAATTCCGGGATAAATGCATTCTCATTGTATTAAATTGTTAACTATATGTTGTTAGAATTAAAAATTTAATTTTTTGTTAAATTTTATTATATTATTATTCATTTTTATATATAAAGAATATTATTGCTTGGATAAATGATGCATAATATGGCCATTTTTCTTCGTGAAAAGAAAGTTAAGCCCTCATCAAAGATTATATTTAAACAAAGTTAATTAAAATTTACTGTAAAATATATTTCACAACCATTAGATGTCCACAATGTTATACGATATGAATGAGCGTTGGATACCAGAATACCAGTAGCAGAAAATGTCTTAGTTATTACCATTGTTCCTCATGACAAAGTCTACTACGATTTAAATAAAAACCAATAGATTTAAATTTCCGTTCATACTCAAAGGGCGGGTATCTAGTTTGACAATTTTATTTTATTTTTTACTTTTAGGGGGGCTGCAGTTACTCTTGAGAGAGGATATCCAAAACTTGTCATATTCTCATAATCTGGCTAAAATAAACATACCATAATTTAAAAAGTGGGTATTTCCTCATCAATGAATATGTACGTATTGTATTCAGAAACAGCATTGTTCCTAACGTTATCGAGATATTTCACAAAGCTGTTAGACCATTCTCATCTCTCAAAATAGCATCCCAAAGTTTCGATCCTTGAAAATATTTTGATAAATAATGAACAAAACTTTCACAAATATTTTAATAGCATTTTTTAAATTTGTTTTTTGGTATTCAATTTTTGAGGTCGCGAAATATATTTAAAAATAGTAAGAAATAATTCAACAATCAATTATGCACTGTATAAATTCACTCCTCTCAGCCTATTATCCTGCTTTATGCTATCAGAGTAAATATGCAACTAAACGAAAACAATAATTAATCAAAACAACAGTCAAAATCTTCAACTGGACTTAAATGGATGCTACATGTGAAATATTATGAAACTCCTATGAGCCTTTGAGGCATGATACTACTAGTTGTGAGAACCAACACCAGGAAGGAGACTCAAATCTCATCTGCAACCTGAGGAGACACCAGAATTTTTTATCCTAACTTTAAATCCATAATTGAACATTCTCTTACTCCTTTTGTGGCTACGCCTCCAACCCAAACTTTTGCCCAATGGTATGCTGCCTTCCTTTCCAAATTCTGAAACTAAAACTAGAAAAAAAAATATATTGATGGTATTTCTGGCGACATTCAGGGGTTACCAAATTTCAATACGGTATTCATTCACACAGACCTGAAACTAATACCATTTTTCATGATTTGTTGTCCTAATTTTAAATCGTTCATTCAAACTTCAGAAAGGGCAGGGGGGGGGGGGGGGGGGGGGAGGGGCTCTTATGCTATTGAAAGTCGGACCTCTTGAATATCTTTAGAAATACTTAGTCATTTTTCTTCTTAAAATATCTAGTTTTAGTACCTATTTAAAAAAATAAACTTAGCGTAAATTCGAAAAATAAAGGTGTAGGAGAGTCAGGATCAAAATAAATGCGATTGGCCACCCTGTACTCGTATATAATATATCAGCCAGAGAGAAAGAGCGGTTAGAATAGTCTGATAGTAAAAAATCTATTGGCCCCCCATGAAGGTTGAAGAGGATGGAACCGTGACTTACTGCCACCTTGACTCATGAGGGCGCCGGTAGCTCAGTGGTCTGCGTGCTTGCCTTCTGAGCTCGAGAACGTGGGTTCGAAACCCGACCGAAGCCTTTTAGTTTATTTTATCTGGGAGGTAAAATAAACTTAAGCACGCCGTCCTTCGGATGGGACGGTAAGCGATGGTCCCGAGCCTGTACGATGTCAGGTACTCGTTAAAGACCCCTACCCTAGGTGAATAAAAATTTAGGACTCCCACAGTAGAGTCGGGCTCATGTCCACCAGAGTGACGAAAGAGCGCTCTGGTAGTAGGTGATATGACCTCGTAGTTAAAGCCCGGGCCTGAGTCATAAAACCTAACCTAACCTAACCTTGACTCATATTCGTTTTCAATATATATATATTTTTTACATTATTTTCCTTTACTTTTATCATCTCTCTTACCCATCCATCAAAATTGTCTTTCAATTCCTTTTTATTTATTTCTTTTTCTTTTTTTTTTTTTTCTTTCTTTATTTTTCTCTTTTTACTGTTCTTGTCCTAATAATTAAGATAAATTTTCATCCCGACGACCTACCACTGGGTGGCCTTCTCACATGCCATTCACATCAATATGTACCATCATAGATGCTGGCTGTTGCACCCTATCAACAGTTGTATCTTTATAAATAAAAGACAAAAAATAAATAATAATAAAAATAAATAACTGCTGCGAAATTGATTATAAGTATGCAGAAGTCTGTATAGTGAGGCGACCTTTAGGGAGTTTTGTGCTCCTTTTTCGTGAACATAACGTCGATACAATATCGAATGTGAAAAACACCACTTCTCAGGAGAGTGAATAAACTGTTTCATGGTTCATTCAAAATCAGTGCTTATTGTCAATCATTTTTTACCTATGTCATTATACGTGGTGTTATGCCATATAGATGACCCTATAAGAATTTTATCGAATTATGTATCTTAATTAGTCAAAACGCACATTCGTTAGTTTGATTATCTATAATTGATGATTATTTTTCTATAATTTACAACGCAAACTATGTGGCATTTTCGTTAGTTTGCATTGTATAATATTTAAATATTTACATTGCAAACTATTGAATATGTCACAATCGATAGTCTGCTTTAAAACAGCAAACACACGAACATGACATATTCAATACTTTGCCATGCAGGGAATTTGATTTGGTTCCTATTCGAACTAGATCAAAAACGCGAATGTGGTACATTCGAGACTTTGAAACATCCCATTCAAAAACTTTGTTCACAATAACGAATGCAGAATAACGATTTTTTTATTGGTCACTTTGATTTTGGACATCATTACATAGTCTGGATATTCGAACCTTTGCCAGGGTTATTCCTCCCCTTTACAACGTGAATTCAGATTCGAGAGTTCGCTACAACATTCATCCGTGCTAAAGCTATCGCTTTAGACCGAAAACGAAAAATGAGTTTTTTCTCATTCGATACTTTGCATTTGTATCGACGATATAATATATACGAGTACGGGGTGGCCAAACGCATTTATTTTGATCCTGACTTTAAATCCAACGTTGGTTCTTCTACACCTTTATTTTTCCAATGTATAATGTATTAAATAAATTATATTAAAAAAGTTGAAGCATTGTTTGTCCCAAAATAACGTCTCAAATGTTGATCGGATTTACATGAAATGGTTATGTCACATCCCAAATTGCTTGTCGGCGGGCCTGAAACAGACAGACATTTTTTGTAATATGCAGGTCGGAAAACATGAAATTGCGTTGAAAGCTCTGATTACATAACTTCTCCTATACTTCATATAGCTGAGAAGACAAGAGACAAGCCTAACAACAAAACTGTGTTGATGCGGGATAATATGGAGTTCGAATCAGTTACTTCAACTTGAAACAAAAAACAGATGAAAGTGTTAGCTCATCTGTAAAAAGAAAACAGGTGGAACAGTCCAATGTTGAGAAGGGTGAGGTCAGGTATGTGAGTGGTCCCAGTCGAGATGTGGGCGGAAACTTACCCACTTTTATAATAAAATGCAATATATTATTATAATACTTTATAATTGTTTTTGTTTAGAAAATTAAACATAACGATAGCTCTTTATACTATTTCGTTGTGTTATTTCAATTTTTCAAGTAAAATAAAGCATTTTTTACTTAAAATAAATTTATCTGTAAGTTTAAATTAGATATTGTTGATTTATTATTTCTAAAATTTTTCTGGTATCTACATTGAGACATTCTCATACATGTTACATGATGAAAATGTCTATGTCAGGGGAGGGGATAGGTTCAAATTTTATGAGGGGGGAGAGGGTCTTGAAAGTGTTATGTAGCGCGAAAATAACTATAGATTATCATTTCACAATTCATTTTGTCACGTAAAACTTCATTTATGATTTTTTTTTTTTTTCTGTCTGCATTAATTTTGTAAAATTATTTTATTACTTTTTAAATATTATTTTCAAAAATGTCATATGCAATTATTCTTCGTAACTGTCATATCCCTAAATCGAATGTTCAAATGTCCCCCCGAAAACAGATTCTTCGAATTTACTATTCGTTTTTCTATTATCTTTGGCTCCTCAAGTCTCATAACCAACCGGATACACGAAACTCCAATGTATATATTCTTGCAATGATATATTTTTTTATTTTCTTAAAAGATACAATTGTTTGATCTGAAAGCGGGCAGATAACGTTACTGACCGGCCAAACGCCAGCTATAATAAAATAATGTTACATAAGGAACCGAAATATTCTGTTGAGAACCCGAATCTAAATTCATGTCTTTTTGTGATGGTCAATGAGTCGTATAGGCGAACATGGGAATTTTTGTCAAAATGTTCTCTACTTGGACGCACTGCGCAATGATGCAAGAACTGCAGAAATCACGACGATACCTGCGGGTCCTGGTGAAGCGTTATCCGGGCTCCGCAGTATCTCACATTCATATTCATATAGTCTTCCAGGTTCATTGTACAATAATTAGATAGGGGATATGATGGAGGCTTACATATGTCAGAGGCCAATATAACTTGACTCAGGGAAGTAAATGTTTTTTCTTATCATTATATATTAATAAATCACTTATTTCCTACGAAAAGTCACTGTGCAGTGTGACATTCGAAACATTTAGGCCAAAAAAAAGGAAGATATGACAGAAATGTGCATTATTGAAATCTTTACAAATATGACATAAAAACAGTTGGACATGTTTTGTAATCGAATCGGTCAGAAATTCCATGTTGAGTTTTCAATGGAGTATCATGTTCAACCTCCTCATTCTCAAAATGAAAAAAAAAAAAAAATCTGTCTGTGAACACGATAACTCCTGATAGAATGAATGCATTGACACGAAACTGTATATGCGAATTCAAAGCTCTATGAGGACAACACCTATTAATTTTCAGCGCAAACAGCTGAAGGGAAGAAGTGGTTCAGAGAAGGGGGCCCGACTCAAATAGGTACCCTAATAACTGCCCATGTAATGAATGTATCGATACAAAATTCAGTTTGAGGGGCTCGCGAATTGATTAATTAGTAGCCGGTGATCTCCGGAGGACTACTTTTATCCTAAGAATGGCGGTGGTCAGTGGCGGATTTAAGGAAAAAGGCCCGGTCAGCAAAAGCTCTCCGGGGCCCCATTATTATTCCAAAGGACATAAAACTCGACATTTGAAGGTTTGCTCTTTATTAAAAGCAGATGAATTTTTGAAAAAATAATAATTAAACAATTTTATATGTATTTTTGTGTTTGAAAGAATTCGAATACAAAAAGTTTCTTGAAATACAGAGTAAAAAATACTCAGCGATTGAGTTTAAATAGTCTAAAACGTTTGAAGTATAATTTGGTGAGAGAGGCCCGGTCAGCCAATGCTTAATGGCTGACCTGCTAAATCCGCAGTGGTATATCATTTCAATACGTTCTAGGAGACAAATACCGATATTCTTTGCCCGGACATCATACTGAAGCAGCTCAACGTAATGAGAGCTAGCTTTAGTTGCTAACTTAGTGAATGAAAACTATATGTAATAAATATCTGTTTTTCCATCACCGACAAACAGCTGAAGAAATGAAGAGTCAGTCTCTTTCATACCATTGTCAAGCTTTTATCGATATTCATGATACTCGTTCAAAGATCACAGTTCTATCTTATGTAACAATTAGACACTTTGCGGCTGTCTACGACATAAAAGATAGCGGTAGATGTTCCTGGCCACACCACTGAGTATCCACAAAGGCAGTGGTTAAATAAGAAGTTTGATTCTTACCAACAGAGGGAGTGTGGACAAGATGGGATGAGCCATGTCGGACAGAGTGAACAGGGGACTGTGAGAGGTCGGGAAGGTATACCCATCATGGGAGCCCCCACCACTCACTGCACTGGAGTGGCCAGGGGGGAGGCGAGGGCAGCAAGCGGTCTTCACCCCCACACATCTACCCAAAAAAGATAAAAAATGTTTCGACTTCAACCCCTTCTGCAAGAAAATTCTTGTTAAGGCTTTTATGTAGGTAGTGATATGTTGGCGTGAAGGGTATGTGAGAGGAAGGCCACCCAGTGGTAGGTCCTCGGGACGAAAATGTATCTTAATTATTAGGACAAGAACAGAAGAAAAAAAAAATAAATAAATAAAAAGGAATTGAAAAACAATTTTGATGGTTAAGAAAGATGATAAAAGTAAAGGAAAATAATGTAATAAAAAAATATTTAGAACGAATAGGATTTAAGGTGGCAGTAAGTCGCAGTTCCATCTTCTCTTCAACCTTCGTGGGGGGTTTTGTGGTAAGTCTTGTGAAGGTAAAGTACGTATTTATGGGTTTGTATGTGTGTAAAGTTTTCTAAAAAAACGTATGTAAGTAGTTTGTATTGTGTCGGGTACTGTGTGTATCATAAGATCGTTATGAAGTGTTCTGTTGTTAATGTATTGGGGGCACTGTGTTATCAGTCTGAGGGTTTTTGACTGAAACGCTTGAATTCGTTTGATGTTGGATGTTTTTGGAAATGCATATAATAAATAACATATTTTGGAATGACGATATACCAATCCGTAATAGAAAACTGAGAAAAGAGGGGGGGGGGGGGGAGTCATATATGTTTTATGCATTCCTGTAGACAAATATATAATTCAACCGAGTGTAATATTATACAAAAATGTTATCAGTGCAATGTTACAAAAACAAAAGTTGTTTTTTTCTATTAAATTATATATTAGTTAACCAAGGTACAATTCAAGTGATTGAAATGATGTTTCATTCGCTTGAATCGATTTGGTGACGGGTAACCTACATGGAACCTTCTGTTTGTGTCTCTTATTAAAGGTGTTCAGTTTTATTATGTTCGTATATGTTTAGTATAACATCAAAGTGTTGTTCTTTTATTTAATTATAACATTTTAATCCTGATGTGTGTGCTTTCTCTTATAGTTCAGTCATCAGTTGCAATTTATAGGATTGGATAGAATTTGTAGGAAGTATTGACAATTTTCTCCACGTGCTTTTTAAATAATAAGTGAATTTTTAATTCATAGACAAAAATGAAACGTAAACTAGAGGGAGAAACAAGTGCAACCGAAAAGACGGTTTCAGTGACGTCTCCTTTTAAAAAACTTAGAAAATCTCAGAAAAATGATGCGCCAAAAAAATCGTTAGTCAAAAGCACAGATGGTGCTAAAGGAACTTTCAGCAAAGGATTTCAGAAAGGTAAAAAAGAAGAAGAGAGCAGTGAAAAACCTGATTGGACCGAGGTGAAGGAAAAACATAAGTTATTGAAGAAGAAGAGAAGGGAAAAACGGATAAATGCTTACGCTATTTCTGACGAAGCAAAGCAGATTTTTGAGGAACTTCGGTGCCATAAGTGTCCTGCAGAAAAAAGAGTTTCATTAGCAAGTAAGTTGTTTGGTATATTATCTGGCAAAATAGCGAATATAGTTCGTTCGCATGACATGGCCAGGATGGTTCAATGGCTGATCAAAGTTGGCTCTCCTGAGGTCAAAGCAAATGTCGTAAAGGAAGTTATGAAGGAATCTTTGAGCATGGCTACTTGTCAATATTCAAACCACATTATTAAGAGAATTATAAAAGATGGTGACAAAGCGACATCCAAAAATATATTGAATGGTTACATTGGAAATATCGTGAAATTACTAGGCAACAAGTTTTCTGCCCCAATATTGGAAGAGTTATACACGAAACATGCGACTACCAAAGAGAAGGCATTCATGAGACAGGAGTTGATAAGTGACCTGTTCAGAGGCGCCAGGAATCCAAGTATTGGCAACTTGTCACAGGCTTTTGTTGAAAATAAAACATTAAAAAATGCTATTTTGAAAAGTACTAAGACCATGTTATCCAAATTGATACAGAAGAAGACTGCCTTAAGTAGCCATTTGATGGCTGAGGTTCTCCATGACTATCTGGAGCACTGCGAGGAGAAAGAGAAAGAGGAGATGCTGGAGCTACTGCGATCCGAGGTGATGTCTCTGTTGAAGACCAAGCCGGGGGCAGAAGTGGCCATCAGGATCCTCTGGTCATCCACCCCCAAGGTGAAGAAAATCATCATCAAAGAACTCAAAACAGAGATACACACATTTGCCAAAACAGAAGCTGGTAGTATCTTTTTGAGAGCGCTTTTTGACTCGGTGGATGACACGGTGCTAATGAGGAAGGCGATCCTCCAACCGCTAGTCGACAAGGCGGAGGATCTGATCTCGGACGACCACGGGAGGAAGGTTCTGTTGTACCTTGTAGCCCATCGGGACACTGCCTTCTTCCATCCTGCAGAACTGGACAAACTGAAGAGGGCGGACGAGTTGGCGCATGTGAAGAAGGAGCTCAGCGTTCGACTGGAGGAGCTGTCCGGGCCCTGTCTGGAGCCGCTCCTCAAGAAGGTCGCCTCATGTCCGGAGAGATGGCTGTCTGACGGGAAGACAGGGCTGGTGACTGTGGCGATCCTGAGACGGGGCTCCGGAGACAGTCTGCGGGAGGCCCTGTCTGCAGTCTCCACCCACCTGGTGGCTTCAAATATCCAAGATCCTGGCCTCCACATGCTCCTCAAGAAACTCATCAAGAACACCCAGACTCCAGTCACCTTCGCAGAATGTTTCGTTCAAGTGTTAGACCGAGCAATACTGAAGGAATTCATCAAATCAAATCGTGGTTGTTTTCTTATTGTGTTTTTGATTGAAACAGCTATTGAAAGTGTACTGTCTATGTTGAAAGATAAGTTGAAAGAAGGTAAAATATTTAAAAAGCTGGATAAAGAAGACAGCCCAGGAGCTGTCATTCTAAAGAGATTAATTCAAGAAAAAGAAATGTTATAATATTTGTTAATAAAACTGATTTTTCTTTCATTAAAAAAAAGTAGTAGATATTTCTATTCACAACGTTCTTTAAAAAGGTTTTTTTATATGTTCTGTTTGTGTAAGACAAGCTCCCAGTTCTGTCCGAAGATATTTGACCTGGAAGCTGCTGTACCATGATCGGTCTCACTGCGGGGACCCATTACATATATGTAGTTTTGAAATTTCAAAGTTCCAGAAAGATTGAGGCGCGGAAAAAGCTTGGAATTTTCGATTGTTTTATTTCCATTTATTGTACTGGACTTTTTTGACCAATTAATGCTCAATTATTCCACTGACTAAATGCATTGATGATTTTAAATAATCAAAATATACAAAATTTCATTCAAATTTGGTTAATAATTTTGAATCTTTTTTTAGTAAAGAGTAGAAATGTTTTCTTGTGCCAGCTAGCATTGGAGTAGTTGCGACTTTGTCAAACACAACTGGGTCGGGCTCAACAGTTCTGTTCCACCAACTGGTAAGTGAAATTTAAGTAATATTTATTTTCGTTAAACCATGACATGGGTACGTCATACAATTTAGGTCATTAAAATAGCTTATAAATTAATTTTTATTAATTAATACATCGAATACTATAATGTTACAAACACAAAAGCATTTGAGGTGAGTAATAATTATTATAAATTTAAAATAAATAAATAATAGAAAGAAAATAAATATAAAGCCTTACATTCATAAATACAATGGATACTATTTTTATTATAGTTATTATGACTCATACCCAGGCTTTTACTACAAGATCATACCGACTACAACCTGTGCGCTCTTTCGTCACTCTGCTAGACATGAGCCAGTCTACTATGAAAGCTCTAAATTTTTATTCACCTCAATAAGAGTTTGGGGTCTTTAACGTGTACCTGACATCGTACTGGCTCGGGACCATCGCTTAACGGTCCATCTGCTTAAGTTTATTTTACCTCCCAGATAAAATAAACTGTGGCGTAGCCATATGTTATTTTATATTTTAATATATATATTTTTAAATGTGATAATTAGGTTTAGGTTTTATGACTCATGCCCGGGCTTTAACAAAGAGGTCATATCGCCTACTACCAGAGCGCTCTTTCGTCACTCTGGTGGACATGAGCCCGACTCTACTGTGGGAGTCCTAAATTTTGCCTACCCTAAATTTTTATTCATCTAGGGTAGGGGTCTTTAACGAGTACCTGACATCGTACAGGCTCGGGACCATCGCTTAACGTCCCATCCGAAGGACGGCGTGCTTAAGTTTATTTTACCTCCCAGATAAAATAAACTAAAGGCTAAAATGTGATAATTAAAAATATATATATTGTTGTGTGATCTTAGAAAAGGAGATCTGAAAAAGAGCGTTTTTGAGTGTGTACAAATAAAAATATATAAGACGAAATTTGTGGTTGTCAATGATTCGGTGAACGACGCTACATTGGTGGCAGCGGTGGGATAACAATGCCGAAAGTGCGACAACACGCGCCGGGGAAGAGGAGCGGCGCCGATGAGGCAGTCGACAGGAGACCCCCCATTTTCCCGAAAGAGTTCACTGCGGGAACGTGGACTGACTACGTGGAATATTTCGACAAGGTAAGTCGAATAAATAAATGGAATGACGATATAAAAGTGCAGTTTTTATCTTTGTGCCTGACGGGGGAGAGCCTTAGCATCTACAAGAACATGTCTCGGACAGACCAAGGTGATTTTGCCCTCATATGTAGGACCATCGGAGTTTAATTAGACCCTCCTGAGCGGCGGGAGCTCAAGAAAGATGAATTCAAAGGGCGGCGGCAAGCGAGGGGCGAGTCTCTGACACAGTTCGCCACCGCCCTGGAGACTCTCTACAACGAGGCCTACCCAGAGAGAGTTGGGGAGGCGGTGCGACAGGAAACCTTAAAGGACCACTTCCTGGAGGGTCTCCGGGACAAAAACGTACGATTTCAGGCTGCGCTAACGTCACCTGACACCCTAGAGTCCGCACTAACCAGGGCTTTGAAAATGGATTGGGGATAACCGACCTATCAGGCAGCCACCCCGGCGAATCCCTTTCCAGCGACGGGCGGAGGTAGAGCAGCTGGTCAAAGATATGCAGGGGCAGGGGGTGATAGAGCCGTCAACGTCTCCTTGGTCGAGCCCTATCGTGCTAGTAAAAAAAAAAGACGGGAGCACGAGATTCTGCGTCGACTACCGCCGCCTCAACGCCGTGACGAAGAAGGATGCGTACCCCCTACGACGACATCCTAGACAATTTGTCGGGGGCAAGGTACTTCTCTTCGCTCGATCTGGCTGCTGGTTACTGGCAGGTGGAAATGGAAGTACAGGACTAAGAAAAAACAGCGTTTATCACGAGCGAAGGGTTGTTCCAGTTCAGAGTCCTACCATTTGGACTTTGTAACGCTCCAAGTACATTCCAGCAACTGATGGATGCAGTACTGAGCGGCTTAAAGTGGAAGGTCGCCATGGTATATTTGGACGATATAGTCGTTTGGAGCACGACCTTCGAGGAGCACCTGGATAGACTCAGAATGGTCTTCAGCAGGATTCGTGAAGCTAATTTGCGCTTGAAACCCCAAAAGTGTCAACTATTGCGCCGAAACATAAGCTTCCTGGGCCATGTTATCTCGGCGGAAGGCGTCGCCACTGACCCAGAAAAACTGAAGGCCGTCATAGATTGGGCTGTGCCTCTCGACGCGAAGGGGCTGAGGTCATTTTTAGGATTCACTGCATATTACCGGCGGTTTATTAAAGGTTTCGCCGAGCTAGCAGACCCACTATACAAGGCGGCCGATAAAGATAAAAAGTTCCAGTTTGGGCCGGATCTGCTGCGCCGATTTGACCAACTGAAGCGTGCAATGGTAACCGCCCCAGTTCTAGCTCTCCCGAAGGAAAAGGGCCGATTCGTCCTGGATTGCGACGCAAGTGACACAGGTTTAGGGGCCGTTCTCAGCCAGGTCCAGGACGGGAACATCGAGAGGGTAGTCAGCTATGCTGGACGAGCCTTGACCAAGGCGGAGCGACGCTACTGTATCACAAGAAAGGAAATGTTGGCCTTGGTCTATGGAGTTCGGCAGTTCCGTTGCTATCTGTATGGAACGACGTTCTCGGTAAGAACTGACCACAGTTCATTAAGGTGGCTCCAGTCTTTTAAGGAACCGGAGGGGCAAGTTGCCAGATGGCTGGAACTTCTGGCACCCTATAACTATGAAGTTGTCCATCGCCCAGGAAAGCTACACGGGAACGCGGATGGCCTCTCGCGTGCTTGCCGCCAGTGTGGGGACCAACCTGAAGTAGACGAAGCTAGTGGAGGACGAGTAGCTGTCGTCCTACCGCCCCAGGACGAAGATCTGCGAGTTGCGCAAGAAGCGGATCCGGGGCTAGCGACAGTCCGACAGTGGTTGGAACAAGGCACGCGACCGCAATTCAGTGAAATACGGGGTAAAGACCCTGCGTTAGTGAGCCTATGGACGCAGTGGGCGAGGTTGGAAGTAAGGAACGACCTTTTGTATCGTCGGTGGGAAGAAGACGGGAAGCCTGACCGATACCAGCTGGTGATACCTAGGTGTCGGAGGGAGGAGATTCTCAAAAGCCTACACGCGGATGTGACGGGCGCTCATTTGGGAATCACACGGACAGTACAGAAGTTGCGCACCAGATTTTACTGGCCGGGCCACTCGCGGGATGTGGAGGACTTTGTCAACTGCTGCCCAGACTGTGGAGCACGTAAAGGCACCAGACCCCGGGCCCCCATGCAGCAGTCTACTGCAGGATTTCCATTTCAGCGGGTGGCCATGGACCTCCTGGGGCCTCTCCCTAGAACTCGATGGGATAAAAGGTACGTGCTGGTAGTTTCGGACTATTTCACCAAGTGGGTGGAGGCATATCCCCTTCATAATATCGAGGCTGAGACCGTAGCCGAAGCATTCGTAGCAGATTTCGTTGCACGCTATGGTGTGCCATACGAAATTCACACTGATCAGGGGCGACAATTCGAGGCTCAGCTGTTTCAGGACTTGACAAAGAGGCTCCACATTAAAAAGACGAGGACCACCCCCAATCGGATGGCCTGGTGGAGCGGTTCAATCGCACATTATGTCAAATGCTGAGCCATTATGTTAACCAACATCAGGATGACTGGGACATCCAGCTCCCCTTGCTCATGTTGGCCTACAGGTCCAGCCAGCATGAAACAACCCACATGACACCATACTACGCTCTGTTTGGTAGGGAGGTTCGGCTCCCTGTAGACATAATGTATGGGCGCGTTGAAGAACAAGGCGAATTGCATGAGTTCGTCAGGAGCCGGTGCCTGCAACTGGAGGAAGCGTATGAATGCATGCGGGAAGCCCAAATCAAAGGTCAGCGGAGACAAAAAGACCTCTACGACAGGCGCTGCAAGGGGGAGGAGTTGGAGGTCGGGGAGTCAGTCTGGCTGTGGTGTCCGATGGTGCGGCGAGGCAGGAGCGCCAAATTCCACCGGCCCTGGGAGGGACCCTACCGGATACTTAAGAAGTTACCGGACGTCACGTTCCGCATACAAGCTGAGAGGAACCCCAGGAGGCGACTCGTGGTCCACTTCAATCGGCTAAAAAAGTACACCGCTGACCGGGACGAACGACCGCATTGAAAGGAGGGAAGAGTGTGGCGTAGCCATATGTTATTTTATATTTTTAAATGTGATAATTAAAAATATATATATATTGTTGTGTGATCTAGAAAAGGTGATCTGAAAAAGAGCGTTTTTGAGTGTGTACAAATAAAAATATATAAGACGAAATTTGTGGTTGTCAATGATTCGGTGAACAACGCTACAAAACTAAGGGCCTCGACTGGGTTTCTAACCCACGACCTTGAGCTCAGAAGGCAAGCACGCATACCACTGAGCTACCAGCGCCCTCTATTATTTTTATTATAAATACAAGTTCTACTTCATTGTAGTTAATATTTTCTTGATATTTGCTTTTGAAATAAAATACAGTTGAGTACCTTTGAAGTTTGAAGTTGAGTTGTTTTATGTCTTTAATTTTATTCATCTATTTTTACAATTCTTCTACTGTTTTCTAAAGTCCGCGATATAATTATGATCTAATATATGCACCCAGTCGAATTTAAAAAAATATATTCACTTGATAATGGACAATTCCACTTAAATCGGACCAATGTGAGAAATATATAGAGCCACCATCTCCAACTCCTTATATACTTGTCGAGGTGGCAGCTTGATTAATAATTCAAAATTTAAAAATCAATTGAATACTTAAAAGAGAGTACACTGGTACCGTGCTCGCCTGCTGGGTTCAACGCTCATAGTATACAATAATTATATATATATATATATATATATATATATATATATATATATATATATATATATATATATATATATATATATATATATATATATATATATATATATATATATATATATATATATATATATATATATATATATATATATATATATATATATATATATATATATATATATATATATATATATATATATATATATATATATATATATATATATATATATATATATATATATATATATATATATATATATATATATATATATATATATATATATATATATATATATATATATATATATATATATATATATATATATATATATATATATATATATATATATATATATATATATATATATATATATATATATATATATATATATATATATATATATATATATATATATATATATATATATATATATATATATATATACATACATACATACATACAGAGTGTATCAGCAGCCTCTGGCAATACTTCGGGAAATAGTTCTTCAATGGTATTTTTCTCACAGTTCTCAATTTTGCATTTCATTGTTTTTATATGTCTTTTTCTTTGACAAACAAAAAAAAAAAACATGATATTTATATTTATTGGAATGCTGGTGAAATGTAGATATTTCTTCCGTAATCGGACCGTGTGCTACCCTTGAAAAAATTGTAAGAAAACACCATTCAAAAGTTGTTTTTAACAGTCGAAGCGCTATGGAGTTAAGCTTAAAGTCGCTATAAAAACCTATAATAAATTAAATTTAAATTAAACTTCTGTCCCTTATAGGAAATTTAATGCTGTTTCCAATGGTGTAATTGAATTTGATTTATGACAAATACGTTTTGAGATATGATCAATTTTAATGAGAAAAAGTAGGATAATTGAAAATTTTACAAAATCAAGAATAACTTTTGAAGTTGAACGAATCTGATCATGGTTTATTAGAACTTTTTTGTTCCAAATGAAGTGAAGAACCATATCCCGAAGTATTGTCTAAGATTGCTGACACACACTATATAAAGCAGGCTTCGGAAAACAGTGGAAATTAAAACTAAAAGAACTCAATCAATATAATTTCACAAGCAAGTAATAAGAGATACGAAAATAATTACCATGAACTGGGGCATGTTTACCTTCAGTTAGTTACATCTAAATCTGTGGTTCAACTGGCGTTCACTGTATCTATTTTATTTTATTTTTTCACTACATAATAATATAACCATTAAGAGTAAACCTACATTTAAAAATATATGAATATTTCGGAGAATAAGAGCACCTTTGGGCTTGATCTTGTCAGTTATTGAACTAGGTAGGCAAATATAACTATTTTTCTGTGATACAAATCTATCAAATTCTATAGACTGCGGCAGTTGGCCGCCAGGTGAGAGCCGGCGCTGGAGCAGAAAGCCTATCAGACAGAATAGTTCACCCAAACGGACCCTAGATGGCAGCATATGCCGGTCATCAACAGAGACAGTTTAATTTGATAACTTTGAGAAAGGAAAAAAATAAACTAAATTAGTAATAAATAGTAACACATTTGCTGACGAGTTTAATATCAATGTGAGATGATTGCAAATTAGTAATAAATAGTAACACATTTGCTGACGAGTTTAATATCAATTTGAGATGATTGCAAAATAGATTTTTATACTTGTCATCTATTAGAGAGAGGGGTTAAGAAATGAATGAAAAAACAATCTAAAACATTTTTTTAATCTACTCGGTTGCTTCGAAAAAAATATATATTGTAAACTTATTTAATAAGAGCAATTTAAGAAAAATAATGGATAAAGGGGGTTAAGATGTAAATAATAATATTATATAGAAACAATATCGAAGCTCTGAAGTTTGAACGAAAAACTAATATGGAAGGATATTTACATAGTTGCTTTTTTTCTGCTTACCCACAGCAAGAAAAGAGGAAGAAAATGTTAAACAGTTCTTTTTCTCGGATCGGTTGTTTTAAGAAAATATATATTGTAGACTTATTAAGAGTAGTTAAAAAAAAAAAAATGGATAAAGGGAGTTAAGATTTGTAAATAATAATATTAATTAGCGAAAAAACGAATCTTTAATATAGTAATTTTAATAAAATAAATAACATGAAAAATTGGTATTTACTGTTCCTTCTTTTTTTTTAAGTTATCATTGGAGAAAAAATTTAAACACTTCTTTTTCTCCGATCGAATGTCGTGAGAAATATATATATATATATATATAATTCAACTAATTGAGTTCAGAAATTGATTACATCGATGACTGTTGTCAAGAACGATGAAGGATTTAAAATAAATAGACAAAAAGGAACAACCCTGACAATGTAGAGAAGGAATTGGAGGTTCTGTCGTGTAAATGAAAATTCAAAATTTGGCCAACGTTTCGGAAACTATTTATTTCCTTCTTCAGGGCCTACAGAATACAACAAACAAATTAGTCATTATGGACAATGATATAACTAGATATTTAATAATAATGGTAAAAAGAGATGGAAACAATTTTTACATAAATGAAACAGAGAATAATAATAAAAATAAATACAAATTTTGAAAGTAGTAATAAAATAACCTATATATATATATAGGTTATTTTATTACTACTTTCAAAATTTGTATTTATTTTTATTAGGTATTTATTAATTATTATTATTCTCTCTTTCATTTATGTAAAAATAATATATATATATATATATATATATATATATATATATATATACACACAGGGTGTATCGCAAGCAGATGACAATACTCGGGGGGGTGAATGCCCCACTCAAGTACGCTAAGAAACCGGGGTAATAAAAATCCGTTGCAACTTAGTGTAGAAATAAATGAGATTTAAAAATTTTTTACGATAACCACGTTTTTTTAGTAAAATGTCCGTAAATATCACTTTTTGGTTAAAGTAAAGTGAAATCTGACTACGCTGTCGTAATCTACGTTAAATTTCCTAATAGGTGATATGTTTTTTGACATGAAAATCGAAACGAATAAAATAGGAGGCTAACGTTTATTTCAAAACAAACACCTGTTTAAATTTTTCGGCAAAGTTTCAGTTTACCGTAATATGTTTTCTCCATTTGCTAGAATGTTCCAAATTCACCAAAAGTTAGCAAAAATATGGCTCTTTAAAAATACCTAATGTTGTTCTCTTTATTGTCGACCATAGCCCCGGAATGAGACAGCAGAAAAGATGAAAAACATGGGTAAACCTAACATACACAAAGCGAGACTTTTTATAAAATTAACTAATTCATTATTTCAAAAAAATTGAAATTATTTTCAGAGATAAAAAAAGTTTTGTACTGTACATTGTGTTGAAAAAATTATAACAACATATTTGGCAAATTTTCAATTTACCGTAATTTGTTATCTCCATTCGCTAGGATGTTCTAAATTCACCAAATTACTATTATTCTCTGAAATATTAATTAATTATTTTCTCTGAATAAATAAAGTTATATTTGTTTTCCCTAATGTTGGCTTCTGTCGACGATTAGAGAGTAAAAAAAAATAAAAATAATCCTAATCTGTTCAATGGATTTTGAAACTGAAAACAAACGTTAGACGTATTAGCTAATGTAAACATTATTAGATCCAATAAACAGTTTTATGCAAAGATTCGGTTGAGAGACATTAGTCTAAGAGAATCATGCCGGTTTTACACAGCGCGGGAATACGTAGACATGATTTATGCTTACGGGGCTGCTGGAGGCAACGGTCTGCTAGCAGAAAGAATTTACCGTAATCTATTCCCAAACCGACAAAGATGGCCGGATCGGCGAACTATAGAAAATGCCTATCGGATTATGGGAGAAACTGGTTCGATTCCAAGACAACCTGCTAATTATGCCGGTCGACCACGAAGGGATGTCGATGATATTTTAGAGCGGTTTGACAATGATTCGTCCACGAGCACCCGGCGCGTTGGATATCAACTTGGTATATCACACTCTACTGTTTTTAGGGCCCTTAGGGATGACGAAAGGCGTCCGTATCACCTTACAACTATCCAGGAGTCAATACCAGTTCAGTGTAAATGTGTGGTTGGGTGTTTTAGGGAGGTACATGTTGCCCCAGATTATCTTACCCAATCGACTGAACACAGTTGGCTTCCTTACTCTGCTGCAGAATGAAGTATCTCCACTCCTAGAACAAATCTCACCAGAAGCTAGAGAAGGATGTTGGTGGCAGATGGATGGATGTCCAGCCCATAATGGAAGAGTCATAACGGAATGGATGAACGAAAACTTCCCTCGGAGGTGGATTGGACGGTATGGACCTGTGAGATGGCCGGCACGGAGTCCTGACCTGACGACTTTAGATTTTTATGTGCGGGGCACTCTAAAGTCCCGTGTGTACAGCGTACCTATTAATAATTTTTTTTATTTTTGAAAATTAATAATGTGATAATTTCAATTTTTTTTAAATAATAAATTAGTTCATTTTATAAAAAGTCTCGCTTTGTGTAAGTTAGTTAGGTTTACCCATGTTTTTCATCTTTTCTGCTGTCTCATTCCGGCTATGGTCGACAATAAAGAGAACAACATTAGGTATTTTTAAAGAACCATATTTTTGCTAACTTTTGGTGAATTTGGAACATCCTAGCAAATGGAGAAAACAAATTACGGTAAACTGAAACTTTGCCGAAAAATTTAAACAGGTGTTCATTTTGAAATAAACGTTAGCCTCCTATTTTATTCTTTTCTATTTTCATGTCAAAAAACGTGTCACCTATTAGGAAATTTACCGTAGATTACGACAGTGTACTCAGATTTCACTTTACATTAACCAAAAAGTGATATTTACGGACATTTTGCTAAAAAAACGTGGTTATCGTAAAACATTTTTAAATCTCATTTATTTCTACACTAAGTTGAAACGGATTTTTATTACCCCGGTTTCTTAGCGTACTTGAGTGGGGCATTCACCCCCCCGAGTATTGTCATCTGCTTGCGATACACCCTGTATATATATATATATATATATATATAAGTAAATATATATACATATATACTGTTATAATATAACCGAATATATTATATTGGTTATTTTATTACTACTTTCAAAATTTTTATTTATTTATTATTATTTTTCTCTTTTTCATTTATGTAAAAATTGTTTCCATCTCTTTTTAAGATTATTATTAAGTATCTAGTTATATCACTGTCCATAATGACTAATTTGTTTGTTGAATCCTGTAGGCTCTGCGGAAGGAAATAAATAGTTTCCGAAACGTTGGCCAAATTTTGAATTTTCATTTACACGATAGAACCTCGAATTCCTTCTACATTGAAAAGATACTGTCGACTCTATTAATCATTAACAACCTTAACAACATTCACATCTTTAGTGCTCAAACATTTATTTATTTACAATATTTATATTACATAAATAATATTTAGAAGGACATATGTCATTAGTAAGTGTGGTGTGAGTTGAGGAATGTAGGTAGATACCTCTGTCAGGCGTCTTCGTGGAGAGAGTATCTGTAGACAGTCATCCTACAAGTGGATTGGCGACAGGATGCAGTTTGTCCTGGAAATATTGATATTGTCCTCATAAGAGAGGATACAAATGGGATGTTGAGGTCATTTATTATACAATGTGAGATTAGAAACGTAAAATGGCGCACAGTCTATTGGACTGAAGATGTATGTTAGATTTTTTGGCTGATCCCCATATCTCGATACCTTAAGTCCAGATGGTGTTGTATATATGAATTTTGTTCTCAAGTGACAATGTCGATCGTCGCTCAATGATTGATTTAGAATAATAATATATTGTTGAAAATTGAATTTCCCGGTTTTAGCATCAATTACTTCAGTTAATATTGCACTTACAGAATATTGGTTTGATGAAACTGAAGCGTCTCTGAAGAGACTTTCAAATGAATCTCATGATGTTTTGAACAGCAGGAAGATTAGTAAAAAGGTGAAAAAAATAAAGAAATGAAAAAATAGTTATTATGACTCATGCCTGGACTCTTACTACGAGGTCATATCACCTACTACCTGTGCGCTCTTTCGTCACTTTGGTAGACATGAGCCAGTCTCCACTATGCAATTCTTAAATTTTGCCTACCCTAAATTTTTATTCACCTCAAAAGAGTTGTGGGTCTTTAATGTGTACCTGACATCGTACAGGCTCGGGACCATATCTTAACGTCCCATCCGAAGGACGGCGTGCTCAAGGTTTTTTCACCTCCCAGATAAAAAAAACCTAAGGACCTCGGCCGGGTTTCGAACCCGCGATCTTGAGCTCAGAAGGCAAACAAACATGCTACCTCTGAGCTACCAGCGTCCTCAAATTAAAAAATAAAATGAACTGAAAAGCTCTTTTGTCATGTCAACTATAGCAACTGACAACTTTTATTAATTGTAAAAAAATAAAATAAAAATTCTATTGCCCACCTAATATTTTACAAATATTTATTTGATGAAATTGAGAACATTTCGCAACCTTTTCAAATCCCAATCAAAGTCCTATGGGAAAATCCTATGTAGATCCAACATATCTGCAAGATCGACCATCCTTATGACCATTGCTTTTTTCATTTATGACATTCAATATGGATTATTCCTATTTGACTCTAGGTGTCTAATCCTATTACGTTTTTTTTTAAGTTACCCATTACTGATGGGGTCCTCCCATAGATGGGGTGCCTACTCACACTGTACCTGTCTCAGAACAATAGTGTCCCTGGACAATCCCTTGAGGGAGTCGAACATTAAAGAAGGAGAAGAAAAGAAAAAGGTTAATAAGTATAAAAAAAGTCTTTATTTGCGGTAAAAAAAAATTATATAAAAAAAATAAAAAAAGGGAATTGTTCAGATTTTTTTTTAAATTTAATGTTTTTTAATTTATTTTTTCACTTGTTTTATCTTATTTTATTTTAATAAATAATTAAAAAAGTAATGTAGGTGGGATTTGTTCAGTAGGACGGATAGAAGGACGCGGCTCGGTACGCCTGCCTGATCTTGGTCTGCACGGCGCTCTCCGGAGCCGTCTGAGGAGGACGTCGGCCTTGCGTACCTGAAAATCATACATCTAAATTAGTATATGAAACTACATGGGATCAATATTCAAAAATATTTACAATTAAAAAAAATACGTCGGTGAAACTTGCAATAAACTTCCCCAACTAGAACTTCTTGTAATCAACTAGTTTTTCTCCCTTCAAACTCTTCTCTCAATCAATCGACTTGACTGATTTTCAAACTTGATTGATTGATATAAAATATCAATATATAAATATTCACTGCATTTGCAGTTTATGAGCTAAGGTTTTCCTTTTGGTCGATTTGGCTGAAAGTCAATAATTGTCCGAATATATTTTTGTGATCTGTGTCAATAGTAGACAACTAATTAAAACAAAGAACTTATATTGCTTAATTCCACAGAACATATCTGTGGTCACAGGGAATAAATTGGTAAGGGAATAAACTTTTCAGGGCAACACTTTTTTTTACTTTTGCATTAATCGTGTAAATCCAGTTTTTGGAATAAAGGTTAGGTTAGGTTTATACGTTTTTGAAGGGAGACCAGATTTTTGGAATAAATAAATTATGTTTGCATCATTATTAATCATATACCTTCTAAACCTGAAAATGAATATTGTTAATCCTTTCTTGGATTTTCCCTTAGTTACCTAATAATTCCCCATCATTTATCTAATTATTAACCATACTTTTTGAAATACTCGTGAATGATTCCTCAAAGAAGTAGATTAAGTTGATTTAACCGAGAACATACACAATTTTACGAGATACCAAGAAACCCACATCTTTATAATTCCGAAAGTATTAGAGTCCTGAGCTCCCAACTTTTTCACAGTGCGCAGATGGCTTGGGAGATGATCACAGTACACTTAACTCATTTTGGCCATTTTACGACTTAACAACTTATTCCCTATGACCATAGATATATGCATATAGTGTGCCAGTTTTGGCTTACGCCATCGCCACAAAAGTAACATTTAAGTTTGCTAAGTTGGCATATTTATACAATTCCTATATGTTTAAACCCAAATATACTTTGTGCTGAAGATGTGGTAGGCCGACACACTATATCTACATAGTTTTCGTGGAATTAGACAATAAAAATGTTAACCAAGATGGTTGTTTTGTTTGTTTTAATAGTTGTGCTTTTATAAGGTTGTGGATACTACATACGATATATCGTAAATTGTTCATTCTATCGGAAATATCGTATCGTTTTGTTTACTTCCCTAGATATACAATGCATAGAACTAGTTATGTAATTGTTTCAGTTTTCCTTGTTCCTTCCTCCCTTCCTATAGTAACATTTACTGACTGAACACAGAGCCTTCTGTGTATGTAGGCACAGTAGACCAGGAGGGAGGGATGTTTGATTAGTGCTACCTTATCATATCGACTGTCAGGGTCCGGCTGACCAGTGGGAGGCGACAAGCTTCTCAGTAATTGTAACGATTTTCAATATTCTAAATCAAAACGTAATTTATTTATTCTTACAAACTTATTTTATAATGTTTTCAAAAGTATATTTCTTCAAGAACTATTTTATTGAAAAACATGTTCTACAAAATATTTGTTCTCTGTTAATGGAAATAAAGACTACCTGTTGGATACTTTCAGAAAAAGAGTGCCAAGGTAATTTTATTTTTAGGAACTTAACTTCGTTGTGAAGTTCCTCGAGAAGAACTTTGTTTTTAATATTTTCAATTCATCATTACAACAATAAGTTGTAAATTAACAAAGTATTAAATATTATTGAATTTATTGGAAATTTGTGGGCGATTCATCATAGTGGCTCAAATGTAAGAATCAAATTTAAGATAATATATGTTTGGTATATATGCATCGTTTCTAAGTATCCACAGATTGTCATTTCTTTCCTGAAACAGGAAGATAAAAATGACAACCCACAAAGATCTTTAAGTACCCAGTATCTAACAGTCATAGTTGAAATAAATAAATACGAAGAACTTGTTTTAACTTTTATATTGTCTAATTGCACAAAAGTATATACATATAAAGTACCGGTTTCGGCTTATGCCACGTTCGGTAGACTTTATGTATATATTTTCGTGAAATTTGTTAGGATAAAAGTTAGACAGGTTCTTTGTTTTTATTTATTTTATTAGCTTTCCATTATATCGACACACGTCGCAGGAATGAATTACGACAGTGATAGTTGACCGATATCTTTGGACTGCCTTGTAGCAAGCTTCGGGGAACCTACTTAGTGAAAAAACACGATAAGGGAAGAAATTTAGGGCAGCTTCAGGACTGTTTACATCCCTTAAACTACTTCTACATCACATTATTATAAATATATCCTTGCTGTTGTATTCAACAGTTGGTAGCCAGACAGTCAAGTGTGATGTCTTACTAATATGGAACCTGTTTCCGTGAGACAACTTCTCTTACCAATACATTCTTTCCCCCAGGAACTAACTGATCCTAATGTCTACCTGCGAGTGCGGTGGCAGAAGGAGCAGACAAGGCCATGCCTCCAGGTCCCACGACGGCGGTGCCCACGGGGGCGGCAGCAGCCACTCCTCCTTGTCCCGCCACCGCTATAGCCTGGGGCTTCACCTGGGCCAGCGTCGGTCCTGCAACATAACACACAACAACACATTAGATGCAGGTTATAGAAGCTGGGGCAGATATTCTTTCATGTCTCAAATAGTTGAAAAAAATCTTAAGCCTTCTCAATGGTTTAGTTGCTAAGATGGCGGCCTCGTGGGGTGAAGGTTCCCGGAGATATCGGTAGACACAAGAACATTAGCCAGACAAAACATCCTCAATGTGTCTAAAAGTTGGCTCTGCAAGAAGTCATTTTTTCACAAATACTGGCGCATTAATCGAGTATCCCTCAATAACTTGGAGACGGCTGGATCAGCTGACCGCGCTCTCTCAATAAACAGGAAAAACCACAGAGGTCCGAGGAAATGTCTCTACATCATGTCAAATGTTAGTTATATGAAGCAACGCGATACTCCCTTGTACTCGGAATGGACTCACAGTGTCATAACACCGACCAAATGTTAGTTATATGAAGCAAGGCGATACTCCCTTGTACTCGGAATGGACTCACAGTGTCATAACACATGAATGGAGCAATTGGTAGAATTTTAACTAATGATAATAGTCATGATTTTAGCATTAATCAAGATTCTAACGGACATTTAACAACCTGAAACTATGATTAAGAACAAACAAAAGTACATAAGTTGTCAGCATAGTTTTGGAGAAAAATTTGAAGAAGGAAAAACAAACAATTATGTGTCTCTCAATTTTGTGACCCTTCAATTAAGTCATAAAACAGCATTTATCTATGACATACACCGGAAATGATAAATAAAACAGATATAAGCCTTCACCACACATGCCTCCCCTCTCCAACATTCTCTCTGGTGCATTCTAGTGCAGTTTATATTTGGAAATGGCAAAAAATGATGTCTCAAGGTGCAAAATTGTTATGGTAAAGATGCAAAGGATCCTTCTCCCCTTTAGTAGATAGGTGACTAAGGCATGATGGGCTAACGTGTGTCGATCGGCCTCGCAGTGGACGGCTCAGTCCATTGTGTCCCTTCCTTGTCCGCACATTGCCGATAGAATATAACAGGGAGCAGTAATGGTCTTGAACTGAAAACATTGCCTGCAAAAGGAACATAAAGACTAAACAAATGGACCCTTCTAAAGCACACAATAAATATAATGTTCGCATCACACTAAAATAAATGCAATATATACATACAAAATTTAAATTTAGTCAGTACATTTTTTGTTTGATCAGTAATCATTTTCAAAAGATTTTCTTAAAAAGAATGAAGATGCCAAGTATAATACCATGAAATTAGGTTTATGTTTTTCTTTTATGATTTTTAGGTCACAGTCATTGATACGATTGTCACTAAAATTTATAGACTTTGGGTCCTCATCAAAACAAGAATTTTGCACAAAGAAACATTCAAGTCGATGCATTTTTACTGAAAATATTTCACCTCAAAAATAATGAATAGGCGACCATTGATTAGTATAACGTAATCAACTATTAGTTATCTACAGCTGTAACTGAATCAATTACTATATCAATGTTGTGTTTAAATTGTATAGATACTGAGGATGGGATTTCCGTTCTAAATCTCCATGCAGAAGAAAACGTTTAAAATAAAGTGAGAGAAAATGGGCAGCAATTTAATAAAATATACAGTAATCAAGAAAGATGTTGGTACCAGTTTCAGTTTCAGAGTTGTCCTCGCCGCCCTCCTGTCCGGAAGGTCCCTGTGCAGTACTCTCCCCAGTCGAAGCATTGTTCTGCTCCTGACCTGACTTGAAAAACAACTTCTGGAAGGCGAGAGCTCCATGACCACCCTTCAGTCCCGTCCTGTCAGCCTGCTGCGTCTGCAACACAACACGTGTACTTCCACAGCTACAATTATTTTCTTTTTTGAGTAAGTTTTCACTCTCCCTCTAAAATATTTTCTTCTTCGGTCAATTTGACTGAAGATCTATAAATATCGTCGCCCTTATGAGATTTTGTAAACATTAATTAGGGCAGTTATTAGGGTTTCCTCTCCTTCCCTGTGACCGAATTAGCTGAAAATGAATACTCAAGGGCCACACAGATATACACAATTTCGGGTCGATAAAGTCAAAAACATGATGATTACATGAAATTTCAATGAAAACGCTACATGATATCTCTGAGCGATTACATAACCTTCCCTATTCTCGGTATCGTACCTTGAGTGTCACAAATGAGCGGACCTCAAACTTGCAGGTGTTAAACTTAAGAACGGACATTAACTCTAACTCAGTCTTCACCGAGTCCATCCAACAGAATCACGCCTATCTTGAATGACCTTTGGTTTGTCTGTTTAGACCTCATGAAAATTATCCAATAAAAAGGTCCCAATTCTTAGACTCTTGTTAAGAAGAATGTCATAATGTTTTGTATATAGTTGAATATCACGTCAATAATGTTTAAATTTGTTCGTCTCATAGTTTACATTTGCTGCAATAGTTCAAAATTTATGAAAAAAAAAATTGTTATAACCTACATTTACTTCTCTTTCGTATGATTCACCACTTTCAATATGACAATTTTTGCGGAGATGTCGAAAAAGTTCGACTTCCCTTTTGGACCCGGATTTGTCCCGAAAATTCCCAAAACAAATTTCGACTTACATTCATGAGATAAGGCTCCATTATTTTTTTTTTCAGATTTTCCGCATCAATAGTAACGATTAGAAAGGGGGGGGGGGGGGGGGGCGGATATGAGCTATACCTCAGGTAAGAATGATCAGAAATGTATTGTTATTTTAATTTTTTTCTTTTGGCCTTGGAACAAACATTCTCAACAAATTTTGTCAAAATCTGAAACTTTAAAATCATATATATATATTTTAAAATTCTGGATGATCTTCTAAAAACTCAGAAACTGGGACATACTCTCTGGAAAGTTATAATAAATAAATAAATTTTCTTTTCTTTTTTCTGAAGTATGGTCTATTGCACAAAATAAATGTATACATAGACTACACACAGAGTCGGACTGCACACTGTAGCTAGTTTCAGTTTGAGGCCGGGGACTGTACCTGCTGAGGGAAGCTGTAATAGATCAGGTTGGCGGATGGGGAGCCCACAGACGGCCTCTGTTGGTAGAACTGAGCAGCTCCACCTGACATCAGCATCAGCTTCTGCTTCTGCGCCTCCTGCTGCAACTGTGTCTGTTGTTGCTGCAACTGCTGCTGTTGCAATGGCAACTGTTGTTGTGGTTGCTGAACTAAAATTGGACCTTGTTCCAACTTCTCCGGATTTTCCACTGTAAATTCAAACACACTTATTAAATGATTTTTGAAGCAAAAAAATATAAATTTGTGGCTCTATGCATTAACCATAAAAAATATAACCCATAAAAAAATTTAATGTATGCTTGCCTAATGTGCCAAAGGTTGTGGATTCGATCATAGCCGGGGTCCTTGTTTTTATCTATGATCTAATACCATGAGCATGCCCTCCTTCGGAGCTAAATGGCTGTCAGTTACTCGTTGAAAGACCACTAACTTCATTTTACCTGGGTTGGCAATGTTAGGACTCCCACAGTAGTCGCTCTGTGTCTAAGGAGATGGTCCTCACGTAGTGATAATGTCAGGCCAGCCTCTGGTTGTTCGTTGTGGTGTAGGTTGTGACTTTAAATGCATCACCCCTCACAAAAAAGTCTTAAAGATTACGATTTTTTTTTTAAATAAAAAAGAATAGCCGGTTTCGAAGCTATCGCAAGAAAAAAAACAGGGTTTCTATTTTTAATTTTGAAGGGGGTTTTGAAGTGCGCGGGATGGCGACCTCACAGGAGGAACGACAAGGTGGACGTCCTTTCATTTGTCCAGGCACACAACTTCATTTTGCCCACTCAAGGCACAAAACTGGTTTCCCTCTCGTTTGCTTATTTTTAAACAGATTTTTCCTTTGCAGTATATAATAGTTTACATTTTATTTGTGGTCGGGAAAAATTATAACTAAATTTACAAATCACTGTGAATGAAGCTGCAATTCTTTCTTACTGTCACGAAGCGACGAAAGTGCGCTCTGGAAGTAGGCGATATGACCTCGTAATTCATCCCGTGAGTTTCAAATAAAAACAAACAATAAAAATTAAGTTTTTTTTTGCACAAATACTGAAGTTTGTCAAAAAGATGAAACCATCAGTGTACTATTTCCTAACGTGAACCATGCATCCCTTATCCCGTAGTCAGTTGGACCCATGTCGGTGGAACAGCAAGGACGCCATTAGTCCGAGCAAGTTTCTTTTCATTAAACAAAACTTTAGCTACAGTATTATTAAGTATCGAGTTTCCCCCGTTTCTAAAAAAATGGGATTCAGTGTCGCTACCCTATTATTGCATGAAGAAACAGCATTATTTACAGATGATTATTAAGTCAACTGTACGTGACTACGACACTATGACATTCAAATATTTTTTCACAAAAAAAAACTCTAAATCTTATAATTAACTCCTTCCTTTGATGATGAATAACAAACCAGTGCATAGAGATTGTCATTACACCCCTCTTCCTAAATGATATATGAGACGTCACGAAATGCATCAATACATTTGAGACCTTGTTGCCAATTCTCTCCACGCATTAATTCTGGTCAACTATGGTACCTATGCCTAGTTGAGTACACGTACTGGTAACCGATGAAGCCTATTCAATAAGGACCCTGGCAGAGCACAACTTTCGTTGCCTAATCTATGGAAAGATGGTCCCAAATGTATTGAAGAGTCTCATGCGCCTACCTGGAGCGGCTGGAGGTGGGGCGGGGGCCTCGACGGGGCGGCTACCCTCCGCCCAGGGGAAGTAGTTGTTGGCGCCATTGATGAGGTTGATGAAGGACTCGTAGATGGATCCGGTGTTGCCCTCCTCCCCTGAAGTGGCACCTTCCTGGTAGAGAACCTGCGAACCTTGAGGCACCACATAGATGACAGACTGTTGGCCGTACCGCACCCCTGTGTCCACGTTGTTCCTACCAATCATCCAAAGAGAAATATTAGTACTGTGAGTTGAGGAAGGAGTATATAGACCCCGTCTGGTGGACAACCTCACACACCTGTTGGTGAGACACCCGCCGTTAATTACGATTATTCCAGTTGATTTAAAAACAATTATTTTTAATCCACCGCTTATTAGAAAATAAAATTGTCTTTCTCTAAGATGGCATTGTTGGGACCAGGTAACAACGTTGAGAGGGAGTACACGGAGAAAACTATATTCTTGCGGCAAGAAGAGATCTTCTTGACATATCTTCTTACAGAATTAAATTAAAAACATTCCTCATACTTAATATAACTTCAGTAGCAAAACTCTATTCTCATTGAGAAAATCACCTAGTAGTGTCTACTATTCCCTATCACCGACAAAATACAGAATACAACTTTTTTGCCGCAAGAAGAAATTTGTTTTGCCGCAAGAACATTTTTTCTTGCCGCAAGAATATATTTTTCTACGTGTAGTGTTTCATTCACAGTGAATGAAGAGGAGGTTCACCATGACCTGAAGAATCGGCTTGGAGTACCTCTGTGTACTAATGTGCGTCATCAGAGATTAATTTAGGTGAAATTTGAAGTATTTAGGTAAGTTGAGGGTGTAGTGTAAGGGAGCTAATGTACAACTTACGGGACTAGAGGGAGCTGGTGTTGGTAGGAGCCAGACTGAGGGAGGTAGAGAGGCGCCTGTCTTACAGGGAGCGGCTGTTGGTAGAAGATCTGTCTGCTCTCCTGGTAGGGCTGGACGTGGTGGGGGTGGAGTGAGACCAAGGGAGCTAATGTACAACTTACGGGACTAGAGGTAGCTGGTGTTGGTAGGAGCCAGACTGAGGGAGGTAGAGAGGCGCCTGTCTTACAGGGAGCGGCTGTTGGTAGAAGATCTGTCTGCTCTCCTGGTAGGGCTGGACGTGGTGGGGGTGGAGTGAGACTAAGGGAGCTAATGTACAACTTACGGGACTAGAGGTAGCTGGTGTTGGTAGGAGCCAGACTGAGGGAGGTAGAGAGGCGCCTGTCTTACAGGGAGCGGCTGTTGGTAGAAGATCTGTCTGCTCTCCTGGTAGGGCTGGACGTGGTGGGGGTGTCCCGAGCAGGCCACTATAGCACTCCACGCTAGCCACAAGTAGATCTGCAACAATCCACAACCCAGTTTATAGCAAACAATAAACCAACACAAAGGAGAAGTTACATTATGAAAAGAATAGAAATTCCATCCCCACCACCATCTGAACAGGCGCAGTCATAATATCTCATCAGGATTGTTTGTTTCAACGACAGAAAAAACAAATACTTCAAAGACAGGAGATTAACTAAGAGATAGGGAGAAATGGGTTATGTTGAAGACTGACCGTACAAAGATGAGTGACGCGACTTAGAAGGCTTCCGTCTCTGTGAGATCGTCGGAGAACTTGAACAGATCTAGCCCAGGGTGTGCACACGTTCCTCTTGTCACTTGTTGATGGGAGGCACTCAGAGGCCAGGACATAAAGGATAGTCTAAAATACATTGAATTTCCGAATATATGTTTGTGATCTTTGTCCATGGACACCGGTTTCATTTCAGTTGTGATACATCTATCTACTAATATGAAGAAATGTATGGAAAACTTATGAAGGATCCGAACATCCTCTTTGCGCTTAGTGACTATGATCTTCTTCGTCCGACAATTAAAAGAGAAAAAGCTTCTTTGTGGAGCTGTATAAGGCTTTCTTCACAGTCAAATGATCTAAATAAACAACATAGGGGGTGCATCCACTAGACTGCACTCACATAACGTACAATATTGACTATGCGCTGTGGTACTCGGAGTTGCCCGCGAAAGCCACTACTTTTCATACCATTTCGAATCCTCTGGCAGCAGCGATATGGAAATCAAAATACGATTTAAACTCATGAAATTTACCTATTCTAGACAAGGGGAGGTCAAAACGAACTGAGTTCGCAAGTGGTGCACAATGTGGACCGAAATTAACGAAATAGGAAGTACAGGCTGCATTTGCACATCTTAAAATATTGCCTACTAGCTGTGCCCGGTGTTGCCCGGGAAAGTCACTATTACCAAACCAAAAACCTAGATTGTCCAGCATCAAGGGGTGGGGGGTAGGAGTTTTTTTTTTTATGGTTCAGAGTTACTATTCCTAAAGAGGGCTCCTTTGTTGAGTGGTTAGTCTGTCAGGCTACGAATAAGTAGACATCAGTTGACCAGTAGTTGGTGTCACTATTATAGAGGCGCATTAGTGTTTAGAGTCACTATACTGAGGGAGGATTCAAAGCGCGAAGCGAGTACAGCGCAAAGTTAGCAGCGCCCCCCTGGTCTCTAAATAACTTGATACAAGTCAACCCCAACGAGTTGTTATATATAACTTGGTCGGAATTACATTTTGTTCGATCAGAAATCCGTTCTATGTTATATAGAAGCCCTAGAGACCATCAGTTCGATTTGTACCTCTATATATGTTAGTTATTATGACTCATGCCCGGGCTTTGACTACGAGGTCATATCGCCTACTACTACAGAGCTCTTTCGACATGAGCCCGACTCTTCTGTGGGAGTCCTAAATTTTGCCTACCCTAAATTTTTATTCACCTAGGGTAGGGGTCTTTAACGAGTACCTGACATCGTACAGGCTCGCTTAACGTCCCATCCGAAGGACGGCGTACTTAAGTTTATTTTACCTCCCAGATAAAATAAACTAAGGGCCTCGGTCGGGTTACGAACCCATGATCTTGAGCTCAGAAGGCAAGCACGCATACCACTGAGCTACCAGCGCCCTCAACTCTATATATGTATATTTGTTTGAGCTTCACTGTAAAATGGCTGAACTTATGTCCACGAAATTTGTAAAGCCTTTCGTTTAACTTGAAATGTAGGCTATGAGACGTCTCAACTTTTGAACGGGAGAGTTGTGGGGGTAAAACGAGTGCAGGCTCTTTAAAGATCGTAGCATCCTTATAAGCTTTTTATTCTTTGTCTGGACATCGCACGTAATGCTGAGGGAGGCACGTCAGTGACACACCACTACTATGGCCTCAAAATCATTGAAAATGCCAATTTATTTTTAAAATCATTATAGTTACTAACCTGCTTAACTTACTAACGCCGAGTAACCTGCTACTTCTCTTTATATTATAGAGTAGGTATTAGGTTTGGTTAGGTTTTATGACTCATGCCCGGGCTTTAACTACGAGGTCATATCGCCTACTACCAGAGCGCTCTTTCGTCACTCTGATGGACATGAGCCCGACTCTACTGTGGGAGTCCTAAATTTTGCCTACCCTAAATTTTTATTCACCTAGGGGGTAGGGGTCTTTAACGAGTACCTGACATCGTACAGGCTCGGGACCATCGCTTAACATCCCATCCGAAGGACGGCGTACTTAAGTTTATTTTACCTCCCAGATAAAATAAACTAAGGGCCTCGGTCGGGCTGCCCCGATTTTGAGCTCAGAAGTCAAGCACGCATACCACTGAACTACCGGCGCCCTCAGAGTAGGTAATGAAGCACCTCCTATCTGTAAGCCACTGGTTCAACCTTCTTTTTGTGACAAGATCCCTCCTAAAATTCTTTCGTCCGAGGCGCCTTTAGAATGGTCCTTTAGGGGAATATGTTCATCTACGAAACTCTTCGTGAAAAAGTTATCTAACAAACAAAAACCTCTGTAGTTTTATTGACGTTTCGAATGATAAATTTCTCTGAATCTCCCCCTGAGTGTTGAAGGCCACAACGGCACGGCTCCTTATATTGATACAGATACATTTGTGAGGTTATATAAGAGAGAGGTGAGGGCCAAGGCTACCAACCACGCCCTGCTCCAGAGGTCGTTGGCCCCATGGCTGCCAACACACTCTAACGGATCTCAGTAACTGTCCTTACAGACTTTCAGCACTCATCTGTTGACTATTGGACAAATGAAGCTGACAGGGCCATCTCATTGAAAAGGGGGCTTCGAGAGAGCTTCGGGAGTAGCAAAAAGTTAGTTCCACCAGGAACTATCTTCTACTCTCATGGGAAGTATTATCGCTCATAGAAGCTGATTACTTGCGATATCCGGATACAGAATAAAAAGTTTATCTCCCCCCCCCCCCCCCCCCCCCTCCCCCTTTCACTATACGAAAGTGTTATTTATCTCCATTATGAAAATGTCTCTCATATTTATTCCGTAACTTTTTTCATGTAGGATCTGACCTGAGAAAACATCGAATATCTTTGTCTCCAACTAAACTTCCCCCCTCAATTCTTTGATTCTGAAATGAAATATATACTAAAACTTATTCCTGAATAGGCAGATTCAAAATATTAAGTATGGTTGAAATATGTTCAGTAATGATGGAACAAACAAACACAAAAGATAAAACTGAATTGTATTGCTCTTTGTTTGACATGAAACCGATAAAACCCAAATAGTTTTCAAAAATATTCAATGTACAAATACCCGCCACCTATTTTAAATTTTATAAACGAAGATTTAAAAAATCGAACAAAAAATAAATAAATAAAAATTGGGGACACATTGCTGCTGTTATAAATAAGAGTCGTATGAAGCCAGTGTATTTAAGAGAGCAGTAAATGACAGACTAGCTCACCCACGCGCTTTGGGCTCTTCAGGACAGACGTTCAGTTTGACGCCGAGGAGTATACTTTCTGGAAAGACAGAAGACAGCTAGAACGAACAGTCCGAGTGACATATAAGAGTTCTCGTTGGAGCCTATAAATCATAAAAACTTATCAAAATCGCCAAAAGCAGTCACTCTGGGTACTGCCTTGGCAACATCCTAATTACAAATGAAGTTATCGACAATTTATGAAACTGTAGTTGTGATGCCGACCAAACCTGTTTAACCCATCTCTCTGAGATTTTGACTTAACAAAAAAAAAAAAAAAAAAATCAAAACATGGATTAACTGATTATTCCGATGTATTAATACCAATTAGCATAGAAATCGACAACTAGGGGTCGTAGTTAGAATATCGATATCAGCCCCCCTCTAAATTAAGTTATCAAAAAAATATTACAGTGAAACGTTCCAGAAACATAAAAAAACAATCAAAAGAGCACAATAGGAGCAACAGTTCCGCAACCTACAACGTAGAACTACGTCGACTGCCACTATCACCCGTTCTACGTCAATAAAGTATCCATGGAGACAGTTGACATTGGCCTACGTTGTAGGTTGCGGCACATTTGTAACTACTCTTCCATTATGTTTTCAGATATAAAATTTTTAAAGAATAAAACGAAAAAAATGTTCTACTTTGTTTATACACTTGTTTTGTTATTAATAGGACTCTTATTTTATTTACTTATTTTTTTTTTTTTTGGGGGGGGGGGGGGTCACATCACTCTATTGCGTTGGGGAACGGGGAACTTCCTTCGGCTGTGGACCGGCTCAATGGGCTATTAATAGGACTCTAATGATAGCATTATTAATAACGTTACGATTATTAGTTTCGAAGTGTAACATAATTTCGTTACATTCGAGCTCCCGATATTACCCCCTACCAAGCGCCGGGAAAGACGAAAATGTAAATAAAATAAAAAGAAAAAGGAAATGTTTGCCCTTTTGGTTTGAATTGTTGCCCTAGCCGAGATAGGACCCATGGAGGTTGTTGCTAAGAGCGGACTCTGCTAGAAGTGAGATGGGAGAGGATCTGCAGCAGTGAATAAGGAGGCCTGTATCTGTCCGTCATCTAGTCAGTCTAATATCTCAGCAGTTCGTCAGATCTGCAAGCTTCGAGTCATCGCTCCGCTTCAACCCACACTCAATAGATTTCAGATGTTCTTTGTGAATATATTATATACTGTGAAGGATATAAGAAAAAAAATGGGCAGTGGCTCCAGTCTCATGGGATTTGCGTTTATAACGATTTGTAGAAAAAAAGTTCAATAAGTCTATTCGTCGTTTTCAGTCTTATAAATCAAATTTCACCGTCTGTTCATGCGATCCCCCCTCAATTCTCGGTTTCCTTTAAAAAAAAAAAAAACTGGAACTCAGAAACTCCCACCATAGTAATTTAATATAACATTTAATTGAACAATTCGTTAAAGTGGGCAGTTGGTAATTGAGAGAAGCGTGACTGTCTGAAGAGAAGCTGTCCGAGACCCACACATCTCCTGTCTACTTCGGAGAATATAAATTATTTACTACATCTGATAATTACTATACACTATAGGATACAGAAAAGTTAGTATCGATACTTTAAAAATATTTGTACCAATATGCCGATGCTTGGATAGTATTGTTACCAGAGTACCCTAAAAAAGAGATATAAATACCAATCAACAATAATCAGTTAAATTAAAAACAGTGCTAATGCTAGGAGGAAATTTTAAAAACTCTTAAAGAAAAAAGAAAAAAAAAATACAAAGTAACTGAAATTAATAGAAAATAAATATTGAAAAACAGAGATTATAATTTAAAATCGTGAACGGATATTTTTGAGTTTCCCTCCTTGAGTTTTTCCTATTTCTTTACCAAAACGTTTTGATTTGTGTCACACTTAAGTAAAACGTTTTTACTGAAATTTATTATGTAGTCCAGTAGGAGCTCAACAGATAGATCTTCATGGATTTGGAGGATGGAGGTGTGGAAAAAAGAAATATGGAAAATATCTAATATTGAAAGTTTCAGCATAAGTCGTTTCGGGATGACAATTCTATATTTTGAGATATTGAGGTTTGAAGATTAGCATTTCCATGTCATTTGACTGAATTTTGTAAAAAGGGTTCTACCTAGAGAGAGATCTAGTTTCACGAATAGATAACATAATACGAAAAGAATTGACACCATTCAGTTCTATTTCTTAATAGGATGGAATGATTTTCAATATTTACAATGACATTTCTCGAAATAAGCTTCCATCTGGTTACAAAATACATATCCATATACGCTTCATAAATTCGTTAATTAACTTTGGTAATCACATGAATAACTAACTATAAAGTAAAATACAACTTGCAATTTTCTAGAAGTATCGCAACAAAATATTGTCTTTTTTGAATCGATATCATTAAGGCATCATAGGTGAAATGTCAATAGAGAGAGAAAATGATATTGTGGATTTAGGGCGAAAAACTGCAACGGTTATCATCGCCCGAATTTCAATAAAAGTATCGATACCCGATATGTGTGACTAGATTAGACATATTTCCAAAACCACTGATCCAATCGGTAACAAATCAATATGCCAAGAGTCCTCTTTGTGACAAACATTTTGCAAAAAAAAACTATTCAAATTGATGCATTTTTGCAGAAGTATCGTGAACAAAAAAAACTTCCATAGACAAACACACATATTAAGCCACCATGAGGAAACCACTTTTCTTTACATATTTAGGGTAGGATAGTCGGAATAGGTTCACGATTTTTCGACCTAACCACCATGTTTCCTTCTTTTTATGAGAGTAAAAAATGTATTCATGTTCAATACTTTCACAGAATGTCCAGACTAAAAGATAGACAAGTCCAGAAGAAGTTCTCAAGAGTAGATTGCCCTTTTGAGAGACCGGCCACAAGAATTTTTCCGCCATAGAATATCTTCCCCTAATCATCCTAATAGTATACCCCACCTTCCCGTTTTCGCCACCCTGTTGCCCAGAGCCGGCCTTCAGAAAGCTACGGGATCGCCTGCAGTTCCATATAGCCGAAAAGGTGTTCGAGGGCCACTGAGAAGACTACAGTTGTTCCATAGGCTTAGTATTTTTTTATTTCAAATTCTTTAAGGACGCCGGTAGCTCAGTTGTAAGAGTGCTTGCTTACTGAGCTCAATATCGCAGGTCCGAAACCCTTAGTTTATTTTATCTGGGAGGTAAAATAAGCACGCCATCCTTCGGATGGGATGTTAAGCGATGGTCCCGAGCCTGCACGATGTCAGATACTCGTTAAAGACCCCTACTAACCAAGGTGAATAAACCTGGGTAGGCGAAATTTAGGACTGCCACAGTAGAGTCGAGCTTATGTCCACCAGAGTGACGAAAGAGCGCTCTGGAAGTAGGCAATATGACGTCATAGTCGAAGCCCGGGCATGAGTCACAGTAACTAACTCTTTCAAATTATGAGAATTTCTTAAAAAGATCTTCCTCGAGATAATGTACAACTCTCCTGGTTTCCTTGCTAAAATGGAAGTCTCTACAAAATCTGCCATTATTACTTTTCTTATGTTTTGAAGGTTATTAAATATCAAACAGTTCAAATGTTGGGTATCTAGGTTATCGTTTGTACCAGACCGAAGGAAGTTCAAAAACGATCTTCACCTCCCAACTGAACAGTGTCAAGAAAGCCAAAGTGCAACACCTGGCTCTGCGAAACGAACAAAGTGCAACACCTGGCTCTGCGAAACGAACAAAGGAGTGCAAGTTCCAGAAAGACTACGTGCAGTGAACTTGAAAGGTCAGCCCAGATTCCATGTCTTGCGGGTCTGCATCCCACCCAAGGACGGAGAAATACTTTCTTTTCGATTGACCATTTGCCAACATAGTGTAATGTTTATTCCATTTCACCCAAATCTAAAAGAACTAATAACAATGAAATTTCAAATTCGAGAATCAAATCAATACGAATCAAAGAATTTAGGTCCAATTTGTGCCCCCGGAACAAGTCTAATAATTGATCAATTAACTGATCCAACCAAGTTAAACTAGAATTGATGCCTTATTCGACAATGCCGTATATGCGTTCACTAGCTTTACAGTTAGGATGTACATTATTTTAAGTATATTTACATACATATAAATAAAAGCTACTTTTCATAAGAAGGTGTTGGATGCATCCGATATATATATATTTTTTTTTTAATATTGCCACAAGAAAATTAGTGTTCATGAAAAAAAAATCTAAAACGGGTTTTGCATTTATGTATTCTTATTTTAGAGCCTGAGAATGAAATGAGATCAGTATGTACAATGTCTGTACGTTGGTACGCGTGTACAGGTCCGTCTGTCGCTCCTCACATCTCCGAAACAATAGATCTCTACCTTTGGTGGGAATCTCTGTTTTGCCGCCGATCTTGAAGTAAAATGCAGAACCCGTTTGAAAATTAGTCAATGTTTTATGCTGTACATTTTCCAATTTTGATGTCAAAGAGATGATATTTATAACAGCGTTAGCTCGCATTTGTGAAAACAATTTTAACAACTTCTAAGTTGAGGAACGCGGACATATTGTGGAATTTGTAATAAATAAATAAAACAAACTTATTTTTTAAAATATTGTCTATTTCACTAAAGATTTATAAAACTACCGGTTTCGGCCTCACACCATCGTCAGGTCTAATTATGAACTAAGTTAGTTTGCAGAGTGCTAAGCGGTAGTTTTATAAATATCTTTAGTGGAATAGACAATATTTAAAAAAATAAGTTTGTTTTATTTATTTAAAACAATTTTAAATTAACATTTTTTTTAAAGAATTATATATTTAATATTCATTGTCAATTACATATTTTAGAAATCAAATTTTGATTTCCTGCAACTATATAGGCCTCTTGAAATAAGTTGTGGAGAAAAACCTGATACGTTTTATGCGTAATTATTACAAAAAAATTATTTCACAAACGGGTCGATAAAATTTTGCAATTTTATTGCATTCATATACCTACTAGAAGGTTCCTGTATATGAATGCTAAAAACTCAATTAAAATCGATAGCGCTTCAAAAAAACAAATAAATAAAAATAATAATGTTAAAAGCAGTCGGGAGCATGGCTGCACCATTACCATGACAAAGAGAACCAACTGCCGATTCTCATTCATTCTTAATAAGATCGTTGTCTACATTATATGATATTTTACCAGGTGCAGTTCGCGGGCTGAATCTTAGATTCTCTATTGCCAAAAAATATATTTACAGATGTTGATGATCATCAACAAACAGATAATTTATTAATGTATTTATTAGTGTTTATTGAAAAAAAAAACTGTATCTCAACAGTTGCCACCGTCTTTTACGGTACTAAAATGTATTATATATACTAGGTATATAATCGAGTTAGGAGCCTTCCCAAAGAGAAACCCCGACCTGCTAATACTTGATATAGACATTATTCTTGTAATTATAGATAGAATAAATTAGTATAAAGAGTATTGTGCTGAATTAGTGATGACATACCTGAGGAGTCATGAGGCGGGCTGAAGAGGCAGGAGTGTAGAGTGAAGGGCGGGGGCTCTGGTAGCTGGCACATATAGCAGCTACCCCCTCCATCTTCAGACAGTGGCTGGAGGGACTTCAACGCCGGGTGTCCATTGTCCGAGCAGGGCGAGCGTCTAACGCCCCCTGCTCGCGTCTTCATCCCGCTCCAGCACTTTCTCTCCATGTCTTGAGTGTGCTGCTTGCAAAACTGCAAAATCAGAATAAATAAATGTTCAATTCAAATGTCTAACTATAAAACATGACTTAAAAGTAGCCAACTCTAAATTAAATTACTCAGTCATAATCAAATAATAATCCATTCTTAATCATCATTTAAAAATAAAAATATTAAAAGAACGACACAAAATCAGTTCACATCGTCTTCACCCTTCGTCGAAAATATATCTGCCCTCCAGTGTACCTTAACAAAAATCCCATCCCTTTAAAAAGAAATCCGCTATCTATCCTCATACTCGACAAACGACTAACTTGGAATCCTCACACGAGACTGAAAAGACAAGAAATGAACAGACGTTATAAACTTCTACTAAGACTACTAGACAGAAGATCCAAACTAACTTTGACAACAAAACGACTTATATACAACTCAATACTCAAACCTATGTGGACTTACGGACTTGAACTCTGGGGTTCTGCCAAGGCTTCCAATCTCCAGCGCATCCAATCCCTTCAATCCAAAATCCTTCGTACAATAGCCAATGTTCCTTACTACGTCTCCAACAAAACCCTTCACACTGACCTAAACGTACCTTTCATTACTGAAGTCGCTAAATCCAAATATAAAAAATTATTTTCCCTTCTTGGTTCCCACAATAATCCTCTGGTCCGTGCCCTCCATTCTGCCATACTTCCCCAACGACGGCTTAAGCGTCAATGGCCTAGAGACCTCCTGAGCAGAAGCAGTGACAGTGATTAGCTATAAACGAGAGAAAAACAGTGACTAGGGAGTGTCACCACTGGGTGATTTCTCCCCTCATGACATTTTGACATTGCCACTACCTCCTTATTAGCACATTTGCTTGTTGTATTTATGTGTATACAGTTGTAAATAGCTATTTGTAAATCAAAAAAAATAAATAAAAGTGGGAAAGGGGCGCATTTTAGAATTTTTGTTGAACATCGGTCGATGAGAAAAGAAGTAAAATAAACAGACAAAAACATTCTTTAAAATATTAACTAGCAGGTTACCCGATGTTGTCCGGGAATAAATTTGCTTTACATAACCTTATCTGAAGCAGATTACATGCGATATACAGACAAAGAATAAACCTCACCACGTTACTCTTATTCCTCCCCACCTTTCTATCTTTCGCCTCCTTCTCCCTTCTTTCGCTACTTAAAAATTCTATTTATCGGACGTCTGTCGATTTTCCACGAAATCGGTCGAAAGGAAAAGTGGGGATCAGAGGAATATCTAATAACTGTCGATGTAACTATTGTATCAACAAGCAATTGCGCAAGAGGATTATGCAGTTCCTGAGTAGAACACCCATTGATGTTCAACCAAATCGGTATATTAGTTTCAGAGAAAAAGCGAAAACTAATTGATTAATTTTCGCTGGGGAAGTAGCGATTCTCCGGTCCTTTGCTTGGCGCGAGTTCCACCGCTCAAGCTCAGAGCACCCCGACCTTCCTATCATTTTTACCTTTTACTATCCTTCTTATATTTACATTATATGAAATAATGTACATATATATTAATTTACAAATAAAGAAAATATTTATTCACACTAATCCCCCTTCTGCAATTATCCCACACATTGGAAGCACATCTTGCTCCGAAGAACATTCAACTAGAATCGTTGCTCCTTGGGAAGGAAGACATAGCCCAGTTTGAAGACCAAAAGACTTTTTGAGGGTGTTGACTCCCCCCTATTAAATGGAAAAAAAAGTTATTATTTTAGATGCAAGGATTCGATGACATTGTTGTGAGGGACCGGTTTTCCGACTTCCAAATAGACCCCAACCAGAGACAATGTTTTTGAAATATTTAGGTTGTGTTCAGCGAGTCACCATCTGCCAAAACAAGCTCCCCCCCCCCCGAATCAGGACTCCGATATTTTCTTGTTTTACTTCCCCAGATATACGAAGTATAGGGGAAGTTATGTAATCGGTAAGAAATTTGATGTTGAGTTTTCGCTGAAATTTAATGGTCTCCCTAATTTCAAACATTTCTGTCTGTCTGTGAACTCGATAACTCCCAATAGATTGAATATATCAACACGAAATGTCATATGTGTATCCAGAATCTCATAAGGGAGACACCTATTAATTTTCAGCCACATCGTCCAATGAGAAGAGAAGTCAGAGGCGCTTAACACAAAAACTCCAGTAACTGCCGTTCTAATGAACATATTGACATGAAATTTCACATGTAAATTTAAACCCCCATAAGAATGACACCTGATAATTTCAGAGGAATGAGCCAAAGGGAAGGGGGGATGAGAGGAGGCTCATTAACCCTAAAACTGCCGACATAACGAATGAGTCGAAACAACATTTAGTATGAGCAGTATTTAGTATATCACAGAACGTAAAATAAAAACTGGAGTACCTGGCGTAGCCTGGGGGAGTCACAAAACTGTAGACAAGTCCAAGACGTGCCACTCGCCCCCATGACCAAGCTACACAGTCACCCAGACAATAGTTTCGCTAATCTCTCATCCCGGTAGAGGTAAAGTTGCTGAAAGAGAACGCTGTGGGAGCTGGCTCCTTTCCCATCACATAAATGGCCATTCTTAACACCCCATTCACTTTAAGTTCCATGATTCTAGAAATAAGTTAAAATATCCATTAAATTCGATACAATAGAAATGGTGTGTACCTTCCATTTTCATATTCTACTTTCGACACTGCAGGCCATAAATGAAACACTATAGGTTAGTCGATGCCCATAGGCCATGTAAGCGACACACAGCTCTTAACTACTAATGGTGTCTGGATGCTTCTCAGGCAGCAGTTCGTGAAAACCTGAAGCTTATCGGATAGATCAAGGGTTTTTCACATCCATTCAGGACAGACCTCAGATGTCCTCCTGTCTCCTGTCTGGAAGCAGGTCCAAGCTGAGCTAAGACACCGAACGCCTCACTTATCCGTCTGGGAGCCGCCATCCCAGACGACAGCCCGATAATGCTACCCAGATATCAGAACTCGTCCACCTCCCTTCGACAGTTCCCATCTATGATTCGTGTTGTTGGTCAGAGCGCCAGATCCTGTTCCCCGAATAGTTCCACCAGCCTGTCTCCCCATCCTATTGTTACCACCATTGTTACTTTAATTCCTCCATTGTCTTCATCTGATGAACTGCCTTACAGCCCCCACCATCTCACCTCTCAGCCATACATCTCTCAACATGTATAATCCCCGATGTGAAACTAAAAGCTTCGTCCAAAAAACGCGTGGCCAAGCTGGTCCTCTCTCAACAGTTGATATTTAATAATTTCACATTATCGATTGTTTTGATTGTTAGTAATTAATATTATTAGTAATCTTAAAATAATGAGTTTATTTACTGTGGGGCTTCTACAAAAATTCAAGCCTTTAAATCCAAGATATCAGACGCATCACAAACGTTCATTTTTAGGTCACTAACAAAACACACATCCCTTAAGTACAAAATGCAGTCCAAACTCGTTTCAAGAATTACATACAATGCTGAGCAAGCGCATTTTACCCCTCTCACACAACACCTTCCACACAGTCACCCTGACTATCCTCCATGTCGTCGAAAACCACTTTGGCCGCGGAACCTTCTATGAAATGAACATTCTTACGGAATGTCAGCACTGGCTGGCCTCTCCCAACTGATATATATATATATATATATTATTGTACCTACTGTACATATCTCAGATTGCAGATTAATAAATAAAAAAAAAATATATATATAAATTTATGTAAAAACAAAAATAACATTTTTACATACAATAGATGGAAAATAAGTCTGTCTGTTAGATTCTTATAACTCGGAAGCTACTATACCGATTTCCATGAAGGTTTATAACTATCAAATATCACGGTGTTATCAGGGAGGTGAGTAACAAGATACAATGTGCGCTCAGTACATCACACTGAGGTGCCCTGCGCATACTAGCTCGGGTGGCCGGTGTTGCCCAACATCAATCAGCAACTGCACAACTGTCTGCAGAATGTCAGCTTCCCAGCTGTCCAACTTATCCAACCTATGCCACAATGAATAATCCACCACCCAACAATTAACTTGTGCCCTCTATAACAATTAAAACATTATTTTTAAAAAACATATATTTTTCAAATTGCATGTTCACCTCGGGCGGGATCGAGTTATTTCCGCCCGAGGCAAACAATTAAGGTTGCGCCCTCCAAATATTTATTTATTTTGTTTTAGTTTTTATCTTATTCCTTCTTTTATTTTGTATGTTATTTACTGTTTAATGTTCAACTTTTTTTTTATATATAAAATGAAATGATTTTTTGTATACCTTGGCTACTGAGGCTCTTCAGACACAAAGACATGGATTTTATTTATGGCCTAATCAAACATATTTCCGTATGAAGTTGTAGAGAATACTGAAATGCACAATTTATATAAAATACATTTTTTCGAAGACTGCGAGATACACCGCCGATACATGCCCAAAACCATTCCTTTAGACATTGACTATACAATTTATACAAAAACGGTTAGTCTTATCGAAAAATTCGTTCTTAGAAAAATGTTCCAAATACCAAAATGCTCCCTCCTCTCATATTTGCCTAATTTTGGTCTTTTCTCGCCTTTTATAAGCTCATACCTATGAAACGATCGCTCAAAACCACTTGAAAATAGGTACTTTTTGTACTCTCACTAAGTACAACTAATTGCACAGGACTTCATAAAAATGTGAGGAGTCGAAGTTGATATAAAATGACCCGAATCCAACAGGTTCTCATCTGTAATTCCATTTCGATAGAGCTGGTGTTCGGGCGCTAAGTTAGCACTACAGTAGTTTTTCTAGCAGTCTACTCTATTTGCTAACACATGCTAAGTTGACAGAAAACAGACAATATTATTTTCTAAAATTGTTTTTTTTTTTTTTTTTTTTTTTTCTCTCTCTTCTTTTATTGCTCTGATAGTTATTGTGAGAGGGGAGCAGAATACCAACGAAGTGGTTAGCAAACCGTATGTTAATGTAGACTAGACTAGCTAGGGTGGTGTCAGGGCCGTGGTTGACAAACAGACATACCCCTCCGTTAGTTCATCTATATATATCTATAATCGAGGGCGCCCGTAGCTCAGAGATAGGGTGCTAGCTTACGAGGGCGCCCGAAGCTCAGAGATAGGGTGCTAGCTTACGGAGCGGGTTCGTAACCCGACCGAGACCCTTATTTTATCTTCAATTCCTTACATAGCAACTACTAACAAAAATAGAATAGATAATTCACTTTTTTTTTTTTTAAATAATTGCTTGCTTTAGAATTCAATAATAAAATATTCCTTTAAACTCTTGAGAAAGGTGTCAGAAAAGTCAGAACATGAAATGTACACAAACTTCAAATTTAAAAAAATGATAACAGGGGTGGGTTAGATAGCCCTGTAGAAGTTGACACTTAGCCCTTATTATGTAATGGTTCAGAAATTCGATATTGAGTTGTCTCTCGAGTCCAAAAATGAAAAAAAAAAAATCATGTCTGTCTGTCAACACGATAACTGAAATTAGAGACTGTGGCGCGGGCTACTTGGAAAAACACCGTACTCGTCCCTCTTTACTGACTTGAGTCAGGTTCAGGACCCTGCCGCAATCATCATGAATAAATCCATAAATTAAGTGTTTTTTTAAATATTTATTTATGCGTTTAATCAATTACTTCCAATTTGAGAAAAGGTAAAACGATTATAAGTCAACCTAATCATGTAATGCCGAAACCGATAGTCTATGTATATATTTTTGATGTAAGAGACAATATTTTTTTTTTTAAATGTTGTTTTATTTATTTTAAATAATTTTGTTGGCACCTCAGATTCGCATTAATGTTATAGGATCGAAAAGAAGACAAGTTGTCAATAAAAGTTTTTTTTTATATTACCATTTTTTTATGTTTAAACTCAAATATTTCAGTTAGATGGATATGGACAGGAAGACTTTCCTTTCTGTGGAGTCACAGCCCCAGATAATCAGGCCAGATAAGCATTGTGTAAATATGCCAACCTAGCAAATTTTACTATACACCGTAGGTACGTATTTTTTTATAAGTACGTAATATGTTATTCGTTTCATATAGATATTACTTATAATATTAATTACTGTGGAACTAATCGGTAATAACATATCTACTGTTCACAGACGGGAAATAATATGAGCTACTAGCTCGGGCACGCGCTGTCGACCTGTTAGTTTCACGCCGGGGACTATAAACGTAACTTTTTTTTACCCTTGTGTGGTTGGATTCTTATGACTTCCCATTGGGGTGACAACAGTTCAGTTTAGGGTAGAGTATAGCTGACTGCAGCCCTGGTGATAGATGAAGCCGAGGTGATTGCCTCCAGCAGCTAGAAGAGAACCCGCCGGCGAGCTCTGGCCTCTGGAATCTGAAAGATAAGATGGGGATCATTACAGCCGCCACTCTGATGATAGATTGGAACTGTTACCTGATTTGAAACAAAGAACAGACCCAACAAATATAGACAAAGGCTGCTAACTATTGTATTGTCATATGACTCGACAGGTTTCTCACATTGTACCTTTTGATTGTTACTCATTTCAAACTGCCGTTAATAGTTATTAAAAAATAATTTGAAGGAAATAAAGTAAGCATATTTCTTCTAAGCCAATAGCAATCACAGTTCCTAGAAAAAATATAAGGCGAAGCAACAAAAAGCTGAGCGAATGGTAGCTTCGTACTTCACGCTTCTTTCAAAGATAACATTCAGAGAACAAATTAAAACATTACTTACAGTCACTCACTGGTTTTACACAAACCAGACCAAGTCCTGATCTCACTTCAAAATGAACGAAAACGCACTAGAAAATGAACGAACAATATACACTTGCATACTGAGAGTAACACAGTGCTCCAAGCGGGCAATGCCGTTAGCGGAATGCTAGGATATTTATGTAGAAGGAACTTCAAAACACAAAGATATTACCTAAGTAATAAAGAGTAAAGGTGGATTTCTGCGTTAGCCGCAATAACAAAGCAGGTTAACGTGGAGGGCCGATTCTCTGTCCAAGCATAAACAAAGGAATCTATTGATACTTAACAGTTTTGCATAAATATTGAGAAACACTTAATAAAAAATTTGAAGAAAAACGTGTTTTTTAAAAAATATTGTCTATTTCACAAAATAGGGAGGTATATAAAATGAATTCGGTATTACTACCATCTAAAGTCACGACTTAACAGACACTAAATGGAAGTTCAACCAGGTTACAGTCCAAACTGTCCCCTTTTTTTAGCCCCACGGGGTTTTTCCCTATCCCTCACGTACAGTTAAGTCTTAAAAATATGGAAAACATTAAAAATAAAATTTCGTCTCAAATTTTACAGAATTTTTTTGAAATAGTATGTGCTGAATTAAAATACAAATATATATGCATATATTTAACTCACCACGTTATCAAACATCCTACTCAATCAAATAATTGGTTCAATCGCAACATATATCACAAGGCCATGCGACGTTACTTAGCAATCAATTATTTTCTAACTGCTATTCTCTTCCAACAGCAGAAGGCCATTACTTATATTGTTAATTGAGACATAACTGAGAAAACTTATCTCAATATAATAAGTTTAAATTGAAATAACCTGTTACTAACCGACCTGCTATCAGCGACGGGAGATCGTGTATAAACTGTATATATAACGAACTAATTCGAGATATGTAGATACACACATATTGTTTTTAGGGCTTTTGAAAAAGATAAATATTGAAGAAATAACTAAATGTGTTAATGATTTAACAACTAAAGAAATCATATAGTATTAAAATTAAGAGCATTAACATTTTCTAAATGCATTAATGTTCATCAACGGATCCCTTCCATGTGTACCACCTATTCACTCTTCTGAACTGCTTCCAAAACGGGTTAGTTTGTAAATATGACTGACTTTCTTCTCTTCCTTCTTTTTGCTACTTCATAAATTATTTTTTGCCAGCGTGGCAGCACAGCACACAAAAATGACTAATGTATTGTAATTTAATTTAATTTTCTTCGAACATATAAACTTATTTACAGCAAATTAATTAACTACTAGTGATAAGGTTAGGTTCAAATTGGAAAAATAACTAATAATGTTGTAAAACTTATCTTTGTGAATCCTTCTATAAAGTGGTCTATTTGACGCTGTAACATGCTGTTATCATAGCCTTGAAATTGTTGACAGGGGAACGAGGCCGACGAACCTTTGAAGTGGTTTTCAACAACTTCTCCGACAAACTGCAGTTTAACGTATTTTTTTATTTATATTTCGATTGTAGAATATTTTAATCGATTTGCTAATAGAATAACCCTTTTTTTTTTTTTCATTATTAGAATATTAAATTTATATAGTTTTGCTCATAACTTAAATAATTGAAATGAAACATACTTTGAGGTAACAGCCCATTGGCTGTCCTCCATAATTGATAGATTTTGAATTTATTTAAACAAAATTTATAAGGAATGACTAACAATTAATTTTAAGCAACGTAAAGAACAATCAATAATTTATATAAAAAGAAAATTAGTCTAGAGTTCATTGACATTCTTGATAGTTCTTACAGACATTTACTCATGCAAGTGAATCACAGTGTTGTTTTCTTTCTAGTCGGTGGTAAGTTGCTGGCTGCATGAATTGCTGTTGGGTTAGGATGACAGCTCATTTTATCATGAAGTCGCTGGTATGATGCCTTGACGCTGTCTTCTACAAGTGGAATGTCATCATGAATAATTGTATTTCGGACATACCATGGGGCTCCAGTGATTAGCCTTAGCAATAGATGTAACTGAGAACAATATATTGAATGTACAAAAATATGTACACATATAAAACTATATAAAATATCCTGTTCCTACAGAGACAGAATACATTTTTTTTTCACTTTTGAAATGAGGGGTCAGAAAACATGACATTTTTTGTGAAAACGTAACAACAAATTCAGACCATTACATAAATTCCTTTATACTTCGCGTAACTGGGAATGAAAACTAGGTTGTATTGAAATATGATCTATTTTGAGTATAGCTCGTTAGCCCAGAAATGCCCAATGAGATCAGAAGAACTACCGGTATGAGGTCAATCATGGTAGCCTCATTAAAACAACAATGTATATATACGGTAAGGATGGGATATAGATTTATAGGGTAGTACCGCGATATTTTGACACCCATATTCGATATGATAACATCGATAAGTGGCTTCAGGTTATATCGGGATATCGATATTTGGTCTTAAGATATCGGATTCCGTATGTATTATGAAAAAAACCTTGCTATGTGTGTGAATCCTGTTTTTTTGTAAACACGCTAGGAGGAAGAGGAAAAAGGCTGAATTAATTTTGATGAAATTTTTTTTGTAAGTTCGAACCCACTTGATGATGACCTGATTAGATTTTGAGCATTTTCGGATTGAAAATTTGGGATATAATAACGAAAAGATAACATTTATCATGATCTCGCAATTTTGAAGCAATAATATATTCAAATTTCAATATCCACAAAACTCATAAAATTTTGATAATTAATTACCTATATCGTAATATTTGTGTTGGTTTTTTCTTCATTAATTTTTTGTACCTATGGTCTTTAACTTTCTTGTTTATTGATATTCAATAATGATAATTGATTTTTTTTTAACATTATTGTTATTTGGACTAGGCGTATTTTGCCCATAATCCAATATCAACTCGGGTATTAATTACCTAATTATTATTTATAAATATTGAAGGTGGTGAGGATCGAACCTCTTACTTATTTTTTGGATTTGAAATCTGATGTCTCAGCCATTGGGCTACCTTTAAAACTATGATAATAATTGAGGGCGTTAGAAGCAAAGGGATGTAAGTGACAAAAATGTAATTTCGAGATAATTACCTTCAAAGTTATAGTAACATCGTAAATTCAGGTATTACCCAGGTATTTTCCACTAGATAGCATTACTGGTACTAACAATCGTTGTGATCGTTAGCCAGTAGTCAGGGGTGTCAAGGAAGATGTTAACACACATATCTCAATTTTAGCCGAATTGTCACTTACATCCCTTTGCTTCTAACCCCCTCAATTATTGATAATTCCTATTGCTAATATAAAAGTATCGATAATATCAATATTTTTGTTCAATACTACGTTGATATCGATATTATAAAATAATATAGATAATGTTGAAATAGCTTAATGTAAATACAATTTTTAAACACCTAAATGTAAACTGTTATTTAATTTGATTAATTTTTTTTTTCAGAGACTGAATAGAAGGCTTTCTCAGACCAAGAATAGACTCTTCAATGCAGAACTGGCTAATAGAGGAAATATTAACATAAGTTGAAGTGCAATGCAAAATTTGTCTTGTAAACTTTCACATTTTCATCTGAAGAAATGTTAACTTCGCATCAATATGAAATTAAACAAGAAAAATTGTAAAATGTATTTAATTTGGATGAGACGTTAAGCGATGGACTCGACCCTGTTACGTTGATGAACAATTGATGTTAGGTTCTGTCCTTTTTTTTTTTTTTTTGTCATTTTGAAAACTGTACATAAGTTCTCAACAAGTTCCTGCTCATTTTATGTACATGTTTTCAACTAATTTACTACGTTTTCTAAATATCTGTTTTGCGCAACTTAGTTCAGCTAGTTAAAAAAAAAAAATTTTTAGCTTCTTAAAAATTGAACACTAGGTTAGGTTAGGTTTTATGACTCATGCCCGGGCTTTAACTACGAGGTCATATCGCCTACTACCAGAGCGCTCTTTCGTCACTCTGATGGACATGAGCCCGACTCTACTGTGGGAGTCCTATATTTTGCCTGTCCTAAATTTTTATTCATCTAGGGTAGGGGTCTTTAACGAGTACCTGACATCGTACAGGCTCGGGACCATCGCTTAACGTCCCATCCGAAGGACGGCGTGCTTGAGTTTATTTTACCTCCCAGATAAAATAAACTAAGGGCCTCGGTCGGGCTACGAACCCACGACCTTGAGCTCAGAAGTCAAGCACGCATACCACTGAGCACTATAAATACATGTTATAATAAATGCCTCTAGTTCCGTTATTTTATAAATCCTTTCAAAACCTAATCAGATCTAGTTAGCACATGTGATATCTTCATTGCTACCATTACTTTTCTGAGACATAGCTCTTATAGTTTTAATCACACACAAAAAGACAATGGCGAAAATGGTCAAAGCATATTCAGGGTACCAAGAAACGTGTTCCGTGTTCAGTCGAAACGGTCTGGGACTTTTGCACGGTTACAATACTCATACTAAAAGTCTAAGTAAAAATGGCTTACAGTTTCAAGTTCATTTTATAATGAAACTGCCTTTTCACTTATAATAAATAAATATAGGATTTTGAGCAGGGGGGGGGGGCAAAGTTAGGCTACGAGGGTGGGAGTATAGACTCCTGGGGGCACAGCCCACAGTTTCCGTGGTTAGCATTGCAGACTTTTTGTTATTAATTTGGGAGACTCGGACCTCTAGAAGCTCCCCCTGAGGTAACCACTGACTGTAATACTTAAGTTGACTTTATATGAGCAGCAAAAATGGAAAGCGCAGCAGCAGCAAATGCACGTTGTGGTTTCTGTGCTTTTAGAATTAAATGACTCACATCCAATAGCGTGCATTTGCTGCTGCTGCTATGCTTTGCATTTTTACTGCGCATGTAAAATCAGCTTTAAGAGTATAAAGTATAACATACGATCGAATCCATATATATTTAAATAAATGTAATATGATTTGTTTTGTACATAATATGTACATGTATATTATACATTTATGTAACAGCTAATTGCTGATCTAGGAATCAGACGCACGGGAAATTTGAAGATCCTATTGGTAACTTGCAAGCAATCCATTTTTAATAAAAACGATTTTATTAGTTTATAGAATTTTTATGTTGGTTTTTTGCTCTGGTCAGGGGGGGCACGCGCCCCCCTGGCATGCTCCTGTATATACCTATCAATTTAAATTCAGATATAACAAATAACATTTATTTATCAGATTCCAAATAGCTTTCCGAATTACCTTTCGGTAGTTTTGTTCCTTCATTTATAATGTAAATAGATCACTCCCTTTAACAGGTTACAAGAGTCAATTTAAGTATTCGTGAAGGACTTACTTGTAATTTGTATTTTTGAGAAGTAGGGCACAGATCGCAGCGGTGTAAACACCGAAACTGGCAGTTTATGTTATTTCACACTTCGTTTTGGGAGCACACTAGATATATTTTTAAATGGGATGTTTTTACTTATTACAACTTTCATAACAAGTCTGTGTTGCGAGCTTAGAAGTTAAGTATTTAGTCGTTTTTATTCATTTGATTAGTTTTTAAATTTGGGAGTGAGCATCAGATGTACCTCGATAGGCCTCATGATTTGTGCATCGGAGTGAACATCAGATGTACCTCGATAGGCCTCATGATTTGTGCATCGGAGTGTTGTTGGTCCAAATTTCAATCTTGCTCCTGACTCATTGGGGAGTCACAGGCACGGAACTTGCCTTGTATTTAGCTAAGATTACGTTTTAGAACTCCCACACAGGGAGTGTCACCACAGGGTGATTTCTCCTTTTTTGACATAACCATATTTTCTGCCTTAGCACATTTGCTGATTGCTGTATACCTATATTTTCTATACGGTCGGAAATATCTAAAAAAAAAAAAAAAATCCCTCTAATAGTTATCTTAGATACTAGATGGGATGGTGTGTTCTACAGGGACCTAAGTATTCAATGCTCTTATCCTTTACCTGGTAGGTCTACTGTGGGAGTCCTAATTTCATTTTTCTATGAAAGTTTGTGTCTTGTGCCCTTAAAAAGTATATACAAGTATTATAACAGACTTTCCTTGACCTCGGCTCTTCCTTCGTATTGAACTACCTAAAGGATCATTGTAATGAAGGTGTCGGGCCAACCGATTACGGCAATTTAATGACAATCCCAAAAATGAGGATTTTTTTTTTTTTTTCGGGTGCTCTGGTAAATCACCCGGCCCGCTTATCGTCGGGGAAAGAGGAAGTACATATATATATACTATGGTTTTATTTAGTGTTGCTGTGGGTGTCCGGGGGCGACAGCCTTTGGTCCCTTACGGGACAGACTGGCGCTCCCGGACTCTCTTGAGTTGCGGCTGCCTGGTGGCGCCGAGAGAGCTCGAGATCGGTGGAGTGGGGCTGCTTCTACATCGCGGTCGCCGGGGGTAGGACTCGGGCCTGGCCCGTCATCGCCCCCGGCGCCGGGTCAAGGGGCCTTTTTCTGTTACCTCCCATCAGGAGGTGACATACCGGCCGAACGCCGGATAGTTCGACTCCGTCATGAACTCCGGCAGGGTGAATCCCAGGTACGATCCTGTCGCGCGGATCAACTCCACCCTAGACCTGTCGTACAGCGGACAATCGAGGACTGCTGTCTCTATGCCGCCACACGAACAGTTCGGGCTATCCTTCCTCTTGAAGAAGAAGAGTTTGGAGTTGAAGTCGCCGTGACCTGAAAGTATCTGAGAAGTCCAGTGTCGTTCGGCCGTCGGAGGAGTGCGACCATCGTTGTTGCCACCTGTCCATTAACCAGTCTTGGACAATGTCCTTGCAACGCTCTGGTCTGTTCTGTCCACGTAGCTCGCCCTCCAGGGCGAGGCGCAAGGGCTCATCTATATCTGCTCTCAGGGGCAAATTGCGTCTACAGAAGTACGAGGCGACCGCCCCGTCCAAGACCAAGTCTATGGGCGGAGCTCCCGCCAGTACCTGTAGCGCTGCCGTGGAGACAGTACGATAGGTCTTTGTGACCCTCAGGAGGACAGCTCTTTGGGCCTGCAGTAGTCTCGTTCTCTGCTGCTTGGTGGGACGTAACCACCATCCTGCAGCAGCGTATCGAGCCACAGCCTCGAATACCCCCGTGTAGATCGTTCTACACATTGAGTGCTTGAGGTCCCATGTTGCACGAGCTAGGCAGCTCAGAGCGTTGAAAGTAGCATTTGTACTTTCTTTGATGGCAACAGCGTGGGGAGTCGCCCTGAAGCCCGGACCTAGCCTCACACCGAGGTATGTGACCGTCTCCGGCAATTCAACGCGCATCCCTCGGATCCCCAAGGAGAAGGGGTGGCGGGCGTTGGTTTTCCCTCTCATCAGCAGGGCCGTAGTCTTGCTTGGTGAGAGGGCCAGCTTATTGGCGCAGCACCAGCAATCGATGGCGGCTTGGGCTGTGCGGGTCAGAGCTGCCCGGCTAACAGCGTGCACCGTGATTACGAGATCGTCAACATAGGCTATAGCCTTATATTCACGATTCTCGAGTTCACGGAGCGGTCCATCAAAGAGTATGTTCCAGAGTGTTGGTCCTAAGATCGAGCCCTGGGGGCATCCTCTAGTGATGTTCACTGATGAGCTGGCATACAGCTGACTTACATTCGCAGAACGGCCGTCGAGGAAACTGGATATCAGCCCAAATATATTCCTAGGCGGTCCCATAGCACGCAGTTGCGTGAGGATGGCAGGCCACCAGGCGCAATCGAACGCCACCGCGATCTCGAGAAGTGGCCTCGCCTTAGGCAGGCATTGTACAAGTAGAGTAGTGCAAAATGAGGATTTAAAAATTAAAAAAAAAAGTTTCGAAAAAATATATTCATGAACAATTTTGATTCTGATTGGTGTTCAAACTCACATTTTTTTAAGTCAGCAGGAACGTTTAGACCGAACAATTAATTTACAAGATAATTCAGCCTTTAAAATAAGATGCAATTTAATTTTTTAATAGTGTATTCCCTGTAGCGTCGTCTTCTTGTTCCGAAAAATAGCCATAGAGCAGGTCGAGCTTAAAGAGTTATAGATGGTCTTGTTTCAGTCTCTAGTTATTGCTTTTCTGTCACTTCTAAATTTTTAAGAAGTAATTTCTAGGTCTAATAGCCTAATTTTAATGTAGTTTTTTTACCCAAAGTTTTGATCATATTTTTGTGCTGTATGTTTATGAGAGAGGGGCTAAGGTTCATAAGGTCCGTGAATTTAAAAAATTTCTGGGGGAGGCACCTTCACCCCCCTCCCCCCTACTCTGGCTAATTCCATCCCCTCTCCGAGGGCTTCAGTTCTCCTAACTTCAAACTGCTATCTTTTAGGACCTGTACTCTATAAGTGACATGTATCCATGTGAAAATTATGTAAGAGTGAGGTAATGTAACGTGTTACCATTTACATAGGTAACAACATACCTTGAAAGAGGGGGGGGGGGGGGGGGGGGAGGGGGCATTGTTGTCTTGGAGCAAACAAGACAAAATATTTAGGGAAGATGGACTATAAGGAGACTGTGAAAGTGTTCTTTGGAAGAGACAGAGAGCATGCAAGAGTAGTCAGGAAGTTGGGGCAGATTGGGAAACGTTACCTCCTTTTTCAGCAGTCCTTTCTTTCTTACAGAACAAAATAATACTCATTAACAATAAATATAGTTTTAAGAGGAAAATACGGAAAGCTTTTACAAATTTAGAGGGATTTAAAAATGTCAACCTTACATATCGACACCTGAGAGGAAGAAGGGCCAATCTGATTTTTTCCAACCCATTTCTAGACTTCGGACCGCTGTGATTAATTCCCATTTTGAGTTTTACCACTTGTTTTTTTCATCACCACTTGTAAAAATCTATAGGCTACAAGAATCTACAAAATCTTCTAAATTTTAATTACCCCAAAAATTAATAAAATTAAAATGTGAAAAAAGGTCCACATCGGCCCTTTGAGACAGAAATCTTGGGAGAATCTTTGAGAGGAAGAAGGGCCAATCTGCTTCGTTCGGCGAGATTGGGTCTTTTTACTTCCGCGCTTCCAAGCACTGACGGAAGTGAAAAGGGCTAATTTATAAAAAGTTAATTTTATTCACAGGTTTCCTCATTCATACATTTTTCAAATATGTCATAATAAGTAAGTTAAGTGAATATAAATTACTCTTAAAAATTGATTATAACATTTAGCATAATTGATTGATAAAGAATGTATTATTTTCGTTGTAAAGGGTCTCATATCTAATTCTTATGGAACAAAATAATACTCATTAACAATAAATACAGTTTTAAGGGTGGAAAATACAGAAAGCCTTTACTTTAGAGGAATTTAAAAATGTGAACCCTACATATGGCCAAGTATTACTTTTCTTCAGCAGTAGCTGCAGTTATTTGGGGAGTTTATTATAAAAATGACGCGGTGTCACTCCAACCAGCTCTGAACATGTCTGATCCAAAATAAAATATTTCAGAGCGAAAAATCCAAATATAAGATTATGTAGGGTCGATTATCCGAACCCTCTCTAATTCGAACATCATTTTTGTGTATTGAATACCGGATTTTTGTGTATCAAATATTAAAAATAAAAGAAAGGAAATTCTAAAGTTTTTCTGATCCACAGAATGATCAGCTAAGAGGAAAACATTCAAATCTTCTAGTTATCCTCTTGGAGAGAGCTCACCTTAAATTTCTGCATCCTCCAATGACACATTGTTCAGACTTACTTCTTATTCAGAAGTTTGCTTCGTACTTACTTTTATGACTGTTTTCTTGCGCCTAAGTACATATTTTCTCATTCAATTTGATTATTTAACTAAAAATGGCAGCATTGAGAATGGGCTGATGAAACGTTTTCTTAAATACTAAAAAATTAAAATTTGGATGACCGAATGTCTGTATTTATCCACATCTGTTGATTTTTTTTTTCAATTTTCACGGAAAAATTCCCCCTCCCCTCCCCACAAGTCCATTCGGCTGAAAATGAATAACTGGTCATTGTGACACATGTCCCGGCTTTAACTACGAGGTTAATACAAAAAAGGCTCTTTCGTCGCTCTGGTGGACATGAGCCTAACTCTACAATGGGCGTCCATAATTTTGCCTATCCAGATTAAGTAAACTAGGTTAGGGACCTTTAACGAGTAGGCATCATTTGGTCGCAAGTAGAACATTGGGAAGACACCGTTTTTTTCTATGAGAGTACCTGCCCGGACCATTGAAATATTTATTCTATCGGGAGTTATGTTCACAGATAGATTTTTTTTTTTCATTTTTGGAATTAGGGGGGCGGGAAGTATGAATTCCTTTGAAAATTCAAAATCGAATTTCTGACAGCTCCAACTTTCTCTGTACTTCGTATAACTGGGGAAGTAGAACTAGAGAGAGCTTGGAGAATATTTGTACCTGTGTACCTGTCTTTGCTTCCTGACTGGATCCTACCCTAACTGAACCTTCTACGTAGTGACAGTCAGCGGCAGCATTTTCAGTACACCTATGAGGACTCCACTGCAATGTTCACTGACCCCTCTTCTGACCTCAATTCATGATTATTGTCTGCCGTTTCTTCTTTGTGAAAGGGTCGTTTGTAAGAATTAACCTTATTTTTTAATACTTTATTTTCATCAATTAAATAAGTGAAAATGTTTAATTTCATCAATAAATGTTCATTTGTGGGTCATTCTCCTGTAATGGCTGCTGACACCACACTCGACCCAAACACTCCGCTATCTAAATGGTCTTTCTTTTCTTCATATAAACTTTCATTATACATATAAGTATGAGAAAATGTGTCAGAGAGTACTCCTGTCTACTGTACAGTGGATATTGACTTCCCAGTTTGAGGGAAACAACGCCAAAACCTTGGTTCTGAGATAATCAAAAGTTCTTATTTGCTCATTAGCTGGTTACGTTAATTTTAACAGGGCTTATAAAGATGCTAAATTTTAAATTCCGCCAATTAGCAAAGAACCGTACATTTCAGAAAGTACGACCATGTACTCTCGGGAACTGGATCTCTATCAGTTTTTTCTTCGTGAAAATGGCAATAATCGTAACATTTGGAGATGGCGTGGTGTGTAGGTACGGACGGATATTTAGCAGGAGGGACTAATATAAGAATCAAAGAGGGCACCAGTAGCTCAGTGGTATGCGTGCTTGCCGTCTGGGCTCAAGAACGTGGGTTCGAAACCCGACCTAGGCCCTTAGTTTATTTTATCTGGGAGGTAAAGTAAACTTAAGGTTGCCGTCCTTCGGATGGGACGTTAAGCAATGGTCCCGAGCCTGTACGATGTCAGGTACTCGTTAAAGACCCCTGCCCTAGGTGAATGAAATTTAGTGTAGACAAAATTTAAGAATCCCACAGTAGAGTCGGGCTCATGTCCACCAGAGTGACGAAAGAGCGCTCTGGTAGTAGGCGATATGACCTCATAGCTAAAGCTCGGGCATGAGTCATAAAACCTAACCTATAAGAATAAAAAGGAAGAAATAAAATGTAATCCAATACAAGAAAAAAAAGCTCCTCATTGGAAAATCACTGTCTCTGTATTTCCCCAACAGCTCGAAAATTATTATTTTTCTATTAAGGACATTTGACAAACAAAAACCTGATAGACGAAGATATACCAGTAGATAAACTCTTGCCGTTCCTTTCAACGACAACAGACCCAGGCGGTGACCGCAGTGGGCAGGGAGCAGCAACTGGCTCAATTCTACAGGTACCTCTTCAAGATGATTTAAGTATCTAGCATCTCTGATTATGGAGAAAAGTAAAACTGAAGCGGACATAAAACATACCGATGGAAAAAGACGAATCTTCGCTGTGATCGTGATTAAATTCAGAGCAGGAATACCAAGCAATTGGTCCATAGGGGACGCAGTGAGGCCAGACGAGTGAGACACGACCGGGAATGCCGAGCCTTTTAGTGAACAAACGAGGAGTAAGGGAAAGGAAGATCCTAAGGAATATAGGATATGACCCTATAAATATATACCTTGCAGCTATACGCATCATGAAGAAGAGAAGAATGAAGGACCAGACAAGACGATGACGTAAGAACACCTTGGAGGAAGAAGACGCCAATATCCTTCTTTCTGTTCTAGAAAAATGTTGGGAACCTCTGTTCTAAGGGATGCACGTCAGTGTGTTACAAAAATCATTTTAGAAAATAAAACGATAAGATTTCTAAATCATTGATTGAACGACTGTTTGTAAAATTAGGCATTGGATATTACAGAAATATTAAATTATTATTTCTTTATTAATACGGTAAAAAAAATACAACTAACACAAAAGCTAATGAGTATTATAGTTAACGATGACTTAATTCTAAATTAACCTAAAAACGTGGTATGTCAAATAAAGGACTAATCTAACTTTTCATGTATTTTTTTATCTGTGGCTCGCCGGCTTTCGAAGTCGCCCCATCATCAGCCGTCTTTTAGAAACATATACAATTTTAAAATATAAATAATATTAAAAGTGTTATAGACATGTTTTTAGAAACTTCTTCACGTCTGATCTCGAAAGCCGGCTAGCCATGTGAGAAGAAAGAACTAGGTGTTTATTTGACATCTTATGAGACTGCATCAGCTATATTTAGATCAGAAGATGTATGGAGGAGCGTAGTAGAGAAGAGCGTTGGGATGTGAGGAGTGGAGGACACTGTACATGTAGCCATGAGGCGCCTTGCCACCACCAACTATAGCTGCCACCAGCTCTTCCTGACCAGGCACCCCGGCCACCGCAGTCGCCACCGGCCTGAAACATAGAGCTCAACTTAGGGATGTGAGGAGTGGAGGACACTGTACATGTAGCCATGAGGCGCTTTGCCACCACCAACTATAGCTGCCACCAGCTCGTCCTGACCAGGCACCCCGACCACCGCAGTCGCCACCGGCCTGAAACATAGAGCTCAACTTAGGGATGTGAGGAGTGGAGGACACTGTACATGTAGCCATGAGGCGCCTTGCCACCACCAACTATAACTGCCACCAGCTCGTCCTGACCAGGCACCCCGGCCACCGCAGTCGCCACCGGCCTGAAACTTAGATCTCAACTTAGGCTAATCTCATCCACGGCCGCCAAACCATACCCCAAGTCGGAAAAATCTACTGTTATTTTATGACTGTTTATGATATGAGAAAAAAATGGAAATCTAGTTTTGGAATAAATCTTGATGGGTTCATAATGTGCAAACATTATCTGTTAAATGTGACTAGCCAAATGGACTACATTCATTAGCTCATGCAATAACCAATATACATATTTTTTTTTAATATACGACGAATGGCGTTCTAATGGTCAACGATTCATGGTCTGATGAAAAGTCAAGATTGGGTCTACATTATAAGCAGAAAGTAAATACTCTACAGATGGGTTCGGCTCCATTGCCCTCTCAGGTGGCTCGCGAGGGGTAAGAAAAATTATTTTTCCCCAAAACATTAGATTTAATATATGAAAAAAGTTAGGGACATATAGAGACTACAAACTAAAGGATACACTAAATACAGTTTTCTTGTCATTTTTGCATAGCTTCGTGCCTATATTCAACTTACTGTTTCTGATGTAAGGACAGCGCTGAGTTCCAAGCGCATGGTAAATGCAAGAAGGTAGTCTATCTCTGCTCTAGAATAGTACTCTCTATAGAGATACACATTTTAAGGGTAATCGCGTTATTTTGTTCTTCTGTAAAGTTTGCTCTTCCGACTCAAGGTATGTCCATGTACTGTGTCATCAGACATGGAATCCAGGCGTTTGAACAACTATTAATTGAAGGATTACATGAATACATAGCAATCAAGTAACTTTACATGTTGAGGGAAGCCAAGATTCTATCGTATAAAATAAACACAGTAATTTGACGTTTCGGAAACTATTTTCTCCTTCTTATGTATGGTTTTGCATTTACTATTACAGTTCACCATACAGCCATACGGATACAAACACATAACACCTTCACCATACACATCCGGTTTCTTTCAACATGACAGAACCTCGACTTCCCTCAACAGACATATAATGTTTGTACATTCTATGTTATGTTTCTGGTAGGCTTTAGACAATTTATTATCGTCTAACCATTAAACTTTTTGCTGTATGTTATGTATAAATACATATTCCTTAGTAATAGTTCAACATTTTTTAGAATAACATTGTATTTACCTGGAGATTGCAAGGCCGCCAGGACCGACGATGGCCTGTCCGATGGGAGCCGCACTAGCGATCCCACCTTCTCCCGCTATCGCTATAGAGACGGGCTTGGCTTCAGCTACTGAGGAGTTCTCCGGAGGCTGACTGATCGAAACAGAGTCGAGTGGGCCTTCAGGGGCCGTGCCCACATCCTCCTCTTGGCCAGGGTAGCGCCGCTTTCCCGTCACCACCATTCTCCCGTCCGGATAGATGAGCAGATGCTGTCCCCTGGCTCCGCCGTAGTACTCGAGACTCCGGACACCAGGCTCCACTGTAGGTCCCCGGGCCTCCACTCTGTCACCAAACAAACTACATTGAAATGAAACTGGGCAAATTAAACTAAATAATAAAAATAAAAATCTACAACAAACATTAACAATTTTTTTATCAGACTGCCTGATGATGAGGGAAACCTCGAAAGCCGGCTAGCTTACTTAAATAAAAAATCTGTGAGAGGTCAGACTACCTTATATTTGACATCCTGCGAAATAATCACTTCTCACTACATCAGCCATCTTCATATTGGGCAAATTAACATAAATGTTCTGTTAGAAGTCACAGAAATCAATCATCCTAAACCAGGTGGGTGAGAGCAACAGAATACAATTTTTACAGAAGGCATCTCTTTTGAGGATACAAACGTTTCTTGTCTGCTTCTGTTCAAGAAATGCTTTTTGGAAAACGAATTTATGCCTTTTAATTACAAAAACTTGCGAGCTGAAGGTTACAAAGTGGGTGGTGTTCAGATGGAATTGATCGAGCTCGGGCCAACTAAATCATATAATTCCATGGAACGTATATTAATGGAATGCACCCACAATCTAACTTGGTTTGTCTACACTTAGTATAAACGTACGGACATATATACACACTAAATTCTAAAAAAGTTATACAAGTTTTTTAGTAGGGTGAGCTTTTAGAATAATCCGCTTGGTCCTGAGTTGAATTCTTAGCTTTCGAGCTGCATTTTCCTATCATACTCTCAAAAGTTGTGTATTTTCTGGCCTTTTAGAATAATCCGCTTGGTCCTGAGTTGAATTCTTAGCTTTCGAGCTGCATTTTCCTATCATACTCTCAAAAGTTGTGTATTTTCTGGCCTTTTAGAATAATCCGCTTGGTCCTGAGTTGAATTCTTAGCTTTCGAGCTGCATTTTCCTATCATACTCTCAAAAGTTGTGTATTTTCTGGCCTCAGAGCTTTGAAATAAGAGATCGCCTTATATTCCCTCTTAATTCAGCGGTTTACCATTTCATATTGAAAATGTGGCCTTGCTAGTTACATGTAAGAATTACCGATTGTTACAGAACTCGTTTTTATATTCCCGTTTCGCATCTGTTAAATTCCTAGGAATCACCTTGTTTACATACGGCCGTATTGCCATCTAGCGCCGCTGATAGATTCAATGAGGCATAACAAATTCATAACTGGTTCTTGTTGTGCTTGAAGGAGATGTGTTGAGTCTCTAAGGGACCAGCATACCAAGTAGGAGAAAGACATCAGCAGTAGCAGTGGAACACGACCTCGACAAGGTGGCAACACGCTTCACCTCACTACTTCTGTACATCTCCTTCCTAATCAGTGATACTAGAGTTCAAGAAGTATCACGCCAAGTGTGCGCAATGCCCACACATCACATTATCTTGTCTACAGGTTGCCACTCTCTTCCAAACAACCACAAGTAGTCGGGTGGAATATACAATTATAACATATATGGATGCTGGTGGAACTCGGCATCCATATATCTAACCCACCACCAAAGTGCCACACCAGAAGTGTTGTGCATATGCCTGTCAAAAAAGAGTGTAATACATCGATAAACATATTTGAAGTAAATAAAACTATATTGGGTTATGGTAAGTCTCGTGAATACACTCGGATACAGGCCAAGTCACCTTCCATGTACCTAGATCCTCGAGTGCAGTGGATCTTCATTATACTCTCTAAATTGATACCTAATTTGACTATGAACAGGGCAGTTTTATTTTTGACAGGACACGAACGAAAACACTATTTTGAAACGGTCGGAATAATCATAAATGTACAATTTCGCGCTTATTCCCTTCCTAGATGAGGATTGTTTCATTCACACATGACCACTGTGGAACGTTCTATATTGCCACAATCATCAATTCGTTTATGCATAAGTTTAACGTTCCAGCCCTCCAGATTGTTTATACAGAAGAACTTTATCTCTCCGAATCCAAAATATACGAAAATTCAAAAGTCATCATCTAAATGTTCATCGGTTGATTTATACAAACAAGGACAATAAATAGGCAATTTGATATAGGCTTATCAAGAAGGAACAGTTGGGAGCCATGGTGGCCGTGCGGGCTAGAGCGTAGGGCTTTGGTCGCATGGTCTCACCATGGTTTGCGGGTTCGAATCCCGTCCGGGAGTGAGTTTTATTTCGTAGATAGAACTCCCTCCCGGGGCCATGGATGTCTTAAATAATTATACATAACACATTGACATGGCTAATATGCACCGTTCATAAAGCCAAAAAAAAAAAAAAAAAAAAAAAAAAAAAAAAAAAAAAAAAAAAAAAAAAAAGGAACAGTTAAAAAATATATAAGTTTCAACTTAAAATAAAATGTCCATTTTAAGATAAAATAGACATCACAGATCCGGAATGATTCCTGACCATCTATTATGAAGCAGATTGCATGATTTCTTGGTGTATCTAGTAGGTACTTTACCATGAAACAAAAATTTAACAGCCCATGAAGTAAGGTTATGAGACCTCATCCACATAAATGACGAGTAGCATAATAAATAAAAAAGAACAAGTGAAAATCCATTGATTTTATTTACCTCTTCCAACATCCATTCTTCTTTTTCCCAAGAGAAATATAGTGAATACATTACTTTATAACATAGAATAGCATAGTATGACATAAACACTGCGCGAATCTCAAGTCAAACACACTTCATGAACGAACTAGTTCAATTGACAAAGGGCAAGTCCAAGAAGTGTCTGGAGCTGGACCTACCGTCCTCTTGTAGTCTACTTGCACAAGTATATTACTTGCACTTTAGTACCATTGGAAAGGGAATAAATAATAGAGAAAATTCCAACAATAGCTATGTATATTTATTGAATATTAAACAAATAAATAACATTAATACAATTACATTTAAAATAATAACGTTTATGAAAACTATATCTAAAAACACAATAGGTAAGATGGTTTTGATTAGGCAGTTTTGTTCAAGTAATACTGATAAGGAAGTATGTATACTGACTAACAGTTAGCAGTCTAATACTGATCAATGCCCGAGCGCCCTCAAGAAACAGCAAAGCAAGCTCTCTTCTCCACAATCTTATTATATTTATTACTTACAATATTCAGTATAAATAAGTTATTTTGTTTCATTACTCAATGCCTTTTCAAGTAATATAATGTTTATCTATTCCGGGTGTACACAAGTAAATGTGGAACATCTTTCTACTTTCTGGCCATGTTTCATTCTATGGAGAGCAGTGCCCGCTTTCAAAATGTTTAACGTTCAGTAGGTAGGAATTCAGTGCCTTGGTTAACTATTGCTGTTACAAATATGACTGACTTAATGTCTTTCCGCTTCTATTAAATATATTTAGAAAGTTCTATTTCATGGGTTCCAATCGGATGTCCACAGTTAAATACTACAGGGATGAAACATGCCATATTTTGTACATTTTTGGTTTTATTAGATGAAAACAACTCTATAAACTATCAAGTTTCTACGAACTTTATTTTAATCTATGAAAGTACCATTGTTAAAATACGTTTTAATGGAAAAGTGACATTATCCAGCATAGTTCATCTTACAAACCGTAAATGCTAAGTACCTTGGACAGTGTCTGTCAGGATGTGGTAAGTGTGTTGACCGGGACTATAAGCTATTCTTGTGAGAGCTGTTCACCCCGCTGTCTCCTCCCACCGCAGGCTCTGCTTCACTTCACTCGGCCTGCTGGGTCTCGGCGCCTCCCCCCTCCTCCAACTTGTCTTCCTCCTCATTGGCATAAGACAAGATAAGTTTTGGCTGGGCATGCGCATGTCCTCCAGGACCCACGATAGCCACTGCTTCCGGATCGTAGTCAATGTCCACCACTTGGCCTTTCTTCACGATGGCTCTGGCCACGGGAGAGGCCACCGCCACGCCCTTGGCTCCAGCGACCGCCTTGGCCACTGGCTTGAGCACCAAACTGGTCTTCTGACCACTGCCCAGTGCAGCCAGGAAGAGTCCCATGTCCTCTCCAGCCACCGAGTCCTCCACACTGCGCGCTATGTAGTCGGTAAGGTCCCAGTCTTGGTAGGTGCTCTTGGCCAGAGGACCAACCGGCAGTGGAAGAACGAGAGGCCGGCCGATGAAAGGGAGCCCCTGGAGGAGGTAGCCCTGGTTGGGGGCTGTCTGGGCGGGGCGGGCCGGGCGCGAGGGCCGCTGGAAGAACAGCCTGTCCGATGTGGGTCTCTGGATTCTGTTGGGGTGGACACGACGCCGCTGGCTCGCTTCACTCTCTGGCATCACCACGAAGACACCCCCTTGTGGCAAGCTGGAAAACCAACATCACAGTTAGACATCTATTCACTTAAATAACACTAAGGCTGATAATAATGAAAACAAACTCACGGATGGAATCATAATCATAAAAATGTAATCATTTTTTTGGCAGAAGTGATTTGGTTTATTTTGGGCTAAGTCCTATCATTAGACACCTTCTCTTTTTCGGAATGAGTAATCGTCGCAAATATATAGTCGAAAAAAAAAGACCTCGGGAAGGCCATATTGGAGAAAATAAAGTAACAAACATCCCAAAGAAGCCTACAAAAACAAAGGGAATTTGTTCTGTTTTCTGTCTGCGCACCTCTTTTACAATAACTTCGGTAAGAGTACTGATGTAGCTTCATGGTTATCGACTATGAGTGCAGTGTCTCGTCGGAGTTACTATAAATTGCTTCACAAATGTTACTTGAGACAGGTACATGGTGAGAAGTAGGGGGAGGGGATATCTCGGATTTATTTAAAAGACACCATTGACTGATAGGACCAGTCTTGAAAGGGATCCATTGACAGTTAAATAGCCTCCCATTGACTGATAGGACCAGTCTTGAAAGGGATCCATTGACAGTTAAATAGCCTCCCATTGACTGATAGGACCAGTCTTGAAAGGGATCCATTGACAGTTAAATAGCCTCCCATTGACTGATAGGACCAGTCTTGAAAGGGATCCATTGACAGTTAAATAGCCTCCCATTGACTGATAGGACCAGTCTTGAAAGGGATCCATTGACAGTTAAATAGCCTCCCATTGACTGATAGGACCAGTCTTGAAAGGGATCCATTGACAGTTAAATAGCCTCCCATTGACTGATAGGACCAGTCTTGAAAGGGATCCATTGACAGTTAAATAGCCTCCCATTGACTGATAGGACCAGTCTTGAAAGGGATCCATTGACAGTTAAATAGCCTCCCATTGACTGATAGGACCAGTCTTGAAAGGGATCCATTGACAGTTAAATAGCCTCCCATTGACTGATAGGACCAGTCTTGAAAGGGATCCATTGACAGTTAAATAGCCTCCCATTGACTGATAGGACCAGTCTTGAAAGGGATCCATTGACAGTTAAATAGCCTCCCATTGACTGATAGGACCAGTCTTGAAAGGGATCCATTGACAGTTAAATAGCCTCCCATTGACTGATAGGACCAGTCTTGAAAGGGATCCATTGACAGTTTGAGTACACGAATGGGAACCTGTCGGAAACAGGCGCCGGAGACTATATATATACGTATCTATGACAACAATTGTACTATATCAAGTAGACACTAGACTTATTAACATTTTTGTAAGGGGCCGCAACAGATATGAGGCCCCAAAATGTAATTTATTTGGGAGGTAAAATAAACTTAAGCACCCCGACCTTCGGATGGGACGTAAAGCGATGGTCCCCAGCCTGTACGATGTCAGTTACTAATTAGAGAACTTTGCCCTAGATGAATAAAAATATAGGGTAGGCAAAATGTAGAACTCCCACAGTAGAGTCGGGCTCATGTCCACCAGTCACGAATGAGCGCTCTGGTAGTAGGCGAAATGACCTCGTAGTTAAAGCCCGGGTATGGGTCTACTATCTATTATAAAAAAGAAAATAATATTTTTGAATTGAATAACTTTTTTAAAGGGGAGAAAACAATTGAAATTAACGAAATTTGGTTAGTAGCCACTAGGCTTTAACACATCTTAAAATATTGTCTACTAGCTGTACCCGACCATGCGAGAAAATCACTTTATTTCATGGCATTTCTGGACTTCTGAAAGCGAAATGTATGAATCACCATTGAAAACCAATGACATTTCCTATTTTATCATAATAACAGAATGTTGGTAAGTATCGAAAATACATGAATTCTAGCTACTTTCCCGGCATCGCCGGGTAACACAGCTATTTAAACATGAAAGGCAAACCCCTAGCTCACTGTTAATATTGTGATTCTCTACTCAAATCTTAAGCTGATCTTTTAGGTATAGCAGTTTTTTTCAGAACTCTTCTAAGTTAATAATATATTGTACATTAAAAAAAAATACTATATAACAAAAACATACCTATAAGTGGGAAGATGGTGTTCTACTAAGGGTGGTGTCATCCAAAACCTACAAGCGCCAAGTTGCAAAAATAGTTACAAACAAAAGTTCATATTAATGATTGAATAAGAAACAAAAGTAAAGATACAGAGAGACATTGGGAAAATGAGGAGCAGAGACAAGTTGGTAGTTTTATTATTACTAATAATTTAATACCAAACAAGTGTTATCAATAATTTCATAATTTTAAAAATAATTTTTATTTCATAATAGAATAATTATTATCCTATTTACTAGAAATTACTAATTTTTAAAAAGGTATTGGGTAAAATGAACTACAAGTATTTTACAATGTTTCTTTTATTATTGAAGTAGAGTTTTTTATTTATTTTTATTACATAAATTAAAAAGTCCATTAAAATGGTATTGTTATCAATAAATAATTTACAGGTGGTTGAGGAGATCTAAGCAGTGTCTTTAAGTACTTTACAACCAGTTTAAGACTACTAACAGGTGTCAATAACAAATACATAGTATATACGTCCATCAGCCACAAATTCCTTAGACATTGTACAATTGAAGATGTCGTAGTTTTGTCTAAATTTCGTAGTTATGTTAATTTTGGAGAAGAAAAAAAATAGAACAGGTTTTTGTGGGAGTCGAACGCAGAACATAAAGTGGATATTGTGCATCGATCCTAATCTATGTAACTATCTGTATATTAAAATTGTATACGATATTATTGTCAAAATTGCTGCTAACGACTGTATCGTAATACCAACTGTTCAGTAGTCAAGCTTTTCTATACAATTATCGTTACATTAAACGTAAATAAAGCGTATATATTTAAATAAATATTTTTAAAAAACAGATATCGTTCAACTGTAGCAACAAATCCCACATGTAGTAGGTCTTGCTTTGTTACATTCCATTCGTTGAGAGGCTGACCTGCGGCTGGTACCAGAATGAGCCATCGTAGCACATAGGACCATCAATTAATAACCAATCAGAACATCGATCATATTACTACTTCATGACTGACTCTGTTCCACTCTTGAAATACGCTGTTTTAACAATGAACAAAAAAACTTGTTTCATTTTTTTTTATTACTGTATACTTTTTGTATACTTTATTATTGTATATCGTTTTAATTATTGTATACTATTATAGTATACTTTGTAAGTTGATGCACTAATGAGCTTCGCTACATAAAATTATTATAGTTTGTTAAATATATTTTCCCATAACCATAAACCCGTTTATGCATTAATGGAGTTTACTTCCCCATCTCCCCTTCTATTGCCCGTTAGGTCAACCTCTCAAAAAATCAGGTTTAGAATAAAACATTTTTTTCTTCTTCCAAATTTGAGCGATGTCTTCTTCAGAGCCTACTGAACGCTTGAATATAAATCACTTTTTTTTCAAATTGCTGGTGTCAATCGGGATCTTTGGTTAATTAGTTGAAGAAGACCGGGTAATATACGACAGGCCCCATAGCCACCAGCCGGCCCTGGTCCCCTGTCCTGCCCCGGGGCATGTAAGGAACCTCTATCAGCCTTCCTCCGGGACCCACTACAGCAGTGCCATCCGGACTTGTGTATGCCGTACCCCCTGGGCCCACTATGGCGGTGCCTCCGGACCCCGCCGATGCCATCCGCATGCCTTGGTTTCCCATCCTGCCCTGAGGCAACTCTATCACTCTGCCACCGGGCCCCACCACGGCTGTTCCGTCTGGGGTGGTGTAAGCTGTGCCCCCAGGGCCTACGATGGCGGTGCCTCCTGACCCCGCCGTGGCTACACCGCCTGGCCCCGCGATGGCCACACCGCCCCGCCGCACCTTCAGCCGGACGATGCTGGGTCCGTCCCGGGGAGTGTCCCTTCGCCTCCTTCGGATCCCCTCTCCCCCGTACTCCACTATGTCCGTGAATGTGGTCCATAGCGGCGTCTCCATCCGCGGCACCAGGGCCTGGTAATGCTTTATCCTCCGGGTCACTTTGCCCTCCTCTTCCCGTGCTCCTCGGTTCAATAGCTCTGTCTTCCCGTTGCTCACTTCCTTCACCATCGCCTCCGACTCCTCCCCCTGTTCGTACACCAGGTGGACAGGGATCTCCGCTCCGTCTGAGTACATTTCTCTCTCCTTCCCAGACCTCTTACTGCCACTCCTGCAAATAAAACACGGCTAATTAAAAAAACATATATTCCAAAAAATAAGTAAATAAATATATTAAGTCGAGTAATTCATTTAAACTTCATGCAAAATAGAAATTGTAAAGAGCATCAACATCCACCACCTCCTATAGAACAGAGTCTCTATATTATTCTCTATGTCATAGCACAAATGGCCGAATAAATCGCCAGGTATGAGGTTTTACATTCATAAAAGGGTTTCAGAAGAATGGTCATGTTGAATTTTGGAACAATAAGTCCAATTCTTAGAACACCTTTTTGGCGTTCCCTGAAGAAAATAACCCATTTTGCAATTTTGTCGAAGTTTGAGAGCGATCAGACTATTGGGATGGTGAGGCGGCGTGTTAGGACATGAAGGGAAGGATAGAGGACGAGACTGAAGAGCTTCAAGGTCAAACGGACATGCGCAGGAGGGGTCTACCACCAACTTGGCGCCCCTCAGATCACCTTTCTTTCGCTATTCCAACATGTTATCATCTCCGTTATTTCTAACTTCAACGAAAAGATGTATAGAACAAAAAATGTTCAAAATGAAAGTCTTTCATTCTGTGATTTTTTCACATAGAACCAATAATTACTGAAAACAACATGAAAAAAACTGTTTCTATCTCCAAGTAAACCCCCCCCCCCCCCCCCCCCCCCCCCACCTATTTAGGGCATTTGAAATCATATGTAACTGAAACCCTATTTCTGAAGAGGCAGACAAATAGACCGACCGATACGAAGGCTGTCTTCGTTTGACCTGAAACGGATAAAACCAAAATAGTTTTCAAAAATAACCAATGTATCCACCCCCTAAAATAAATTTTACTTATAAATAAGAAATAATACATTATTTACTGTTTTTTTATAAACAAGTAACATAACTGTATGACTATAGAAGGTTTGAAGCCCATTCAGAAAAGTTAATCAGAAGGACCTATAAAAAAAATAAAGTGGTTATCTTTAAATTATTTTATTGATGATGTAAACTATTTTGTTTACTAAGTTTTGAAATGGACTTGAAAATAAAATAAAACTGGTTTATTTAATATGTTGTCTAATTTCACTAACTATATATACATGGGAGTACTTTCGGTATTTCTACCATCCTCAGCCAAAAGCATAAGAGATAAGACTCCGAAAGTACTCCCATGTATATATAGTTAGTGAAATTAGACAACATATTAAATAAACCAGTTTTATTTTATTTTCACCGAAAGTACTCCCATGTATATATAGTTAGTGAAATTAGACAACATATTAAATAAACCAGTTTTATTTTATTTTCAAGTCCATTTGAATTATTTCACAATATCTCTGCAATTATGTCAGTTTTCATTAAGTTTTGAAAGAAAAACAATGACACATCTAAGCCCTCTGTTGTTAACAAAAATATAGTTTCATTGTTATTGTTATTACACATAAATAAATAAACAATTATTATTTTTTTAAGGGAAAAACTGTTGATTTAATTGTTTACATATCTCGGTATAATTTTTAACTTCGGAGGTTCATAGGGACAGTCTTCCTTTCCTCCATCACTCCGGACGTTTAACTTGTGGACTCTACATGCTCCACCACTGACTGCGATGTTGTGGACAATGTCCCATGCAATGGGTAAACAGTTAACAATAGCATCAAGTTCAGTTGCAGAGTAGGAAAGAAAGAAGGAGAAAGATGACAGAACTCTGGAACAAGAGACTCTGAAAGAGCTTCAGAGACGAGTGTACAAACAACTACCAGCAAATGTTTTTTTATAGAATTGTTTAGTGTATGAACAGAACTTTTATAAAACAAACCCAAACAAGATCTTAAATAAAGTATAAAAACAAATTTATTATGTTGTACATTATTATTATTTTTTAATGTCACTTCCTTTATGTTTGGATTTAGAGTTCATTACACTAGACAATGCCTTGTGAAATATGAGTGGGAAATGAAGATATTGGAACGTTTGAAGTACCAAAAGCCAGGCCTCTCTGAATTTGATAACACAACATGCAGTTAAACAACACACAAAACAGGTATATAAATATACTTTTTTCTTAACTAACATATAATTGGGGTAGATTCTTACCTATATTAAACAACACAAGCACAGATGATTCCTTCCACGAATGATTGCTTCTTTTGCATTTCCACAGTTGCATTGCACCCAATTGCATTTTCATTGGCATTTCACAAATCTTTATACAAAATAAAAAACTGAACAAAATCACTTGGGTGTGTTATCAAACTCATATTAAACAATATGTACATGGAAAAATAGAATTAAAGAGGTTATACCAAGAGTTTATTGGTAGCAAAGAGGTACACAGAGGTATTAGATACAGAAATGAAAATAATAAAAATAAAAGACCAATACAGAATAAATAAAATTGTAAACTTTATTTTTTCCAAACGATAAAACAATATTTTTTTACTATTTGACATGAATGTTGAATCTGAATATTTTAGTATTCAAATTACACTCTTTTAATACTTAGGCACAGTGTTGCCTATTTTGTTTTCCTAACATATAATTTGAGGAATCTCAGCACTTTTATTTTTTTAGGTAGAAACAACCTCCATCTTTAGTAAAAGGATAGCATTGTCCTCACTAATTTTTTTATAAGTAAAAAATATTAGTAGAAATTATCAACTAAAACCGACAGGATTATGACTAGATTTAAGGCGAAGGGCAACGACAGTCAAAAAAGTGCCATATCCATAGGATATTTTCTGGCTTTCCACACCTTGGATCTCTAAGGGCAGCGATAAAGTCCCTAGGGCCTCCTGAAGAAAAAGAAAAAAACATCCTTGTATTTTGGAGCATTACATTTTTTATTTCATTTTCATTTTTGTGAGAAGGCGCGAACTCAATCGAATTGTTAGCTAACTGCGCCACAATATATAATAGGGCTTTGAACTAAACCAAATGTGGATTGTTCAATTTTGAATGAATGTACATGAAGCAGACAACTAGAAAAAAGAGCAATTTGAGAGCGGCTGATCATTTCATACTTTCTTGTAAAACGTCCGGGCCAACCAGACATTGACCATTTTTTGTTTTTCATTTGGAAAAAATGCATTAGATCAAAAATATATTTTAGAAGTGCGGAAACTGATTAATATTAACTTCTTCATGGTCAGATGACAAGAAATAGCAGAAAGATAGTTTCAAAGAGAAAAGTCAGCCAGTCATTTTGTAGATACTTTTTGCTCTGACTTCTTGTACATATGTACAACACACAAAACAGACAATGACCAGGGTTGTGTTCCTGGAGTCCAGGTTCTCTACCATCTTGTACATATGCACAACACACAAAACAGACAATGACCAGGGTTGTGTTCCTGGAGTCCAGGTTCTCTACCATCTTGTACATATGTACAACACACAAAACAGACAATGACCAGGGTTGTGTTCCTGGAGTCCAGGTTCTCTACCATCTTGTACATATGTACAACACACAAAACAGACAATGACCAGGGTTGTGTTCCTGGAGTCCAGGTTCTCTACCATCTTGTACATATGTACAACACACAAAACAGACAATGACCAGGGTTGTGTTCCTGGAGTCCAGGTTCTCTACCATCTTGTACATATGTACAACACACAAAACAGACAATGACCAGGGTTGTGTTCCTGGAGTCCAGGTTCTCTACCATCTTGTACATATGTACAACACACAAAACAGACAATGACCAGGGTTGTGTTCCTGGAGTCCAGGTTCTCTACCATCTTGTACATATGTACAACACACAAAACAGACAATGACCAGGGTTGTGTTCCTGGAGTCCAGGTTCTCTACCATCTTGTACATATGTACAACACACAAAACAGACAATGACCAGGGTTGTGTTCCTGGAGTCCAGGTTCTCTACCATCTTGTACATATGTACAAAACACAAAACAGACAATGACCAGGGTTGTGTTCCTGGAGTCCAGGTTCTCTACCATCTTGTACATATGTACAACACACAAAACAGACAATGACCAGGGTTGTGTTCCTGGAGTCCAGGTTCTCTACCATCTTGTACATATGTACAACACACAAAACAGACAATGACCAGGGTTGTGTTCCTGGAGTCCAGGTTCTCTACCATCTTGTACATATGTACAAAACACAAAACAGACAATGACCAGGGTTGTGTTCCTGGAGTCCAGGTTCTCTACCATCTTGTACATATGTACAACACACAAAACAGACAATGACCAGGGTTGTGTTCCTGGAGTCCAGGTTCTCTACTATATTCCCTACAAGAAAACCTCTCTCACCACTGTCTATTTAGTACCGTCCTCTTCATGGTTAAGAAAAAAAAAAGAAATGTTGAGAAGTCAGAAATGAATTTTACGAATATGGGATTTCTTTGACTATGTTCCCATTTCGCCTACTGAGGGAACATTGGGTGATTCGAACCGATAAGCAACTGGCTCGATAGTTTATCTGTTACTGACTATAAAGTTTCGTGAAAACCTGTAAAATGGAAAAGAAATATGTAGTTAGGAGAAGATAGATAGACTTACAAAAAATAGTTGATCAGTTTTTTTTTGGAAAGTAGGTTAAGAAAGCATATTTATAGGGCTTATATCCATATTTACAGTAATAATAATTAAAACAGGTGGGTATATAGTAGGATGTTTTTATTAGTTTGAGAACGTAATTTAAATATAGAATTAAAAGTAATGTTAATAGAATGATTGTCATATTTTACTGCTACACACAAGACATGTGATGAGTTTCTAGGTACATACGGAAGAAGAAGACGTCATCAAAACATTTCATACAATTATGGAAAGATTATCGTAGTCAGGGTAGGGAGGTCCAGCCTAGGATCACTATAATCGTGATAGGGTTGAATCGTAGGAAGATATAATTTGTAAAATAATTATTTGCACTGAATCCGGGAAGAGTGTTGTTATTGGACTCTCCTAAAAGCAGCCATCTTTCTTTGCCAAAATCCGGAATTTTCTTGTCCAATCGAAACATAATTATTTAGTTATGACTCTCCATTCCTCTATTTACCTATTATGTAAATAGACAAATGTTAGCTAAGAAACATATTGGATGAGAACCAGGGAACCAACTAGTTATTAGAATACGAAAATTAGAGAAGGAAGATGTCTGTTTCTAGGAGATAGGACCTGCCACTCCTCCCAAATAACTGCCATCCTATTTCACCAATTACATTTTGGCTACCAGTGAGGCTAGGCTGGGGCCTCCCCTCCCCTCCCCTCCCCTCCCATCACTACTATAATCAATACATAATTATACGAAATGACTTGATGGTGAACATAACTCAGACCGAATAACTGACAGTACTTTTGAGTTGTGGCAGGCTACTCATTTAAAAAACATACAAAAAAACTAATTTATACAGATATTAATAACTTAATCAGTTTATTATTTATTGAAGGTCAATATGAATAAACTGTTCGTTCGCTGCTCCTTTCCCTCATGTTTGAGGTTTTGCTAAATTGATATATCTCTGCAGTAGGCATAGCAATGAATTGACTTCGATAAATTTTTCTTTAAAAAAACAAAACAAATAACAATGAAATTTATAGTTTTTAAACAATGACCCAAAAAAATATTCAGGACTAACTTGTTCGTTCGCTCCCCCCAGATTATGATTAATTACAACACACAAAAATGGAAAAGTATGCTCATTTATAAGAAAAGTTGTAATAAATAAGCGCAGTCAATTTCAATAGCTTTGAAAAATAAAAATAAAATATAGGCAAAACCTGTTATTTATGTTAATATTCTTTTTCGGCTGACTTTGTAAGGGTTTTTTTTTTTTGAAGATTATTAGAGATTAAAAATGATGAAAATTCTTTAAATTAAAAATTCTTAAATAATAATAAAACGTCTCGATGGCTTTGTTTTTCAAAAAAAAAATATATATATTCAGAGACTAATCCGTGTGTCAAAAAATTGAGATTTTGCAAAAAAAAATATGAAATTTTGAGAACCTTTTTAAATTCCACCGTGAATATAACAATTTTTTTTCTTTTTACTTTACAACTGATTAGCCTCTGAACAGCCCAAATACATAGAGTTAAACACGCAAAGATGAAGATATTGAAGAAGAAACCTCGGTGTTAACGATGAACTGATACAACTACAGAAAGTACACGTGGCTTCAAGGGCCTTCCGAGCTCAGGAATATCAACAAATCGACTATCGCAAGCAAGTGTACCGCATTATAATAAATAAACATCTCATTTTAAATATTGGACCTACAGTGAATAAAACATGTATTGACAGAATGTTTTTTTTTTTCTTGTCCAGTATAAATAATAATTAGTGTTATTCAACGAAATCTCTTGGTTATATTTGTTGCGATATAATCCATGCCACAAATATTTGTTTATATCCACCCGTTCGTTTCCAAACTGTGTGTTGTATCGAACATTTTCAGGGGAAAAAAGTATTGACAAACATGGAAATCCCTCCATTTTTCACATACATGAAAATAATATTAAATCCAAAAACACTTTTCACTGTAATTATCTGACTTGAATGGTGTTTTATTTTCTTCTGTGCTTATCGTGGATGGCTCTAGGAGGCTGCGGCTAAGACTATGACAGACCTCCAAAATTCTTATTCTTTCCTTCACATAACCTCTTTCTATTGTTTTCTCTCTTTCAAGTGATGACCTCTTACCATCAGTTCTTTTTCATATTTCCTTAGAAATTAAGTCGTGCAACATATTCCTTATAATTTCGACGTGGAAATGTTTGTTCGCTATTATAGCGATAAGCGGGGTTTACTTCGCAGCAAATGCTGAAGGGTTTTTTTTATTATATTTTTGACTTTTGTGTACTTCTCTCTGTCTTTACATGACTCAGGTTGTCCTGATCATGGTTTCATGATTGATATTCACACCAGTTTCTTCAAACTTTTTCATGTCAACTTTTAGTATTTGACCTATTTTACTTTGATTAATTTCATCAGGTCATCCATGTACCGATATTAAAACAGCGAATCCAATATTTCAATAAAAATGTCTGTACTTTTGTTGTGAAAAACAAAATGATTTCCAGGTGTGCTATAAACTTTTTTTGACATGAAAATTTACATTTTTCTCACACAGTTTCGAACAGAATGAATGTACCAAATATTTTTAGCATATATTATATTTTTTTATCAGCCCTAATCATTATAACAGTGTTTTTGGTTGACTAAATCAATTTATTATTTAAATAACAAACAAAAAAAAAGTTGTAAAATGTTGTTCTACCCACTGAACTTCTCCAAATAACTTCCTGCAATTAACGTTTTTTATACAATGACTGTTATAATCAATCCAGTTTTTGTGGTGTGAGTCAGGTATCGCCTACTTGGTGACCGACAAGGGTCGTAGTTAGCCCAGTTTGTCAACACCCCCCCTCTTAGCTCCAGTATCCAAGATGACTTACGGTAGTGCTGCCGCCTCCAGGTGGGCTTGTCTGCCCAGTTCTCCCTGGTATCTTCGGTCTCCGCTCACTTCAGGACGACCCGCCACGTAGGACACCATCGCCAACAGCAACGTAACCTGCAACATACCAACAAACGTCATACCACAACAACTGCCAACCTAACAATTAAATTATAAATAATCAAAAAGGTTTCATTTTTGAATTTTTCTGAAATATATGAATGCTTCCGTTTAAGTTAGTCAGCTATTGTGACTCATGCCCGGGCTTTAACTCTGAGCTCTGGTGGACATGACTCTTAGTGGGAGTCCTAAAACTAATAAATTACCTTGTATAGGGAACTCTAACGTGTACCTGATATCGAACAGGCTCGGGACCATCGCTTAACGTCCCAACCTAAGGATAGCGTGCTCAGAGTTTTTTCACCTCACAGATAAAAAAACCTAAGGGCCTAGGCCGGGTTTCGAACCCCCCCTGGCGGAGGCCATCGCTGCCAGGCTCCGGGGTCAGGGTCAACCAAGCAAGAAAGAACGGAAGCCCGTCCCCGCCATTGACGCCTCCCGGGAGGCGGGAGTACAAGGGAGGGCGCCCCCAGCTGCGCCCGGACTCACGACAACCGCGGCGAAAGAGGTAGGGGGGCAATCTCCGGGAAACCTGCCCCCCCCCCCCCCCGTGTATTCCCGACCAGACCCTTCCACCGCCTGGGACGTGGTCGGTGGTGGTGGGGAGGAAGGGGCGGAAGAAGAGGAAGAGGAGTGGGCGCCCACAGCCCCGGTCCCGGCGGCGGCCCCTGTGGCCCCCGAGAAACATAGAAGCAAGCAGGACGTCCTTCGGCAACTAGCAGAGACCACGGCCACGGAAGCGAAGAGGAAGCCGAAAGTCTTCGTGGCTATGGTCGAACTCAAGGAGGGGAGCGAGACCCTGAAGCTGGAGGACGCCCTGGACACGGTGAACCCGAGGGAGCTCGGGATAAATATTAGGTCCAGCAAACCCGCCAGGAGAGGGGGGATTCTCCTGGAGGTTTCCTCCGCTGACGAGCTCGGGGCACTCAAGGACAATCCAAAGCTCCAAGAGGCGGGCCTTAAGGCGGAGGCGCCCCAAAGAAGGAGCCCACGCCTAGTTGTGTTTGATGTGCCTTCGGGCTGGTCGGGGGAGGACTTCTCCGGGAGGTTTCGAGCCCAATATCCCGATCTCACCCCCCCCCCCCCCCACAGCAATATATAAAAAGGGCCCCAAGGGCAGATCGACGGTTCATTGGGTCGTCGAGGTGACCCCAGAGACGAGGAGGGCTCTCATCACCCTAGGGTGGTACTCATGTAGAGTCCGAGACTGCCTGGATGTCTCGAGGTGCTGGCGCTGCCAGGTCTTTGGCCACGTCGAAAAGTCGTGCAACCGACCCAGGGTGTGCGCGAGGTGTTCGGAGGAAGGGCACGACAGGGCCAGTTGTCCGAATAAGTCTAAGCCGCCGAAGTGTAGTAACTGCGGCACACGGGGCTCCCGCGTCGCTCACCAGGCGGACAGCGAGACCTGCCCGTCATATATCCGTGCGTTAGAGTTGTTGGCCTCACGCACTGATTATGGCGAATAGGATGCGCGGGGGCCTTCGTTTGTGGCAGCACAACATGAATAGGCGTAGGATTGTGGCTGATGAGGTGCGTCAACTAGTGTCATCGGAGGGCATCCAGGTGCTAGCTCTCCAGGAACCCTACTGCGTTAGAGGCAGCGTGGCAGGCCTAGGTACTGGCCACAAAATTATTACTGGCGAACGGAGCGACGAACGGCCAATGGCCGCAATCGTCGTGACCGGCCCCCAGGTGGATGTGATGGCGCTCCACCATCTCTCCACCAGCCATATAGTTGTGGCCTGTATCAGGCACGCCAACGCAAGCTGCTACGTGATCAGCGGATACTTCCCGCCGTCTGAGAACATAGAACGACAGCTGGGCCACCTGGACCTAGTACTGGACTCCCTCTCGGGGCGCAATGTCATAGTTCTGGCGGACGTCAACTCCTGGTCAGTCTCCTGGGGATCGGTTTGCACCGACCGCCGGGGCGACAGGCTATTGGATTTGATCGCCCACCATGACCTGTGCATAGTCAATGACCCACTTTCTCCGCCCACATTCCACGGTTCCAATGGAGTGTCCCATGTTGACGTCACGCTGGTGTCGAGCGGACTATTCCGGGCTGTGGGCAGCTGGAGCGTCCGAGAGATCACATCTAGCGACCATAGTGTACTGGATGTTCTGCTCTTTGACGCCCATCTTCCCGCAGTCCGGCCTAGAGACCCGCGCTTTGCTACCCGCAAGGCCATCTCCGACGCTTTCGTGACCGCCGTTGCCGCCTACTCCTGCGACGATCAGTGGGAGGGTCTCAGGAGTTCTGAACCGGTTGGCCAGATTGAGGATGGGGTCGGCAGGCTCAGTAGTATACTACTTCGAGCTGCCGATGAGACCATCCCCAAGAAGGTAAACCGGATCAGGAAGGTACCCTGGTGGAGTGAGGATCTTACCCTCGCCAAGAAGGCTGTATATCGTGCCAGGAGGAGGTTTCAGCGGTGCCAAAACCAAAACCCACTCCAGAGGGTAATACGGAGGGAGGAGTACCGGCAGCTTAGCAAGGCTTATGGTAGAAGAGTCGAGGCCGCGAAGAAGGAGAGCTGGAGGAAGTTCGTTGAAGACGAGAGCAGCAAAAACCCGTGGGGAATCCCTTACCGTGTCGCCGCCGGGAGGCTAAAGCCGGTCGCCCCGGTGGCCTCCATCAGGGTTGGCAACCAGTATGCCATGTCCCTGGAGGAGGCTGGCGGGATGTACTTGAGGGAGGCCTTCCCGGAGGACGACCCGGCGGAGGATTCACCCAGCCAACGAGACATCAGGAACGCTGCCCGTACTTGGCCGGATACGGGGAACGCACCTGATTGGGACGAGATTGACCTGAGCTTGGCGGTTGGGAGGCAGAAGAGTGGCGGCGCCCCTGGGAGCGATCTCATAGACGCCGCTATAATCAAGAAAGCCTTCCCGGCCATCAAGTCGGATCTCTTACTACTGTATAACTCCTGCCTTAGGAGGGGCCACTTCCCTAGGACTTGGAAACGAGCACTCGTGTGTACGTTTGTTAAGCCTGGTGATAGGGACCTTTCCCTGGCAGGTAGCCACAGACCAATCAGCCTGCTCCCCGTATTCGGTAAAGTATTGGAGACTCTTATCTTCAATGGAATTCGGGCCCAGGTACATGCTTTTGTATCCCACAGGCAGTTCGGTGGCTTGAGGGGCAGATCCGCCGAAGATGCGTTGATGATGCTGAGGGCGGATGTGGAGAATGACCGTGGGAAATATGCCCTGTGTGTCTTCTTTGACATCGCGTCGGCCTTCGACTGCGCCTGGTGGCCTGCCATCCTCACGCGACTGCGGGCTGTGGGACTGCCTGGGAATGTGTTTGGGTTGATATCCAGCTTCCTCAGCGATCGATCTGCGACCATGAGTCAGCTATACGCTAGCACTACAGTGGACGTCACTAGAGGCTGTCCTCAGGGCTCGGTCCTCGGACCGATACTTTGGGCCATACTCTTTGACGGACTGCTCCGTGATCTCGAGGGCCGTGGATATAAGGCAATCGCCTACGTCGACGACCTCGTTGTTACGGTGCACGCTGATAGTCGAGCTGCTCTAACCCTTCGTGCCCAAGCCGCCATTGACGATATAGACAACTGGTGCTGCGCCAACAAACTGGCTCTCTCTCCTAGCAAGACCTCGGCTTTGCTGATGAGAGGGAGAACCGACGCCCGACACCCCCTGGTAATCAAAATCCACGGACGCCGCATTGAGAGCCCGGCAACGGTCACTTATCTCGGAGTGCGGATCGGGCCGGGCCTCAACGTGACGCCCCACGTTGTTGCCATTAAAGAAAGGACTACCGCCACTTTCAACGCTTTGAGCTGCCTAGCCCGCGCGACGTGGGGCCTCGGCTATTCTGCGTGTAGAATCATCTACACTGGAGTATTCGAGGCTGTAGCAAGGTACGCCGCTGCTGGGTGGTGGCATCGTCCCACGAAGCGGCGACGCGTTATCCTTGTGCAAGCCCAGAGAGCAGCCCTTTTAAGGGTTACAAAGGCCTATCGTACTGTCTCTACGGCTGCGCTACAGGTGCTGGCAGGAGCTCCGCCAATAGACTTAGTCTTGGACGGGGCTGTCGCCTCGTACTATTGTAGACGCAACTTGCCCTTAGGAGCAGATATAGATGAGCCTTTACGTCTAGCCCTGGAGGAAGAGATGCGCGGACAGTCCAGACCGGAGCGTTGCAGGGACATAGTCCAGGAATGGATAGTGGAGAAATGGCAACAGCGGTGGTCACGATCATCGGATGGCCGAACGACCTACGCATATTTACCGGAAATCCGGGTACGTCTGGACTCTACTTGGATACTGCCTGACCACTGGATGTCCCAGATACTATCAGGTCACGGAGATTTCAACTCCAAGCTGTTCTTCTTTAAGAGGAAGAACAACCCGAACTGCTCGTGCGGCGGGGTCGAGACTGCGGAGCACGTGGTCCTCGAATGTCCGCTGTACGACGGGCCTAGGGTGGAGTTGATACGCGGGACAGGATCGTATCTGGGACTCGACCTGCGGCAGCTGATGACGGAAACCGGCTACCCAATGTTCAGCCGATTTGTCGCCTCCTGGCGGAGAAAGAAGCAAGCATTTTGACCCTGCGCCGGGGAGGCCTGCAGTCGTCCCCGGCGCCGTAACGAACCACAATTAGCGATCGCCCTACATTTGTCCCGAGCTCTCTCGGGCCGCCAAGAAAATTAAGGTGGGCTGGGAGTGACCGCTGATCGTGGCAGATGGTCGGCAGCGGTCGCTCCTAGCCTACCACAGCATCATATGTTCTGCATTTTTAATTATGTACTTATTTAGTATTTAAATTTTGTAAATAAATTAGTTAGGCCTCTCTTTTTCCCCGACGATTCGGCGATGGTGTCGTGGCCTCCACCGGAGGTCGGCAACCCAAAAAAAAAAAAAAAAAAAAAAAAAAAAAAAAAAAAAAAAAAAAAAAAAAAAAAAAACGCAGGTCATATGTGGCCCTATAGTACGGCCCGCAAGGAAACTAATATTTTTTTTTAGCAAAAAATTGGATTTATTTAAATGAAAAGTTAAGTAGAGAGAGGCTGGTTCAGGCAAGAGAGAAGACAAATATATATTTTCTTATAATTTATGCATCTCTTAGTTCTTATTTTGTTTTGATGTACGGCCGATCCCGATCTGAGTTGGTTTACTGTTCAAGTTTGTCCTTTTTTGGACCCGAGGTGTAAAAAAAGGTTTATCAGCGAACTCGATCGATCGACAGAAATAAGCCAGTGTTGTAACTAATTCATTGTGTTTTCATTCGTCCTTCACTTTCCTACAGTACCTGCTTCTTGAGGAGCCAACAATAGGTGATATCAATTAGGTTCCTCGTATAGAAAAAGTTAAGCCATTATACTTAGTACAAGACTTAATTGAAAGGGGTCGTATATACAGTTGTTAGGCTTATTTAGCAACCGTCCTTAAACGCCAATAAGCGTAACGGTTGTTAACTGTGGAATAACTGATTTATTTAAGCATTGTTTCCAACGGGACGAAGCAAGAACAATGAGTCACGTTAGCTCTATTTTCTGGAATCCAATACAATAAATGAATAAAAAAAAATTACGTGTTCTATTTGAAGGCAGGTTCCAAAATGGTTGTGTTAGATACGGTTTGGGGTCTGAGCCAAACGAGTGTCTCTCCATTGTAGGGACCGGAGTTGGGCAAAATTCAATTGCAACTAATAGTTAACAATTAAAAATAAATTAGTTGAACTGTAATTGTAACTAACAATAAAAAAGTTAGTTGTTTGAAAAATAATTACAACTAATATAACGATTATTTTAGTTGTAGTTAGATAGATGCTACTAACAATTAAAAAAATCGTCAGTGTCCTTCCCCAGCACTTTTCTATTATTTTTAGCCAGATCTACATCATATACTTTGTGAAATGTTACACCTATATATTAAATAGTTTCGTATACTTTCTCCAGACCTACGGAACCATAAGAATTACAAATATTGTTTTACAAAGGAAACTGAATACTAGCATAATATGAATTGTACTTGGAGAAGGTCCTGGAGAGCATTATTTTACATGTTTCTCTTCATCCAAAATAATAATAATAAAAGTAACAAAACAGATAGCCCCCAGGTGGAGTGGGCTTTTGTTGTAGCCAGTGTATTAAACACACACAAACATAGTAATTTTTAGAGCTCTTAATGTTATTTTTTTTTTAGATCGTAATACTAGTTTTTGTCAATTTTTATTTTAGTGTTAGTGAGTCAAAGAAATCTAAAAATTTAAACGTTAATTTCAGTAAAATAAAAGTAAATGATATAATCACGGTAGCAATTGATGTGTGAAATAATTTAATCAATAAAGTTTGGTTTTAAAATCTAACTGATACTGTAACATTAATTATACCTTACAATCTATTTTTAGTTTAAATAAAATTGTAAAAGGGTTAAAAAATAACCATGTAATTATAATATAGCACATGACTATGAGATGGGGGGCCCGGTTACATGCTGGTTACAGGGCCCGCAATCCAATGTGGGGGCCATGAACTGTTCACTAACACAAACCATGAAACAGTTGTCTGATTGACTCTCCAATCTTCAGGATTTACGAAAATCTAGAACATTCTATGAATTCTTATTGGTTAGATTTAACTGGTCAAACTGACTGCAAGGACCACAAGTGATTACTAAATAATCACTTAGATCAAATTTTGATCTAAGACAATCTTTTCAATGAATAACAATATTTAAAAAAAAAAAAAAATTGGCCTGAAGTAAAATAACTTTAAAACATCAAGAAAACTATTTTTTAATAAAAAAACAATGAAAACACGTTATTTATGTAAAAGTAAACAGATTTGAATCAAAACTCAAAATACAATATATTATAAAAGGAAAAATGATAAGTTGGAATATTAAGGTGTATTCCAATATGCACGGTACATCAGCCAAAATGAAGGTTACAAAATAGTACTTGTCCCGGGCTAAACTTGATCAATAATTAATACACGAAATGATCTACTAATTGAAAAAATTAAATTATTAAGATCATAACAGTATCATTTATTCGAAAGAAAAACATGATCGAGGGGGAGAAAGTTGCAACTGAACTAAAGTTAAATTTATTTTAGGGGGGGGGGGGGGGAGAGATTGTTTACATCACAGCCTATTTTCCATTTACCTTTTAATAATAAATAAAAGTTACAACGGACAGACTAACCTACATTACTGCACAAGACAACCTTCTCCGAGATCATAAATTCGGCAAAGACATTCGACCAATTCCATTGTTTGTGTGAATCAAAAGTTCACTTTAGTGCCCAACAAACCTCTCTGCATTACTGAATTATTATTTTTTATTATAAAGGGTTGGTTATTTAATAAAATAAATTTGGTTGAACAAAAGGAATAGATGGGAACTTAATTGTGGGGGGGGGGCAAAGTTAGGCTACAGGGGTGGGAGGTATAGACTCTCGGGAGCATAGCCCGCAGTTTCCGCTGTAGACTTTTTGTTATTAATTTGGGAGGCTCGGACCCCTAGAAGCTCCCCCTGAGGTAACCACTGACTGTAATACTTAAGTTGACATTACATGCACAGCAAAAACGCAAATGCACGCTATGGTGTCTGTGCTTTTAGAATTAAACGATTTAAAGCCAATAGCGTGCATTTGCTGCTGCTGCTCTTTGCATTTTAACTGCTCATGTAAAATCAGCTTTAAGAGAATAACTTTTAACATAAATGACGATTTTGAGCGAGGAAATTAAATTATGGAATTCATATATATTTAAAATTCTGGCGCCTGCCCCGCACTTGCAACAGCTGATTGCTGATTTAGGAATCAGACGCACGAGAAATTTGAAGATCCTATTGATAACTTGCAAGCATTCCATTTTTAATAAAAACTATTTTTTTTAGATTATTTAATTTTTATCTTGTTTTATTGCTCTGCCCAGGGGGGGGGGGGGGGCACGCGCCCCCCCCCCCCCTGGCTTTGCCCCTGGTGGCACCTCTGTTTTCTGTCAGACAGAACTCTGAATATTTGAACTCTCAGAATTGTGTGCTATAGTGCTCTATATATCTAAAATACACTGAGTATTTTTCTAAGTTTCCAACACAACAGTTATATTAATAATTATACTCCTCAAAATGTTTCGTCTCCCTATAAGTCTCTCTCTCTCGACACTCCACAGGACAGATTGTTAGCCTATTGTTTCTTCAGCCCAGGTGGAACATAACTTGGTTATCACTTCCTACATACACCTAGTACGACTTCACTTATTATATTTATATGTATATATGAGAAGCAACGGAACAAAACCAACGAAATCACATTTTTTTCAAAATCGAGTTATGACTTATAATATCAATATTACTTTGAAAGCCATTCAATAAACTATGTATTACAGTCCAAAACCAACTAAATTCCTTTAAAACAGCTATTGAAAATGGTTCGATGGAGCAAAACCAACTATATGCAGTTGACTGTTCAATACAAAACGGACTATATCCGATCAGCCAATTAGAAAGCTCCATTATTGTAACCATGTGGGAAGGTTGTAGATGAGCAATTCCCAGTTCACATCTAATTTCGTTAGTTTTAACATTTTTTTTAACTTTATTATACTGACTTTCCAAGATGAAATTTTAGACAAGAACTTAAATAGGACCTACTTTTTTTTACTTACAAAAACTTAATTTTTTAAGATTTTACTAAAAAACAACTACATCCAGCTACTGTCGTTCCAAAACCAACTATATCCAGCTACTGTCGTTCCAAAACCAACTATATCCAGCTACTGTCGTTCCAAAACCAACTATATCCAGCTACTGTCGTTCCAAAACCAACTACATCCAGCTACTGTCGTTCCAAAACCAACTACATACATATATCCAGGTCCCACTGGTCAAAACCAACTATATCCAAATAAAAATGCGAATTATCTCGGAAAAACTATATTTATGATTTAAAAGACCTTATCAATCTTTATTTAACTTACAATATGAATACAAAAAAGTCAAAGAAATCACAATAACTTTAAACTTTATAACAAAATCGTTTTTCTTCAATACTGAAAATTCTGATTACTTGGAGTTAATTGGTTTTGCTTCGTCGCTCCTCATATATTTTCTGTCGGCCCTCTATTTTTGTTGATAATTATTCATTATTATTATTATTATTTTGCATTATTATTCTTTTAAAAAAAAAAATTTAATTATTATTTTACTCTTTTTTTAAATTTATTTTTATTGTTTCAAACATTGCCTGGCATGAACACTTATTGTTTCTTCAGTTAATTCTTAAAGGCCTCTTTTCTTATTCCTTTATTCCGTCTCAACTGGTTGATACATATATTCTTTTGTTCATTTCTTATGTTATTATTCTTAAAGGACGTAAGTCCCAGAATAAAGATTATTTTTAATTTTAATTTTAATTTTCAACTTTAAGGGCGCCCGATGTCTTATGCTAGTAAAAACGTATTAAACGAAATTTAGTCTAGCATAGATTCAAAAAGACTATTGAATAGTATAATTTAAATTTCCCATTAATGGGACCTTCTCAGAGAAAGAAGTATTAGAAATAATTATCCCCCTCATCTAACTTCAAAAATTTTGTCAGTGCCATCCTCGTACTTCGTTACAAGTTTCATTTTACTATCTTCTGCCAATAAAATCCTAAAAACTAAAACTGACCAGATTGCATTTTTTGATTGTAGACAATAAACATTATCAATTAAATATATATTGAAAATTGCACCCTGATAGAGGATGAAGTTATTAAATTTGAATAATAGTTTAAATAAAAAACGCGTTGAGGGCGCCGGTAGCTCAGTGGTTTGCTTTTATCTTTCTCAATTCTTTTGTTTATTATTTTTGGAGGGATTTAATTTAACCTGTCCTTGAGACACACCTCATTATTTTTTCATTAACTATTTTATTTCATTTATTTTAATTATTATATTATTATTAAAGACACGAAATTGTATTTTATTACATTTTATAAGTATGGTACGAACATAGGCCATAAGGTAATTTTTAACAGGGGGGCCACTCCCAAAAAATTAATTAAGTGTTAGCTCTTTAACGGTTCTTCCGATTTTCATGAAATTTCTCATGAAGTTTTCTTATAAGTTTTTTATTCTTTATCCTAATCTCAAACGAAATCAGCTTAAGGAAAAGTGATATAACGGGTCCGATATTGGAAACTTGTGTGCAGGTACATTACAGAAGGATACAGACTGCCACACCTGAGAGACGAGCAAAAGATAAATTGTTTTATAATTATGTTTAGATTTTCATATGGTAAAATTATGTTAATTTTTTTTTTTTCTCAATAGCTAGTAATTATAGTGTGGTGTGAAGCAGTCCAATTTTGGTCAACTATGATTGGGATGTTAGTGATGAAAAGTGGTTAATAATTATGTAAATTTATGTCAATTATTAGCATAATACATGTGAGAATTTGATGTATAACTCTATCAAAATAATAAAAATAGCTAACAATTAAAGCACATAAATTTCTGTTAACAAAACAAAAACAGGAAGCTTCTAGGCTTTTTTAAAAAAAGTAATCGGAACAAAATACAACAGCTGTTTTCAAATTGTTTTTTATTTAGTTAGTTATTATGACTCAGGCCCGGGCTTTAACTACGAGGTCATATCGCCTACTACCAGAGCGCTCTTTCGTCACTGGTGGACATGGGCCCGACTCTACCATGGGAGTCCTAAATTTTGCCTATCCTAAATTTGTATTCACCTAGGGGTCTTTAACGAGTACCTGACATCGTAAAGCCTCGGGAGCATCGCTTAACGTCCCATCCGAAGGACGGCGTGCTTAAGTTTATTTTACCTTCCAGATACATATAATAAACTAAGGACCTCGGCCGGGTTTCGAACCCACTACCTTGAGCTCAGAAGGCAAGAACGCATACCACTGAGCTACCGGCGCCCTCAACGCGTTTTTTATTTAAACTATTATTCAAATTTAATAACTTCATCCTCTATCAGGGTGCAATTTTCAATATATATTTAATTGATAATGTTTATTGTCTACAATCAAAAAATGCAATCTGGTCAGTTTTAGTTTTTAGGATTTTATTGGCAGAAGATAGTAAAATGAAACTTGTAACGAAGTACGAGGATGGCACTGACAAAATTTTTGAAGTTAGATGAGGGGGATAATTATTTCTAATACTTCTTTCTCTGAGAAGGTCCCATTAATGGGAAATTTAAATTATACTATTCAATAGTCTTTTTGAATCTATGCTAGACTAAATTTCGTTTAATACGTTTTTACTAGCATAAGACATCGGGCGCCCTTAAAGTTGAAAATTAAAATTAAAATTAAAAATAATCTTTATTCTGGGACTTACGTCCTTTAAGAATAATAACATAAGAAATGAACAAAAGAATATATGTATCAACCAGTTGAGACGGAATAAAGGAATAAGAAAAGAGGCCTTTAAGAATTAACTGAAGAAACAATAAGTGTTCATGCCAGGCAATGTTTGAAACAATAAAAATAAATTTAAAAAAAGAGTAAAATAATAATTAAATTTTTTTTTTTAAAAGAATAATAATGCAAAATAATAATAATAATAATGAATAATTATCAACAAAAATAGAGGGCCGACAGAAAATATATGAGGAGCGACGAAGCAAAACCAATTAACTCCAAGTAATCAGAATTTTCAGTATTGAAGAAAAACGATTTTGTTATAAAGTTTAAAGTTATTGTGATTTCTTTGACTTTTTTGTATTCATATTGTAAGTTAAATAAAGATTGATAAGGTCTTTTAAATCATAAATATAGTTTTTCCGAGATAATTCGCATTTTTATTTGGATATAGTTGGTTTTGACCAGTGGGACCTGGATATATGTATGTAGTTGGTTTTGGAACGACAGTAGCTGGATGTAGTTGGTTTTGGAACGACAGTAGCTGGATATAGTTGGTTTTGGAACGACAGTAGCTGGATATAGTTGGTTTTGGAACGACAGTAGCTGGATATAGTTGGTTTTGGAACGACAGTAGCTGGATGTAGTTGTTTTTTAGTAAAATCTTAAAAAATTAAGTTTTTGTAAGTAAAAAAAAGTAGGTCCTATTTAAGTTCTTGTCTAAAATTTCATCTTGGAAAGTCAGTATAATAAAGTTAAAAAAAATGTTAAAACTAACGAAATTAGATGTGAACTGGGAATTGCTCATCTACAACCTTCCCACATGGTTACAATAATGGAGCTTTCTAATTGGCTGATCGGATATAGTCCGTTTTGTATTGAACAGTCAACTGCATATAGTTGGTTTTGCTCCATCGAACCATTTTCAATAGCTGTTTTAAAGGAATTTAGTTGGTTTTGGACTGTAATACATAGTTTATTGAATGGCTTTCAAAGTAATATTGATATTATAAGTCATAACTCGATTTTGAAAAAAATGTGATTTCGTTGGTTTTGTTCCGTTGCTTCTCATATATACATATAAATATAATAAGTGAAGTCGTACTAGGTGTATGTAGGAAGTGATAACCAAGTTATGTTCCACCTGGGCTGAAGAAACAATAGGCTAACAATCTGTCCTGTGGAGTGTCGAGAGAGAGAGACTTATAGGGAGACGAAACATTTTGAGGAGTATAATTATTAATATAACTGTTGTGTTGGAAACTTAGAAAAATACTCAGTGTATTTTAGATATATAGAGCACTATAGCACACAATTCTGAGAGTTCAAATATTCAGAGTTCTGTCTGACAGAAAACAGAGGTGCCACCAGGGGCAAAGCCAGGGGGGGGGGGGGGCGCGTGCCCCCCCCCCCCCCTGGGCAGAGCAATAAAACAAGATAAAAATTAAATAATCTAAAAAAAATAGTTTTTATTAAAAATGGAATGCTTGCAAGTTATCAATAGGATCTTCAAATTTCTCGTGCGTCTGATTCCTAAATCAGCAATCAGCTGTTGCAAGTGCGGGGCAGGCGCCAGAATTTTAAATATATATGAATTCCATAATTTAATTTCCTCGCTCAAAATCGTCATTTATGTTAAAAGTTATTCTCTTAAAGCTGATTTTACATGAGCAGTTAAAATGCAAAGAGCAGCAGCAGCAAATGCACGCTATTGGCTTTAAATCGTTTAATTCTAAAAGCACAGACACCATAGCGTGCATTTGCGTTTTTGCTGTGCATGTAATGTCAACTTAAGTATTACAGTCAGTGGTTACCTCAGGGGGAGCTTCTAGGGGTCCGAGCCTCCCAAATTAATAACAAAAAGTCTACAGCGGAAACTGCGGGCTATGCTCCCGAGAGTCTATACCTCCCACCCCTGTAGCCTAACTTTGCCCCCCCCCCACAATTAAGTTCCCATCTATTCCTTTTGTTCAACCAAATTTATTTTATTAAATAACCAACCCTTTATAATAAAAAATAATAATTCAGTAATGCAGAGAGGTTTGTTGGGCACTAAAGTGAACTTTTGATTCACACTGTAATAACATGAGTCAAACAGTATTGTAAGTGTACAATGAATAAAATATATGAAGCTCCTGGGGGGGGGGAGGGGGGGGGGGGATATAATTTACTAAGTATAAATGTACAGCAAAACTCCTGTGTGGGACACCTGTCGTCTGATAACAGCAGAACTTATTATAGATAATATACCAGATAGCCAAAAACAAAATTAAAATGTTTCGTGGGGTTTTATACAAATTAGTCCAAAGCAGTGGTTTCACGCTAGATCCACCTGGCAGACAAGAGCACGAATCTCTCTCGTTTGCACATCAACTCGAACCACGCACGATCAGAACAAGTTCACAAGAAATGTGGAGGAATGAGTCAGGTTCTTTTATTTTTTGTCTTCTGCGTGGGTTCTTTTTTACTTCCCTAGAAATACGTAGGATAAGGAAAGTTATAATATCGGCGAAAAATTCTACGAGTATGTTGAGTATTCACTCAATTTCATGTTTTGAAACGCCAAAGTCGAAAATGAAAAAAAAAAAAAAAACTCCACAAAGTGAATTGTAGCTGAATAGACCAAAGGGAAGAGGCTGAACTCAAAAACAAGTTGAACAAAAATTGATTAAATTGCAAACAGAAAAAAAAATTCAAAATGAATGCTAAATATGTAAATATTACTTTTTTTTTTTACTTTCTTATACCAATAGTATAATAAGTACTGTCATCGTGTGAAAAGCTGAGATCGAGTTTTCAACGATTTTTCAAGGTCCCCTAAATAGAAAAAAAAAAAGGCGTAAGAAATTGTTTTGAAGTGGACGAAAATTCCTTTCAATTGAGATTTGTTTCGAGTTTCTGGGACGAGCTTGTCTAGAGATTTAGGATAGGTACTTAGTTGTAAGCACTGCCATGTAATCTCCACAATAATGTTAACTACGAGGTCATATCGCATACTAGCGGAGCGCTCTTTCGTCTGGTGGACATGAGCCCGACTCTACTCTGGGAGTCCTAAATTTTGACCAGAGGCTTATTCAATTAGGGCAGGGGCCTTTAACGAGTATCTGACAGACTGGGAACCATCGCTTAATGTCCCATCCGAAGGAGGGCGTACTCAAGGTTTTTATCTCCCATATAAAAAAACCAAAGGGGCTCAGCCGGGTTTCGAAACAGCGATCTTGAGCTCAGAAGGCAAGCACTACCTCTGAGCTACCGGCACTCTCTAAAAACATGTAATGGATCGTAAAAAATAAAATATATAATAAATAATAACTGCTTTTCACAACATGTAGATAGACAGTGCCTAGTAACCATGGCATTTGATGAAAAGTAAACTCAAGAAAAGAAAATAATGATAATAAATGTATTAATAATGATAATAATAAAAATAAATCAAGACTCGAAAAAACAGTAGCCTCAGATAATTAACTTGCTAATTGGTACAGATCTGACAGAAATTTAATGGAAACCCTGTTTATATCAAAAAGAAATACACGAACTCAACTAAATAAAATATAATAGATGGTATTGAACTGAGAGGGGAAAGAATCATATAATGTTTAATTGCTTGCAGCTTTTAGAAGCGAAGAAAAAGAGATGGAAAGAACAAGAAAAAAAGAAGAAGTGATATGGCAAAAAAAACAGTAAGAATGTGGAACCAGTTGGGCGAGGTTATCTAAATTATAGGCACAGCCTTGGTCGGAAAATAAAAATATAAGAAAAGATGGGGAGTTATATATCTGGTGAGAAAGGGAATTTAAAATAATATATATATGTATATATAGAGAGAGAGAGAAGGAAAGAGAAAAATATAATCTAAAATATTAAATTAAAAGATAGAAGGTGAAGAAGAGCTTTGAAATAATGGCGGAGTAATTAGATATTTATCGAAGAGGCAGCGCGTTCGTGTAGAGAGAACTATCATTATAGTGTAACTCAGCTGAGGTGAAGCATGGTGCCAATTATATCTGTGGTAGTCGTGCACTATCTTGATGTGGTTCTGCACAAGAGGGGTCACGAACCCAACCCCAGGCCACGAGTACAGGGAGTTGAATAGTGGGGGAAAGTGCAGAGTTCGTGTAGAGAGAACTATCATTATAGTGTAACTCAGCTGAGGTGAAGCATCGTGCCAATTATATCTGCGGTAGTCATACACTATCTTGATGTGGTTCAGCACAAGAGGGGTCACGAACCCAACCCCAGGCCACGAGTACAGAGAGTTGAATAGTGGGGGAAAGTGCAGAGTTCGTGTAGAGAGAACTATCATTATAGTGTAACTCAGCTGAGGTGAAGCATGGTGCCAATTATATCTGCGGTAGTCATACACTATCTTGATGTGGTTCAGCACAAGAGGGGTCACGAACCCAACCCCAGGCCACGAGTACAGAGAGTTGAATAGTGGGGGAAAGTGCAGAGTTCGTGTAGAGAGAACTATCATTATAGTGTAACTCAGCTGAGGTGAAGCATGGTGCCAATTATATCTGCGGTAGTCGTGCACTATCTTGATGTGGTTCAGCACAAGAGGGGTCACGAACCCAACCCCAGGCCACGAGTACAGAGAGTTGAATAGTGGGGGAAAGAGAACTATCATTATAGGGTAACTCAGCTGAGGTGAAGCATGGTGCCAATTATATCTGTGGTAGTCGTGCACTATCTTGATGTGGTTCAGCACAAGAGGGGTCACGAACCCAACCCCAGGCCACGAGTACAGAGAGTTGAATAGTGGGGGAAAGTGCAGAGTTCGTGTAGAGAGAACTATCATTATAGTGTAACTCAGCTGAGGTGAAGCATGGTGCCAATTATATCTGCGGTAGTCATACACTATCTTGATGTGGTTCTGCACAAGAGGGGTCACGAACCCAACCCAACCCCAGGCCACAAGTACAGGGAGTTGAATAGTGGGGGAACGTGCCGAAATGTTGTGTTGATACATTCAATATATGGGCAGTTATTAGGATTTTTTTGAGTCGAGCCCTTCTCGGTTCCCCCCTCCCCCTCCCTTCGGCCGATTCCGGGGAAAATTAATAGGTATCGTCCTTATAGAGATTTGAATTTAAATATAATATTTCATATAGATACATTCATTACAACGGTAGTGTTTGCATTAAGCTTCCTCCTAATCTCCCCTCCTCTTTGGTCGATTTGGCTGAAAATCAATAGGTGTCGTCTATAGAATGTTCTGGATATACTTATAAAATTTAGTGCCTATATATTCATTTTATCGTGTACACAGACCTACACACTTTTACTTTTTTATATACAAAAGTAAACATACATCTTTATTTTCATATACATATCGATGCGTTCCAGGCAAAAAGCCCTAACCCACATAAGATTAACTTTACAGGAGAAAGAAAAAACTGTTTTATTATTAAACAAAGCAAGTTGGCTTTCCACATTAGTTTAATTGTAATTTTTAAGAATCTTTTCTGTTACATAGAACAATTATTTTTCATCAATACTTGCATCTCTTTACAAAAAATAACAGTAAAGTGAACCACTTTGTTGATTAGGGCCTTTGTCACCTTGTAGTACCTATTGGTTAGGGCTTTTGGCAGTTTTTGAAAGTCCCGAATGTTCAGAACGAAAGCCCTAACCCACTTCTATCATTGGTAAAATAAAAAATTACCTTTCATTAAATTTTTTAATTTATTTATATTTAACAAAAAACCACAAGAAATATTTTTGAACAAATGTCTGGCAAAAATATAGATCATCATTTGGCATTTGGACTGGGGGATAGGTCTTTTGGTCTCTCAAATGATTTGAAGTTTTGTGAGAGTATGTAGGTTAGGGCCTTCAAACTGAGGGTTAGGGCCTTTTCCCTGGACCACATTTTGCAATGCCAAAGGCCCTCCAATTTCTAATTTCCTATTTTTATAAATTTTGTTAAAAATTATTACAAAATGGAGTTAACAGAAATGTGTGGGAAAGAGCCAAAATGAAATGAAAATCTCAAAAAATTGAGGGATAGGGCCTTTTGCCTGGAACGCATCGATATATTTCACCCTTAAAATTTTTAATTGTTAATTTTTCTGTAGTAAGTATTACCTAAATTACATCCATTTTATGGCATATACAGGATATAATCTCCTTCTCTATAAATTGGTCAAGCCTCTGTTGGACTCTCTGACTCTGTTACAACAGAATATTTAAATGTTCCGTCCCAGAAACTCAGGTATCCGGTCCCTTCTTCACAAACTGACACAGGACTGACTTCCTTCCAGGTCCCTGTTCGACGAATGGTGCCGATTGCAAATTCCCGAAACAGCCATCTTTTCATTATTAGCATTTCCATTTGATAAACGAGAGCTTTACTACAACTTTGTATCATTTTTTATTTTCTATTTATGTATTTTTTTATTTATTATTATTAAATATTATCGATATCTAGTATTTATATTTTTCTCCTTATTACGAATTTGGCTGATTAATGTTTCTAGTCATGATATAATTCTCTATATAAATCTTTTTATATTTTTCCTATTTCTCTAAATTAACTTAGTATCTTTGTTTTTATTATTTACAAGTATTCGTTTTCCAATTATTAATTGTATAAATATTGCCCTCATTTTAGAAATTCACTTTAATTTATTTTCTGTAAATATTATATTTTTTTTTTCTAATCCTTTTATTTAAATGTATTCTATTATTTTTTAAAACTATAATTATAGTTGTTACTAGAACCATTTTAATTTCCCTTTATTTATTATTACTACTTGTATATTATTATCAATTTAAAATGAATTATACTTTTTTTTTTCTTATCCTAACATTTTTCAAATTAATTTATTTTTATATTTTATTTTAGCATAAAAAAGTCATTGTTTTGCTAGTTAATATTATCTGCTTTGTTTTATTTTATTGTATTCATTATTTTTCAGAAATTGTTGTATTTATATTTATGTGTCGAACTCCTTGCTGTAAGATTGCTTTATGAGCAATAAAGTTATTCATTCATTTATTATTAATTTATTTTTTGTTGTAGTGTACCAAATTTATAAATATATGTTGTTTAAATTAAAGTTTTTATTTTCTTGTTGAATATCCAAGCTCTATTATTGTTATTCTTCCACAGAAATAATGTAAATATGTATATCTGTATCCATTTATTTTATTTGTTTTCGTTGTAAACTTATATGAATAACAAATTTTATGTCTGGCTGAATTAAGATTATTATTACTATACAAAGTATACTTGCGTTAGCAGTAAAAAGTACGAAATAATATAACAAATGTGAGTTGAAGAAAATTATGAACAATTAGATTTTCTTGCTTTTTTAGAGAGATTTTATATGGCTTCTCCTATTTTTTTGAGCTCACTAATAGAGGGGCGCCTGGAGAGATGAAGGTTGGGAGTCCGAATCCCACCTGGGCATCTTCAGATATTTCCATACTTTTTACAATTAGGACATCTTACACAACTTGGCATTTACGGCACAAAATCTTGAACTCGAAAGGAGGTATTATACATGCTTTTTAAAATTTATTCATAATTCTAATACATTTGTTTTTGGTTAATTGAAAGAATTAATGTTCATTGACCTGACATGATTTATTTTAACGTCAAATAAAAAAATAGTTTAAATTTCAATTTATAGTCAAAATGGAGCCTTCTCATTGTCATTGGAATGGCTCGATAGAAAATATTCCAGGATTCCGGGAACCTGAACCTGAGGGTCGGCCGTCTACAACCGGTTTCCAAACCACTAAGAAAAGGAAAAAAATAACTCATAAAAATATTTTTTCAATCGAAAGTAAGATTTTTGAGAAAAAGTGAAGGTAACCATTTGAAACAGAAAATTTTGGAGGACTTGCTCCAGGATCTAAACAGATGATGTCAGTGTGTGGGATTTAGGAACAATGTGAGGCTGCAATTAGACAGAGTATATGTTGTGAATTGGCAACATCTACAAAGAATGGAGGCAGCCTGCTTAGTAAAGTCAGTGACGTAATACTATCCTAGGTGTCACCTTGAAGGGTCGGACAACCTTTATAAGACAAAAACATTAGTTACTTTCCAAACATAGAGATGGCTGGTAAAGTGGACCATCTGTCTTCCAAATTTTAATATTTCAGTATTTAAGGGAACAAGCCTAAGCTCATCATGAGCTGATTCTCAATGCTGCCATTCATATGTGCCATCTGAAAACTGTAAAGGTGAGATCGAATTTTCAACAGATTTTCACGTTTCAAACGACCCCGAAGACGTTTGGACCATTTTCACGAGATGTCGGTGTGTGTGATTGGAACTTGACTAACACAGAAACGATTGTAGTTATGAACTTGAAATGAAGTTAGATTTTGGCCGATATAGGATCACTTTACTTCGGGGCTTAAGTATATATTTTACAAGATACCGCCTATATTTATCACTTAATCAAAAGTATTTTAAAATAAAAGTTGTATAGAAAACTGAAAGATACATTTTATATGAAATACGATGTTTTGCAGGCCGCCCGTTTTGTGAGATACTTACCGAAAACCGTTCTGAAATGTTTTCAAATCCTTTTTATTTTCGATGTGTGCTCGATTTATGCAAAAGCAGATAGTCCTATCGAAAAATTGGTTCTCAGCAAAAATGTTTCTTATTAAATTAGCAATCGCATCATTGTCCTCAGCTATGAGATAGAACCAAAACGACCAAACTTATAGCGCCTCAAAAAATGAAAAATATATTTCTGTAGGAAATATTTCTAAGTAATGTCTAAATTGTAACGTATAGCAACTAATATTAAATTATGAATTTATTATTGGTAGTTTTATATTAAAAAGAATAAAAAATGTGATGTGGTCTAACAGGAACTTTTTACACCAACCACTGTTTTACAGGTCCCCCTCCCTCCCTCCTCTCAAATTCATTTCAAACTGGCATTAGTGTATATATGAAAGTAATTGGCATCAGCGTAATTCTGGGAGTGACTTTCTTACACCCAGTAATACCAGTTTGAAATGAATTTGAGAGAGGAGAGGGGGTGAGAGTGATTAAAGTGGTTGGTATAACAAAGTCATGTATTTTAGTTAAATTATTATTATTATAAATAGGATAATATATTTATACTTAAATATCTACATTATCCAATAATACATTTTTCAGCCTTACCTACTTCTTATTCACAAGTTTTCTTCCTTCTTACCTTTGTGGTAATAAAAGTTTAAGTGTTAAGTGTAACACTTGAATAAATAATAGTTAGATAAATAATTAATTAATTATTATTAAAATTAAACAAATAATGAAAAATAATAATTAAATAAACAATAAGAATTACCATATTTCCTGTAGAAATTTTATCTCTTTTCTTTTATTAAATTTCGTTTTCTACAGTAGTTTTTCGAAAAGGGCCCTAAAAAGTATCAAAAGTTCATGACGTGCAATTTTAAAGAAAGTGCACTTATTTTTAAATACAATTCCATTAACCAACTTTTTATTTGGATTTCTAAAGAGATGCCATTTTTAATAATTTTTAATAATATTAAATATAATCCAAAGGTTTTCAAATTATCTTACTGGGCCAACAGGGAAAATGAATAGAATAGAATTTACTAGAACAAATAGTTTGGGTTTATTTTTTTAAACCAACTACATTATAAAATTATAAAACTAAAAATTGAAACAAACAAAAATCAAAAGAAAAACTCTTAAAAACTAAATTCTTAACACTAATTCAATCTTTTTTTGTTTTATATTTTGGCCATTTTTTTCAAATTTAAGTTATATATTTCCGGGCATATATCCTGTACATATAAACAAACAACAGTACCTTCTTTGCGGATCAATTTCACCGTCAATTCACTTCTATTAAGTTCATTACATTTCAAGCCTAAAACACCACTGTCCATCTACACTCAGACCGTCGCCATTAAACCCAGGCCTCGACTCTACACTAATTAAAACAGCTGATGGCCGTGTTTTTTTTGTTTTTTTACTTATTTGTTTTAAAAGAAATGGTTTCTTATTATTTATTTGCTAATTCAGTTTCTTTTTATAGAAAAATAAATATAATTTTTTTTTAAATTATTATTAATAATTTAATGTGTGTATTATTTTTATACATCACACCTTAATGACTCTTTCCTTAAGCCCAAGGTTGATTATCTGACTAAAAATGTCAGCATTGAGAACGGGGTGATGATGAGCTGCTCCAAACGTTCCTTTAAATATTAATGTTTGAAAAACCGAATGCCTTGCATTCATCCAATAGATAATATTATTTTAATCGGAACTTGGGATCCTGTGAAAGACACATAACGGAGGAAAGTTTGTGAGCGTATTGATAGTTATTGTAGAATAATCTCGTTATGTATGGATATATTATGAGAAAGGATGTGCAGTAGAGTGTTTGTTGTAGGGACCGCTAACTTTATTGTATCCAAATATAGGAACAGACAGGGTGGGATTGTGGAAGGACGCAGTGACCTCTAGCGGGATATCTGCTCTCTTTCTCCTCTCCCCACTTTTAATATACCTACCTGAGTCCAATTGGTAAAACATACATAACCTCGTGAACCTGTATGTCTGACCTTGAAATCGTTGACCGGCCTGAACAGTCTGGTTAATGAACAGTTACCGTGTCTACTCTTTCAAATATTGAATTTTGTCTCTCCCATCAGTAGAGTTTTGGAACTATCCAGAAGAAACAGGCTGTCTCCGGTCTCCAAAAACTCTTTAGTACCTAAGTCAAACTAACGTTTCATCAAGTTTTAGAAATTTTCAGTCAATCCGTAATGTATATTGACAACAGGGACAACAGTATTTCTTGAAAACAAATCACAAACTGAAGTAAGACCTTATGACACACTATCCAGGTGATTAGGGTTAATTGACTAAGAGAGTTAGTGTTATGTAACAAATTTAATTGCAGTCACCAACCATCATTGAGTTGAATCCACACTGAAGACAAGACCAAGGTGGTCGCCTGCATATATGGAAGAATGGAATTTAATCATTTACATACCGCCCTGTTAGTTATTGCTCTCATTGTTGATAAACATTACAGGGACCAGAGAACTCGAAAACCCTCATAACTGACTGTGTAATTTCTGTTATTGCCGGAGAATTATATTTATTTTCCTATAAAAAGTGTATATTGTAAAAAAAAAATAAACAAAGTACGGTGTTTCTCTTATGAACACTGATTTGGAGTTGTTTTTCAGTGAAGATGAATCGTATCTCTAGTAACGGTTGTTAGTAATTGGCGCCAAGAGTGCTGAGTGGTCAAGTGCCTTCAAACCAGAAAGGTCTCGTTAATACGTTACAAGCCCCCTCAAATAAGTAAAACAGTTCACTCTCAAGCTGTCCTACAGCATTTATATAGCTCATACCTTATTTAGTTTAAAGCATACAGGTTATAAAATGAAATGACAGATCACAAATAACGAGACAATAGTCAGGTCTAGTTATGAACTGATGATAGTGTAAGGCCGAAACCGGTAGTTTTGTAAATATCTTTGGTGGAATAGACAATATTTCAAAAATAAGTTTGTTTTATTTATTTATTACAAGTTCCACAATATGTCCGCGTTCCTCAACTTAGAACTTGTTAACTATTTTTATCTACTTATAATTTTCCCCAGGTCTCCTAGATTGCTCTCAACAAAATTGGTTAAGCGGTTTTCTCACAGAAAAATGTTTACCGCAGACACTACAAAATTAAGCCTCGTTTGTTATATTGAAATAAAATATTACTTACTTGGTGTGAATAACATTTTTTTAAATATATTCGCTTCTAATTCACACATTTCTGCTAAGTAACTCTAAAACTAGAACTTTACCATCTTTAATTTATATTTTATTCAATGTTTTGGGGTGAAGCGACTGTACAAAAAAAGAAAACTAAATCTATTTCAATCCTCCTTGGAAAGTTTCACTGAACGCAGTATTACCTCCACAATTAAACAATAATACAACAATAATTGTTGATAAATAAATAATTATTATTTTCCAATTTGTGTTTTAATGTAATTTAAATCTTTACTATTAATGTAAACAATTATCTTTATTATTACTTTTTTTTTTACTTTCTTATGCCAATAGTATAATAAGTATTGTCATCGTGTGAAAAACTGAGATCGAGTTTCCAACGACTTTTCACGTTTCCCCTAAAAAAAAAAACGTGTAAGTGGACGAAAATTCCTTTCAATTCGATTTGTTTCGAGTTTGTGGGACGAGTCTGTCGAGAGATATAGGTAGGTACTTAGTTGTAAGCACTGCCACGTAATCTCCACAAGAATGTTAACTACGAGGTCATATCGCCTACTTCCAGAGCTCTCTTTCGTCACTCTGGTGGACATGAGCCCGACTCTACTCTGGGAGCCCTAAATTTTGCCTACCCTGGTTTATTCACCTCGGGGTTTCTCTAATTTAGAGTACCTGACATCGTACAGGGCATGAGTCATAAAACCTAACCTAACCATAGTGTTTTTTTTTTTGTGACTTCTTTTACCATAAACTAGATACAAGCCTTAATGGTGAGCACATTCTCTAGTAGCAATTACGCAGTAGAAAGTTTGCAAGTTAGAATTTGAATTTGTTTTCTCTAAACTTTCAATAAAGGAGCAGTTGAGAAAACAAACAATTGTATTATTTTGAACTGGGATAAAACAGTGTTGTTGATAAACTATTTATTACCTCTTTCAATTTAACAAGCATGGGGTCATGGTGGCCGTGCGGGCTAGAGCGTAGGGCTTTGGTCGCATCATCTCACCACGGTTTGCGGGTTCGAATCCCGACCGGGAGTGAGTTTTATTATTAGATAGAACTCTCTCCCGCGGCCATGGATGTCGTAAATAACTAGGTAACAAACAACACAGTGGCATGGCTGATATGCAACGTATATAAAGCCCAAAAAAAAAATCAACAAACTTCTCTGAGTCACGTTAATCTCAAAACTATTGTACAAAGAAAAGAAGTTATGGGGCCTTATGATTTAGATCGAATAGTTACGAAAGTAAGCCCTGTACAGTGCTATATACCAATGAACTCTTTATGATTACCAGTTTAAAAAATAAACTGTATACATTGCAGTGTCGTAGCGTGGGTGTCAGCCGCCCGGGGCGGAAGAAAATTTTGCCGCCCTCTTATTTAGGTATTTCAATTTAAAAGACTATAATATTCAGTAATTCTAAAGAACTTTTCGGCAAGAACAGGCATCATTATTGTGTATTGTACAGGTTAAAAATAAAAAAAGTCATATATATACTTATATATATGTTTTACAATATAATAATCACATTTATTACAAAAATTCTTACACTTGTGTCACTTACATTGATATAACAGGTATAGAACACTTATGATTATACCATGACGATCATTAAGATTAAGTTATTAGCGAATTGAATATAAAACGCAAATCTACTTCCAATTAGAACTACGACCATACTGTTAATATTTATAATTTTATTGAAATTACTTGTTAGAATTAAAAACAAAACTTCTGCCTTTAACTAAAACTTTATTCGTCTACTTTTTTAAAGAGCAAAGTCTTTTATTGCACTATCAATGTCTATAGCATCACACACCTCTTGCTCAATAGACAAGATAGCCAGATTGGTTAGCCTTAAAGTACTCATTGTTGATCTTAAATAATTTTTGATTAATTTCAATTTTGAAAAACTTCTCTCACAGCTGGCATTGCTTATGGCAATTGTGAAGAATATTCGGAGCATTATTATAATATTGGGCAGAGTAACTTCCAGCTTGGATTTCACAATAAATTTTAATAATTCGAGTGAGTCCACAAATTCCGTGCTCATTTCGATCGGTCCGAATCGTAGGTGCGACAAAAATATGAAATAGTTCAAATATTTACAAGATATTATTATTATTTATTGTGAAATTTTGCCGCCCCCTAAAGGTGTCGCCCGGGGCGGGCCGCCCCTACTACGCTACGCCACTGATACATTGTATATACAGTATGGTAGCGTACTTTAACAAAGGTACGTGGCTCCACTTAACTTTCCTATTAATAAAACTGACTACGTAGCATTTGCAATACCTGAACATTTTTTAAATTATGGGAATTCCGGATCCCGGGATTGGAAATTCATGTATATAAATATAATTTTAATTACAAATGATTGAACTGTTTTTACACTGCTTATTTCATTCATACTTCAGTATAATAACTATTTAATTATTTACATTAAGACCGAAGGATAATTGCAAAATAGTTATCTACCTACTAAAGGTAATTTTAATAAGTTTTTGGAGGATGAGAATCAAAAATTTCAGGAAAATTAAAAAAATAAAAATTTTACGTCTATCAAAAATCATTAAGCTTTTGCTGACATTGCCGAAACTTTTCACATAATTCGTACCTCAGCACCAGAACATCCAACTGTATAACTTACTTTAATTAGTTTTTTTATTTGATTGTACTTATTTCTTAAAAACAAATAAATAAAGTAAACTGAGATTTTTTCCAAAAATATTTTATACTTAGTTGTGCTTTTTTCCTCGAGCAGAAGTAGTATAAAAGCATTGCTTAGAGTTGAGACAAATAGACACACTCTGGTTCTGAGGCACACAATTAAAACTGTTAAAGTTCCGGAATTTTCGTATTACTAATCCCTGAATTTTTGGTATGGAAATTCAGCCATAATTCCGAAATTGCAAAACAGACTAAAGGCTACTAAAGGGCAGGACAGACTACTATAGGGCTACAATAGATACTGTTGAGGTACCTTCATGGTGTGGAGCTATGATAGGATGCACTCCGCAGCTGGACTAACCTTGGCCGCCAGCTCCAGATTGGTTTTATCAACTTGGGCCCTGGTCTGGGTCTGGGGTGGGGACCTCCTCGCCCTCTTTACCCTACTTCCGCCCCCCCTCAACACGCCTCTCACCTCACCATGTAGGCACTATGTTCATCCGTTGTCGCTCACTCACCGGCGGAAATAGTGGCACAACTCAAAAATAGGTATCTTGGAGGAAATGAAGATTACTAGTCGCAGTAATTTACATTGATATAAATAACAATAATATCAACAAAAATTTTAAGGTTTGTTTTCATTGTCCTTATTGATCGATTATATTACGTTCTACAATTTTCTTTTCAAAATGGCGAAATTTAATAGATGGGCCACTATTGATTAAACTAATTTGAGTAGATTTAAATAAAAACGTATTTTGTGCCATTTGGATAAGATGGAAACAGTTTGTTTCATATGTTCCAAATAAAAGCAAACGGTTCGTATAGTTTTGCTTTATTTAGAAAAATACAAAAGTAAAAAATAATACACAACAGTACATGTTTTAGGCTTCAAATAAAGATTATAGTAGCTACTTGTTATGGTTAGCTTTCAATGAAAACTTATTCTAACCAATGTTTAAATTATTGTCCTTTTACTTCACAACTTAAACTATCATAAAAATGGCTGTGACTTTTTTTTATTGCATTGGTTCGTAATAAATACATAAGGTCATCGTATTTTTTTTTTTTTTTGTGATTGTATTGTGCTATTGTAAGCTCTCTTTATTGGGAAGCAGGTAAAGGAGAAAGTGGTGTCCTTGTGCGTCTTTCGTTTATTTTGACTATCTTGAAATCAACGTCCTTGAAAGAAGTTTTATAGAAAAAACAGTCTAAGTGCTCCTTCTCTAGTCTGATTATGGTAGCATCACTGAGCTTGAAGTCTTCTCCCATAGAATTTTTGCTAAACTTGTGACAAGTTCGCTCAGTTAATTTTTTTAAATCAAAGAAGTCGTCATGGGTCCTTTCTTCACTGAAGGGCTTACCACTTTTTTGTGTGATGGGGTGTAAATAGGGCCAGATTTTAGTGCTCTTTTTATGTTTTTTTTTCTATTAAGGAATGAACGGTATCGTCTTCATTTTGTGTATGGCCGGTCACAAGATATTTATAGGTAATTGCCTTTATGTTATAGTTAGCCATGGAGTAGAGGTAAGCAGCAATGATGAATTTGTTTTTTTGTTGGCCGGCGCAATCATCTGAATATAATACAATCTCAAGTTCGTGGGTATTAGAAGCATCAGCTTTTTCTTTCAAATAGTGCAACAAGCACGTGCCTATCTCAACTGCTCCCCGTTTACCTTCACCTTCGTGCCACATGTAACAATTTACAAGTCCAAGCCCTTTTTGCGTAAGATCCGATTACAACAACTGTAAATTGTAAGTCGATAATTTTGATCTGTAGCAGAACAGGGATTTTGTGAAATAAATAATACAAGAATAATGCTAAAAATACCTTGATGTAAAATACATTACCTAACTCCTGTCATTGATAACATGTTCTGACCCCGGCTATTGTAATCCATATTGAAAATAAACACACTGTCTTTATAACACAACAAAACAAATAAATAACAAAACACAGTCTAAACTGGCACAACTAAGAAAAAAAAACCGAAATAAAAAATCTATACTGGCACAAGTAAGAAAAATAAACAGAACCCATCGTTTATAGTGACACATTTAAGAAGAACAAACAAAAACGAAAGTCTATATTGGTATAACTCAAAATGTGTCACTATTTCCGAAATAAATTGATGCTATTCACTGATGATATACCGACACAATTGAGAAGGGCCACTATTGCGCACACACAAAGTGACGTCAGAGGACACATTGGAAATGTGCCGATTTTGTTGCAGCTTTTAAACGAAATTTGTGGAATGCCTTACCGACACATTCGCCACCCCGCGGAAAGTATGGGAACTACCTTTGTGCCAGTATTGTTGCAAGAAAGCGCATTAAATTTAAGTTTTGCTACAAGAATTAGTACGTATTTTGCTATTTTTGAGATGTGCCACTATTGCCGCCGGTGAGCACTCTGTTGTGCTCGAATTATTTGTAATAAGTTTTCGCTCTCTCCTTAAACCTTTCTTAAAGGCTCAAAATCAACAGATGTCTTACTTATGGCTTTTTGGACGCCCATTGACAGACATTTGGAGTTAACCGCTCTCTCCCTTCCTAATTGGCCGATTTGGCTCAACATCAGCAGGTATATCCCTTATAGTCTTCTGGACACAAGTATAATTTAATGTTCCTGCGGGAGTTATGTTGTCCAGAGACTCAAAAACTAACGAAACCATAGAGACAATTTTTGTTTTGCCTTTTTTGGGTCCTATCGGTTGGAAAGCAATGGAACATTTGTTATATACTACTGCAAAAGTAACGCACAATTTTCAATAAGCTAATTTAATGGGTATTGTTTACTTATTTTATAGTCCGTGGGATTTGGGAAAACAAATGTATAAAATAATGGCCTGAAGAAAATGTTATCCTTGTTCGCACGTGGCAGGGACTACAGCAGAGTTGAACAAAATTGATTAAGTTGCAACCAAGTTAGAATATAATGTTTATTAATTTATAATTAAAAATAAATAAATCAATCGTTATCAAAATTATAATTGATTTCACTTTGGGGGCCGTTCACAAACTACGTCACGCAATTTGGAGGTGTTTCTAACCCCCTCCCTCCCCCTTGTCACAATTGGTCACATTTAATTGACCCCCCCCCCCCCCCCCCTAAATGTGACGTCATTTTTTCATCTTTACTTATCGTAGTCTATCACGGTATCTGGTTGATACTCCTAGCTCTTGCTGACCTGGTGGGTTTCTTTCATTTGACTGGGATCGTTGGTTGAGATGTGTATCCGGGAGTGAGCAAGTCGTAGCAGCTCTTGTCATGTTCCACCTCCCAACTTCTTCAGGTCTCCAGCTACTTTACGGTGCTTCGAGCGGGTCTTCAGGTGTCAGCAGTAGTTTTACTACTCAGAAATTTTACTTCACCAGTTTTACGAAGTCTAGGGAAAGTTATGTAAAAATGGTCAAAAAAATGTATGGTCAAAAATGCGAGGCGGAATTTCATGTTTTCTAACTAATTTGGAATCTAGCAAATATCAAAAAAAATATCTGTCTGTCTATGAACTCGATAACTCCCCCGATAGAATGAGATTATGTGAATCCGGAACCCTCTAACGCCCATTCAAATGGTTTTTCAGCCAAATCGACTAAAAAGGATTTGGGGATTAGGACGGAAGCTCAACATAAAAACTCTAGTAACTGCCAATAGAATGAGTGTATGATAAGAAATTTGATATTTGTGACTATAATCAGTTAAGGACAACACCTATCGATCTTCAGCCAAATCGGCCAAAGGGGAGGGGGGGGGGGGGGTTATGGGAGAGGGGGGGGGTTATGGGAGAGGGGGGGGGTTATGGGAGGGGGGGGGAGTTATGGGAGAGGGGGGGTTATCGGAGAGGGGGGATTATGGGAGAGAGAGGGGGGGGGGGGGGGGGTATGAAGTATCCGGTGACTGTATGAATGTATTGTCATTAAATTTCATATTTAAAGTCAAAACCCAATTCTAATTGCAGTAATTTCAACTGATGAATAGGGAGGGTTGGGGGGGGGGGGGGGGGGGGGGGGGGGGCTCAATTCAAAAATCCTAGTAACTGTCAATTTAACAAATTTATAGACTGAAAATAGAATGTGAGGATTTAGGAAACGCCTATGTAAGTCAACTGTTGAATACTAGAGCAAACGGTCGACTAACTCTGAAGGGGGAGCGAAAAGTTAAATGATTAATTCTTTGTGGGGAAGTACATTGCCGGTGATCCACCGACGACTTTTTTTCAGAGTGTCAGAAGACATGAAATTCCGGTGAAAAGTCAGCATCGAATCTATACTTCAAGTAGCCGGGGCAGTAATGTAAGGGGTTAGTTGGGCCGGTAAATAGGATAGCGTCCTCACTGGCTGCACAAGCACTCGCCCACAGTACTCGACCAGCAGCCAGTGACCACGATATCCACCGAAAGGTATGACAACAGTAAAAATTGGGAACCTTAGGTTAAGAAAGTGTTCTTTTCTCCATCGAGAAGTTGTGTTTTTGCAGATTCGCAAGTTATGCATATAGCGGACGATATGATCTCAACATTCCCCGAATAGAATGAGACAACCTCTCTATGGATGGAGGGAAGACGGTCAACAAACAGGTTGGACTTCTTGTCAAGAGACACAAGGACAACTATGTGGGCAGTCACTCAATAGAGAACAGGAGGAAGACAAGGGACGGGACCAACTGCAACTAAATATGTGCATTAGGGTGGAACGAAAATGGCCTTTTAAAATTTTTTTTAGTTATTAGTTTGGTAATAGTGGATAAAAGTTGCCTTTTAGGTTCAAAAAGAATAAAAAAAAAATTGGTTGCAATACTACAACATCTTCAGGTGCCGCAAAGAGCTTAAAGTTTGTAAAAAAATTGAAAAATTTTAAACTTTGATAAATTATTTTTTATGAATTTCTCGTACATATAATGTTACAAAAGATGGTTTTAAATACATATATAAGCATTAGAATTGGAAAAAATTATTAATTATAAAATATAATAAAAAAAAAAAATATATTTTGTAATGTCAAATTTGTATTTCTTACTTCTGTATCCTTAATAATTACAAATGTTACAGCTGCAAAATGTTTGTTTCTACTTCATTGCCACATTAAACTGGTCCTTGCGGCACCTCAAGACCTACTCCAATATTTTTCATATTTTTTATTTATCTTATCTACACTAAAAGGCAACTTTTCCGCGCTATTCCAAATTAAAAATCAAAAGGTAATTTTTTCGTTCCACCCTAATGTACATGAGTCCAGCAGGCACCCATAACTGTGCTATTACGTGTTTCTCACTTTATGGGCCTAAGGAAAATAAATTACTTTCAACTTTTGCGCTGAGCAAAAAAGAAACCTCATGAAATGGGGGAAAATGAACAAAAAACAAAAAACAATCTAACGTTCACTGAGATTATGATACAACACATCAAACACAAAATGAGGGATAATTTTCACTAAAAAGGCTAAACCAAAAAGAATAAGTGAGCCTTCCTTTGTCGGGATTCGGCAATTAACGAGAAAACACTCAACGGAACCGGTCTGTCAATTCAAAGTGGGCGATTAGATCTTTCAAAGTGCTAATGGCCAAACACTTAACAAATATACATAAAAAAACAAAGCTATGTTTATTTTAAAAATGTGTATAAAGTTGAAAATGTGCAGACAAATGTATCATAATTGTAGGGGTACCTTAATATGTACAAGATTGCAAAACTCACACAAGAAATAAGTTGTTGAACATTTTAACTGAAAGAAAGAAAAAATATATTATTAAAAAATGTATTTTGTCTTCATTTGCATAACAGGAATAGAGTTCATCAGTGAGCTGGCGAGGCCTCGGGAGCAAAGATGGCTCTCAAGTATTAGTCTAACATTGAATTTACAGAAATGTTAATATATATGACATTTGTTGCTAATAAACTTGGACAATGGTCATCTTCAGAGATATCGCACGCTGGGAAGAATACTGGTATAAGTCTGAAAAATCAGTTTTTGAGTTATATATACCACTAGGTAGAGCTCGGGGTAGTAGCGGTTTAAAGATAGCACAAAGAGTGACCGCTAGAGAGCAGAAAGTCTACTTCGAGGCGGGAGAACAGCGGTTCAAAATCAGTATTATTCCAGTTGTCAAGGCTGAAGGTTATCGCTGTCGGTGCAATACTGGTGTATCTCAACTTCTTCCTATGAACTTATGAGTACTCTTGGAGATCTGAGAACGTTCATATAGTACTATTCATAGCCTTGGTTCGAATCCTGCCCTGGAGTGAGTTTTATTTCGAACATGGAACTCCCTCCCGTGGCCATGGATTTTGTAAATAACTAGAAAACACAGTGACATGGCTAATATGCACCGTACATAAGGCCAAAACAAAACTTACACGATAGAACACAGCTGACTCATCAAGTAATTAAATGAGGGCATTTATATTATTTGGAATGATGACTTGATCTAAAACAACCATTTACATAAATAAAAACACTAAAAAAACAGCTTTTAAACAAATGAAATGCAATAATACGTTATTTTGAATGAATGTAAATAAGAACATTGAATGTTATCGATAGTAAGGCTTTAGGCTTAGCCATCTCTAAGAAAAATGTGTTGAGTGGGACTATTATAAATAGAGAAAGAGGTGACAATTATCCAGAGAGTGTGTGGTGTTTATCTCCGGGTGGGCTGTAGGACAAGAAAGACTAGAGTAGACAGTGAGCTAGGACAGCTAACGGTGTCTGACACCGACAATGGACAGTGACAATGACATGACACCATCTTACCGCCCAGGTGTCTGGTCACCTCAATTCTCCCGTAGCTCATCTCCGGACAACCATTCTGGCTGGTCTGCCATCCAACACTCAGTCAGTCAGTTTTAATAATTACTTCAATAATACACAGATATATTTTACTAGGCCCGCTAACATCTCGCTCGTCGCCTTGCTCCTCGACTGCATCTCGAGTAACTCTAACCAACCGACCAATAAAGTCTGTCTAGGACTGTGAACACCAAAGAGAGCTTGAATGAGTACGTTTCTTTGTCATTTCGGGTTTTGTTCGTTAGGATTTACGATAGTGCTCTCAAAAGATGGATTCCATCAAAATTTACATTAGAAACACATAACCTACTGTAATAGGTGTGAAGCGTTATATATTAAACATTACATTTTATTACAAGAGATCTCAATTGCCTGGAAAAAGTATGTAAATTCAAAAAGATAATAACAAATTGTACCTAATTGGAAGAAATAACGTCAATTATAGGAAGTAAATAATATAGTATTTACAGGGAATGTTTCGTCTCAGAGAAAGGAAGAAATTTGAGTTTGTTGATCAAGCGTTACTGGCAACACTGTTCATTGCTATCTCTATGGAGTATTCAGAACTCTGCTCTATCAATAGCTCTTTAAATCGTGTTAAGTGAACAATGAAACAAAACAATTTATTGTTTCATTATTGGTCATAATAACATAAATTCTACTTTTTTATTTTATTTTTTTTATTTTCTACAGACAAAGAAGTACCTACAATCAGTCATCAGAGATCATCAATCATTTCAAAACTCCGTAAAACAATTAATTAAACATTTACAGCTAATAGGAACTTTTGCATTAATAATTGAAGACAAGAAATTCACGTAACAAAATTTTCTGGACACCTGTTGTTTGTTTTGTAAACAAATGCGACTCTGATCATGATCTTTAATCCCTTCTCAACCAACCGCTAATACCGAACAAATGAAATGTGTTTATATCCTTCTATTACTGCATTCAGTAGTTATTTGTATTTCCTGCTGTCAAGATGGGTCGAACATCTTTTGAAGTTCAACAGATAATAATTTTCAATTATGAAAAAGGAATAAGTGTCCGCAAAATCGGTGGTATGGTAGGCCGAAGTAAAAGCACCGTAGCCGATGTAATTCGAAGGTATAAGCACGAGCATCGGATAGATTTGAAATCTTCCTCTGGCCGTCCAAGAGTATTAAACGACCGAGAAAGGTGTAGCGTTGTCCGGAAAATTAAAAACAAGCCCTCGAGGAGTGCACCTCAGATCGTCGCCGAGGTATACAGAGAAACGGGAAAGAAAGTTCACCCACAAAATGTTCGAAGAATTCTAAAAGAAGCAGGATATAATGGGAGAGTACCAAAAACCGTTTGTGAGTGAAAAAAATATAAAAAAAAGATTGAGCTTCGCAAAAGAGTTCCAGAATCATTCAGAAATTTTTTGGAGTAATGTCATTAATCTGCGAGGTAAAATAGACTTAAGCACTCCGTCCTTCGGATGGGATGTTAAGCGATGGTCATGAGCCTGTACGATGTCAGGTCAAAGCGTTTGAGCTCTCACATAAACACACGCATGCAATTGATCTCTGATGTTCACACGATTACAAAATTTTTAGTACATATTATTATGTATACATATATTATATGTATAGGGAAGTAAACAAAAGTAAAGTAATAGTATATGTATACATATATTACATGGAAATAAACGGACATGATCTGGAAACATTTATTTGTCGAAATATCGGAGAAAAAACGTTTAAATTAGAAAAATTGGGTACTTAGTTTCTTTAGAGGGAAGGTGGAGGGGATAGAGTAGGGGGAAGGGACGGTTTCTGCCGAGGGTCAGCGCTGCTGTCGCTCTCTTTCAACGTCATATCACAAAAATCTAGTTTTCTGACATTACATGACCTGAGATTTCTTTTTATGTTGTGAAGAGTTACCAGATACAAGAATATTTTATTATTGCGGTTTGTTCTATTGCAAGCAAATACTTTTGAATGTAAGTTTAATATATTTAGTCCCGACAGTCGCGACAAAATTTGGAGAAGGCGTAATGAGGAGCTGAATCCAAAAAATTTAAAACCAATAGTAAAACATGGGGGTGGCTCAGTGATGGTGTGGGGGTGTATGGCGTCTAGTGGAATTGGTGAACTGGTTTTCATTGAAACCACCATGACTGGAAAAGTTTATGCCGAATTACTAAGGAGCAATTTGAAAAAGAGTGCTGAAAAACTTGGGATTTTACGGACTTTTCATTTTTGTCAAGACAACGATCCGAAACACACCTGTGAATTGGTACGTACTTGGCTTTTGTATAACTGCCCTAAAGTTATGAAACCCCCCCCAATCGCCCGATCTCAACCCAATTGAACACGTATGGGGTGAGCTCGACAGGAAAATTCGATTAACACCCATTGCTTCAAAAAACGAATTGAAACAAAAGTTATTAGAAGAGTGGGGTAAAATATCTCCAAATTTCACCAAAAAATTAGTTTCATCATCAATACCGAATCGAATGAAAGATGTTATTACACAAAAAGGGTACCCAACCAAATATTAATTAACATTATGGTTTTTGAATTTGTGAAATCGTAAAAAAAAACATTGAATTTATTTATAGTTGTTTACATTTTTGTCCGAAAATTTTTGTTACCTACATTACTTGTTATAAAATTTATTAAATTAAAATATTTATTTGTTCTAATCAAAGCTGTTTTTCCTTTATCCTAGCCCACATTTGAATTCTTATTCTTGATTGAAACTTCAATAATACACAGATATATTTTACTAGGCCCGCTAACATCTCGCTCGTCGCCTTGCTCCTCGACTGCATCTCGAGTAACTCTAACCAACCGACCAATAAAGTCTGTCTAGGACTGTGAACACCAAAGAGAGCTTGAATGAGTACGTTTCTTTGTCATTTCGGGTTTTGTTCGTTAGGATTTACGATAGTGCTCTCAAAAGATGGATTCCATCAAAATTTACATTAGAAACACATAACCTACTGTAATAGGTGTGAAGCATTATATATTAAACATTACATTTTATTACAAGAGATCTCAATTGCCTGGAAAAAGTATGTAAATTCAAAAAGATAATAACAAATTGTACCTAATTGGAAGAAATAACGTCAATTATAGGAAGTAAATAATATAGTATTTACAGGGAATGTTTCGTCTCAGAGAAAGGAAGAAATTTGAGTTTGTTGATCAAGCGTTACTGGCAACACTGTTCATTGCTATCTCTATGGAGTATTCAGAACTCTGCTCTATCAATAGCTCTTTAAATCGTGTTAAGTGAACAATGAAACAAAACAATTTATTGTTTCATTATTGGTCATAATAACATAAATTCTACTTTTTTATTTTATTTTTTTTATTTTCTACAGACAAAGAAGTACCTACAATCAGTAACAAAAATTTTCGGACAATTTATGATTTTGTTTTTCTTTTGCAGTTACACATAGTTATATGGCAAAATATTTAATTCAAGCAAAGTTTTAAATTTCGAGATCATCAATCATTTCAAAACTCCGTAAAACAATTAATTAAACATTTACAGCTAATAGGAACTTTTGCATTAATAATTGAAGACAAGAAATTCACGTAACAAAATTTTCTGGACACCTGTTGTTTGTTTTGTAAACAAATGCGACTCTGATCATGATCTTTAATCCCTTCTCAACCAACCGCTAATACCGAACAAATGAAATGTGTTTATATCCTTCTTTTTTTTTTTTTTTTGTTTCCTTTTATTTTACTAGTTCAGCATATCGCATGCTATGCTAGTAGGTATAAATATGGACATAAAATAAATAACATATAAAATAACAGATTAAAATAACAGATCGGCGTCGTCTCATCTTGAGCACAACCTAAGACTGCTTATAGAGCTTAACAAATAGATGGAAATAAATGTAAAAGAATAAATGTATAAATAAAAAATGAAAAAAGGTAAACTTTAACATTTGGTCTCTAAGGGAGGATGTCTTGAGGGAGCCGTGGCTTGAGTCTGGGGGCTGGAGTCGTCTTTCCTAGTTCGTAGTACGCTGGTCCTGCTGCGGTGTTTAGGGAATCCAGAAACTTCTTGGTAACCCTCTTCACGAAGTCCTCAACATATGACATGCCTAGTTCTTCGTGAAGCTGCTTGTTCCTCACGAACCATGGCGCATTTACTGCCGTGCGCAAAACTTTATTTTGTAGCTTCTGGAACCCTTCAAGTTTTTTACCAGATGGTAGCCCCCAGACCGGGCATGCATACGTGTATAGAGGCCGAATGATGGTCTTGTATATGAGAAGGCTGCATCTTGTCTTGAGCCTGGAGGTCCTGTTAATTAGAGGATACAAGATGGAGAGGCGTGCGTAGGCCTGGTTCAATTTCTTGTTGGTGTGTAGCTTCCAGGTGAGACGTTTGTCCAACTCCACTCCCAGGTATTTGACGCTCTTGTCTTCAGGATTCCACGGCACCTCCACACCATTGATCTTAACTGGAGTTACTTCCGGTATACGTCTCAACGTGAATACTTTTGCCTCACTTTTGTTTGGATTGAGTGTTAAACCCCAAGCTTCAAACCACTCGGACACCTCACTCACTGCCGTTTGAAGCAGGGATGCTGCTATCCTTGGGTCATCGTCCTGACTGATAATACAAGTGTCGTCAGCAAACATGGCAATAAACTGATCAGACAGGGAAGGTATGTCTGAACAGTATATATTAAACAGAGTTGGTCCCAGAACGGATCCTTGTGGAACTCCAGCCTTTATGTCGCGTGACTCGGACATACTATTTCCTATCTTCACAGAGAATGTTCTCCCATCGAGGTATGAGGCCAAAGTTTCGTAAATATAAAGAGGTACTCCTAGCAGTTTAAGTTTGAAGAGGAGCCCCGCGTGCCAAACTGTGTCAAAAGCTTGACTAAGATCTAAAAACATTGCAGTTGAGAACAACTTTCGTTCATAGCCACTAACTACCTTTTCGTACAGCCTTTGAATTTGATGAACCGCCGAGTGATTTTTCTTAAATCCGAACTGAAATTTGGGAAGGATATTTTCAGAGTTTAAGAAATGCGTAAGCCTAGAAAGGATTATTTTTTCAAATAGTTTGGCCAAAGAGGTTAGCAGACTTATGGGTCTATAACTTGAGAGGTCCACTTTCGGTTTCCCAGGTTTGTGGATGACTATCATCTGCGCATGCTTCCATACTTTCGGGAAATAACCTTTTCGAAGGCTGGAATTAAACAGATTTGTGAGAAAACATATTGCTTTGGTCGATAAATTTTTCAGAACGATTACAGGAATTTTTCGTCCCCGGTGGATTTTTTGTTCTTAAGATGAGAAATGAATTGAGTTATTTCAGAAGGCCGGACAAACGCTAATGGTAGTTGTGCGGTTTGATAAACTAGTTTTGAATGGGCTTCTACTTTTTTAGAAACGTCTGAATTCTTTTTGATGGAGGGTTTAAAAATATTTTCAAAATGATCTGCAAAAGCTGAACATTTTTCCATATCCGACTGGTAAATCTCATTATTATGTTTGAGAGGAGGTATGATGTGTGGATGTCGGAGCAGCCTTCGGGTGGCTTTCCACATGCTCGGGTCTCCGGGATCCATCTCTTCCAGGTACTTCTGGTAACTGTCGATCTCGTGGTTATTAACTTCCCACCTCACTCGTCTTGTTAACTGATTTAACCTACTTTTGATATGAGGAAGTCTTGTTTGTTGCCAGGCTCGACGGACCTTATGTTTCTCTTTGATTAGTTCCTCTATATACCTCGGAAGAGGATTTTGGTTTCTTCTGTATTGGTAAGGTTTGTACGTAGACTCCTCAACTGATGTATAAACAGAGTGAGTGAAGTTGGTGACTGCTTCTTCAATGCTCTCCGTAGAAGTCAATGGTAGCATGAGGGTTCTGTCCAAGTGAAGATCAAGCCGGAGTCTGAAGGTATCCCAATCTATCTTCCCCTTGATCAGGTGATCGCAGTTAGGAAGCTGAGTCTGGATGGTGTCCATCAGTTGGAAGTTAATGACTACTGGCGCATGGTCCGAGTCGAGTTCCGCTAACACTGAGTGAGATATCGGCGTATAGATGTCCCGGCTCAAGCTGATATCCAGTATGTCTGCAGATTTACGTAGGGATGTAGGGTAGTATGTAGGTAGGGACGGAGCTGTAACTAGGATATTATTGATGTTTGTTAAGTTTAATAGAGTGTTGCCATTTCTATTTGTTTTATTACAGCCCCATACCGTGTGTTTAGCGTTTAAATCTCCAAATAATAAAGTGGGTTTGTTCAGAAAAAGTTGTTGAAGGTCTTGGTCTAGTAGTTTCTTATTAGGAGCTAAATAGGCACTTATTAGGTTGATAGAGGACCTGTGACCAGTTGTAAAGCTACTCCTTCCATATTGATAAGGTTGCCTAGCTGTAAGCTATGATGAGGAATGGTCTTCTTAATAATAATGCACACTCCACCAGCTGCTTTTACACTAGCTCGATCTGTTCTGTAAGTAAGGAAACCTGGAACCTGAAATTTATCCGGAGCAGAAAGATGTGTTTCAGTGATGCAGGCTATGTTGATCTGGTGTCTGTATAGAAAGTCCTTAAGAAGTCTCTTTTTATGTTTTATCCCATTTGCATTCCAGTTTAGGATTTTTAATTCATTCAATGAAATATCCGCTGAGGTCATTTAGCTTTGTTAACTATGTTGTCGGTAAAAAGATTTGTAAAAAAGGAGATAATGTGGGGTAAATACGGTTTAATGGCAGTGATTACGATATCAAAAATTTGCGAGAGGACAAAGGATGTATTTGAAGAATTTTCTGATTTATTCTTGGAATCCTCCGGGAATTTTCTAGCTTGAGACGGATTTTTAGTGATATCTGCGAATGTTGGTAAGCCTGGACCTTGTCTAGCGGTGGGAGTGGGAGAACCATTGTTTACATTCATATAGTTCTCTTGTAGATTCTGTCTCTTTGTTGTCAACAGCCCAATCTTAACTGGCTGTTCCCTCATTTTTTTGTTTAATAAAGATTGGTAGTACATACAACCTTTGTAATTTGCCGTGTGGTTTTGCCCACAATTGACACAAATTGGCTTTTCTATCTTTTTATTGTTTGGACACATTGAATAATGGTGGTCTTGAGCACATTTGACACACCGAGGACTTAATTTACAAAAGTTTTTGGTGTGGTTATACAGTTTGAACATTGAGGTATATTTGAAGATTTTTTCCGTGGTTCTACTCTTACCACAGAATAAAAGATCCTGTCTAGCTCATAAATACCCTTTCCTGCTTCATTATTTGTCAGTTCCACAGCACATAGTGGTGTTGGATTTTTATCTTTATTTCTGATTCTGAATACACTAGTGACTGGATATTTTTGGGCCAGCTCACCCATTATTTCTTCTTCCGAGAGAGAGTAAGGAACGCCTCTAATTATAACACTAAGTTTTCTATCATCCGGGTGGACATACGTATGATATTGTATTTCATTTTCAGTGTAATATTGAGTTAATGCTCTGAAATCATCAGAAGTAGAGGTCAGTACTTTTACAATTTTGCCGGTTATTTTAGTTTCGAATGTGCTTTTAACTATAGTTTTTATATCTTTAATAACTTCGAGGTAATTTGGAGCATTATGTAAGAATATGGTGGGAATTTTCAGACTATTTTGTTTAGATACTTTAGGGCTATCTTCCTTTTCTTTATCCCCGAGATTGTTTAATATTGCATATTTGTTATTTGTTGGAATTGTAAACTCAAATTGGTAGCGCTTACCCGGTCTTTCTGGTGTCGAGCTATTAGAAGGTGCTTTTCGTTTTTCACATGTTTTGTCAGACCAATCCAGCGATGTTATGTCCTCGTCATACATTGTATAAACCACCAACAAACCACATAATAATGAATTTGGACTTGTGTATTCACTATTAAGTTACTTATAAATCACGCAAGACGTAGCAAACTTAAAAAACCACAATATTTTTTTTATAATACCGACAGAAATTTATCAACGAAAACAAGGCTTATTGCTCAGACGAGGATCAGCTGACAACTGATATCCTTCTATTACTGCATTCAGTAGTTATTTGTATTTCCTGCTGTCAAGATGGGTCGAACATCTTTTGAAGTTCAACAGATAATAATTTTCAATTATGAAAAAGGAATAAGTGTCCGCAAAATCGGTGGTATGGTAGGCCGAAGTAAAAGCACCGTAGCCGATGTAATTCGAAGGTATAAGCACGAGCATCGGATAGATTTGAAATCTTCCTCTGGCCGTCCAAGAGTATTAAACGACCGAGAAAGGTGTAGCGTTGTCCGGAAAATTAAAAACAAGCCCTCGAGGAGTGCACCTCAGATCGTCGCCGAGGTATACAGAGAAACGGGAAAGAAAGTTCACCCACAAAATGTTCGAAGAATTCTAAAAGAAGCAGGATATAATGGGAGAGTACCAAAAACCGTTTGTGAGTGAAAAAAATATAAAAAAAAGATTGAGCTTCGCAAAAGAGTTCCAGAATCATTCAGAAATTTTTTGGAGTAATGTCATTAATCTGCGAGGTAAAATAGACTTAAGCACTCCGTCCTTCGGATGGGATGTTAAGCGATGGTCATGAGCCTGTACGATGTCAGGTCAAAGCGTTTGAGCTCTCACATAAACACACGCATGCAATTGATCTCTGATGTTCACACGATTACAAAATTTTTAGTAGGTACATATTATTATGTATACATATATTATATGTATAGGGAAGTAAACAAAAGTAAAGTAATAGTATATGTATACATATATTACATGGAAGTAAACGGACATGATCTGGAAACATTTATTTGTCGAAATATCGGAGAAAAAACGTTTAAATTAGAAAAATTGGGTACTTAGTTTCTTTAGAGGGAAGGTGGAGGAGATAGAGTAGGGGGAAGGGACGGTTTCTCCCGAGGGTCAGCGCTGCTGTCGCTCTCTTTCAACGTCATATCACAAAAATCTAGTTTTCTGACATTACATGACCTGAGATTTCTTTTTATGTTGTGGAAGAGTTACAAGATACAAGAATATTTTATTATTGCGGTTTGTTCTATTGCAAGCAAATACTTTTGAATGTAAGTTTAATATATTTAGTCCCGACAGTCGCGACAAAATTTGGAGAAGGCGTAATGAGGAGCTGAATCCAAAAAATTTAAAACCAATAGTAAAACATGGGGGTGGCTCAGTGATGGTGTGGGGGTGTATGGCGTCTAGTGGAATTGGTGAACCTGGTTTTCATTGAAACCACCATGACTGGAAAAGTTTATGCCGAATTACTAAGGAGCAATTTGAAAAAGAGTGCTGAAAAACTTGGGATTTTACGGACTTTTCATTTTTATCAAGACAACGATCCGAAACACACCTGTGAATTGGTACGTACTTGGCTTTTGTATAACTGCCCTAAAGTTATGAAACCCCCCCCAATCGCCCGATCTCAACCCAATTGAACACGTATGGGGTGAGCTCGACAGGAAAATTCGATTAACACCCATTGCTTCAAAAAACGAATTGAAACAAAAGTTATTAGAAGAGTGGGGTAAAATATCTCCAAATTTCACCAAAAAATTAGTTTCATCATCAATGCCGAATCGAATGAAAGATGTTATTACACAAAAAGGGTACCCAACCAAATGTTAATTAACATTATGGTTTTTGAATTTGTGAAATCGTAAAAAAAACATTCAATTTATTTATAGTTGTTTACATTTTTGTCCGAAAATTTTTGTTACCTACATTACTTGTTATAAAATTTATTAAATTAAAATATTTATTTGTTCTAATCAAAGCTGTTTTTCCTTTATCCTAGCCCACATTTGAATTCTTATTCTTGATTGAAAAATGGCTTTAATTATTTTTTTAAATTATTTTTTATTACTTGTGCATTTAATTATTATAATTTTTTATTGAAAAATCAAACCGTCCGAACATTTTTGTTACTGGCTGTATCTCTGTGAACTGTTGCTTGAATTGATTCTGCCGAACCGATTTACTGAATCTGACCAATTACAGATGATTACTATAAAAATGTTTAATGTTTACTCACTTACCTGGAAAGTATATTGTGATGTATAAAAATAATACACATATAAAATTATTAAAAAAAAAAAAATTAATTTTATTTATTTTTCTATAAAAAGAAACTGAATTAATAAATAAATAATAAGAAACCATTTTTTTTTAAACAAATGCCAGTAAAAAACAAAACACGGCCATCAGGTGTTGTTTAGTGTGTGTAGAGACGGGTCGAGGCCTGGGTGGAATGAAGACGGTCTGAGTGTGTGGAAAGTGGTGTTTAGGCTTAAGATGCAATGAACTAAATAGGAGCGAACTGACGGTGAAATTGATCCAAAAAGAAGGTAATTTTATTTGTTTATATGTACATGATATATGCCCAGAAATATATAACTTAAATTTTTAAAAATGGCCAAAATATAAAACAAAAAAATGATTGAATTAGTGTTAAGAATTTAGTTTTTAAGATTTTTCTTTTGATTTTTGTTTGTTTCCATGTTAAGTTTTTAAATTTTAATAATGTAGATTTAAGAAAATAAACCAAATATTTGTTCATGAAATTTCACACTTAGCATTCTTATAAGCCCTGTTGTAGTTACTAAGCGGGCAACCTGCCAGTTATTTATAAATGTGGGGGCCCCCTCCGTACGATTTGCTGTCCGACCTCCATGATCACTCTGCTACCTCTTGTTCCGCCTGTTATTTGTCCCAGGTCCAGCTATCCCAGACATAGAGAAAGTTGGGAGGGCATCCTCACAATGAGATAAGCCACACAAGCACAGCCCGAGACACTCCCCCCCACTAATCACCTTTCTATTATTCTCGATACAGTTACAAATAGTGTCAATATCGGCTATTTACGTCCCCCTCACTAACGGTCCCTAACGACCGGTACCTCTACCTCACAGTTCAATAGTTATTGTACATTATCATTACCTTTGTGTACTTAACCTACTTACCTTTTGCCCTACATATTATCAGGAAATAAAGCTCTAAGATCGCCTATATATCTGCGGCCCCTTGGCACTCAAAGAACCACAAAAGAATATCCACATTTAATTGATTATTCATGGAAGGACCTGTGTTCCAGCAGAAATGTGTTCCTGGAAGAGGTAAAGCAAACATAGGATGATGATGCAAGAGTCCTATAAATCCCCAGTCCGATTCTCAACCATTTTAGATATTTTTTCACGTGTTTCAAGATTTTACATTAAAGTGAAGGTCTTAAATGTGGTCCTTTATTGCCAACTCAAATCTGATGCCACCATTAGAATCTATGTAAAATTTCCTGATAGAAAAAATCTCTGAAATTTTAAATACCGCCCATTTTTAATTACCCAATCTTTTTGACATATTTTGATAAGAATTTCTTTTTAAACTCAAGTTAATTTTTAATTTTATTTTGATTAACAGAATGTATTCTTTTTTGCGTCATTGAATATAAATATATATATTTATAAAATATATATATATATATTTATTTAAAAATAATATATATATTTATTTTTTTTCTTTCTTATAATATATATATTTTTTTACATTGTTTTCAGTATTATTATTATTTTGTTCCCCTATATTTTTGTCTCCGTTTCCCTATCATGTGCTTGTCCAATAATTAGGAAGCTCCAGCAAAATTAAATTTATTTGAGGACTAGCAGTAATACCCGGCGTTGCCCGGAGAACTTTGACTTTTCTCCTAATATCTCTCATTCGAATCCTATTCAATTCTTCGACAAAACATTCATGATGTTTTTAATTATTCAAATGGAATAAGGCTTATAGTCCTTCAACGGCAGACACCCGAGCTAGTAAATACTTAGCATCGCTGGACATCCTAGCCAGTACGTACTTAAGAACGTTCGTGACCACAGCTAGTATCGGCCTTGCAACGGCGTTTTATCATTTATTTTTATACAGTTGTAAATATCTATTTGTAAATAAAAAAATTTAAAATGTTAGCAGAATTACGAAAAAATAAAAATAAAAATGGCGAAATAAGGGACTATTTAAATAAATAACTATTTCAAAAATAGCATAGCGGACTTGGAGCCTCCGTGACGTGATGCCATAAACAGTTGGTTAGTTTGCATATAGGTTAATCCGGCACTGCACGTAGTATATGCCTTGCAACGGCGGCCAGCCCAGCTAGTAAGTTCTTAGGGCCAGTTGGAACCACAGCCAGTTCCTACTTAAGAACGCCGGGCACCTTAGATTGTATGCGCCTTCCAACTTCGTGCAACCAGCTATTAAGTTTTTTTTTTTTTATTAGGTGCTCCTGACCCCCTGAGGGGGAGTCGGTCACATCACCCTTTCTTCCTATGTTTATATATACATTATTTACATAATGTTGTGGACGGCCGTGGACCGGCTCGATGGCTACGGTCCATGGTCGTCCTTGGTTTTTTTTCGGCGCTTCACACCGAGTGAGCTCGGGATTTTGTCGAGGGTTCTTTTCTGCCTGCTTCCCTAAGCAGGGGGCAGCCGCCGCAGCGCCTGTCGGCGGTCGGCGGGGCCCCCGGCTCCGGGTTAGAAGGCTTTCTTGATTCTCCGCCAGGAGGAGACGAACCGACCAAAAGCCAGGTAACCAGCCTCCGTCATAAGTCCCGGCAGGTCCAGTCCCAGATACGAACCTGTCCGGCGGATCAGCGCCGCCCTGGGCCCGTCGTCCTTGCATCTCCTCCTCCAGGGCTTGCCGCAAGGCGACGTCCGTGTCTGCTTCCAGTGGTAAGCCGCGTCTATAGAAGTAAGAGGCGACGGCCCCATCCAAGACAAGGTCTATGGGTGGGGCCCCCGCCAGCACCTGCAGCGCAGCCGTGGAGACAGTACGGTAGGCTTTGGTAATCCTGAGGAGGGCTGCTCTTTGAGGTTGAAGTAGCAACGTACGCCGTCATTTGGTGGGGTGAACCCACCATCCGGCAGCGGCGTACCTTGCTACTGCCTCGAAAACCCCGGTGTAAATAGTTTTACACGCAGAGTAGCCGAGGCCCCACGTCGCTCGGGCTAGGTAGCTCAGAGCGTTAAAGGTAGCTGTTGTCCTATCCTTAATGGCAACAGCGTGGGGCGTGACGTTAAATCCCGGCCCAATCCCCACACCCAGGTACGTGATCACGGCCGGAAATTCAACGAGTCGGTCGTGTACTGCAAGAACCAGGGGGTGAAGAGCATCAGTTTTTCCTCTCATCAGCATGGCCGCTGTCTTGCTGGGATAGAGGGTCAACTTGTTCAGTCGGCACCAAGTATCCGTAGAGTCGACCGCGGTTTGGGCTCGGGCGGTTAGAGTAGCGCGACTGTCAGCGTGCACCGTGACCACTAGGTCGTCAACATAGGCTATTGCCCTGTGTCCACGAGTCTCGAGGTCACGAAGCAGTCCGTCAAAGAGTATGTTCCAGAGCGTTGGTCCGAGGAGCGAGCCCTGGGGACACCCTCTAGTGACGTTCACTGGAGTGCTGGTGAATTGCTGTCTCACCGTCGCAGAGCGCTCGCTGAGGAAGCTGGAAATGAGCCCGAATAGGTTCCTAGGTTAAGAATATTACATGTGAACTTTCATGATAATCCGTCCATCCATTAATGCGCTAAAGCAATTTTTATGCTTAGGCCCCCCTTTACAACCCCCCCTCCCCTTCAAAATTTTGGGACGCCACATAGCTTATCATTCAATCGGGGTCTAAAGGCTAGTACAGACATGCGAGCAACGAACCGAGCACTGTTCGGCTCGTTTTCAGTTTTCAACGAACATATTCCAAGCCGAACAGAGACGAGCCGAGCATTTGGATGCTCCACAACCATACTAACGAACATAACCTGCACAAGTTAACCTACAGATAACAAATTTACGTTTATTTGTATATCATTTTATTACTATTCAAAATCTTCAATCAGAAAATGCTCAAGGTAGGTAGCTACTTACGTAATTAATTTACATATTTGTAGTACAATTAATACGGATACGAATTTATTATGATACGTACTTTATTATGATACGTACTTTATTTTTACATGTAAATTGTTTAAAATGAACACTTTTTTAGGAAAAGTGTTTGAATAATTCCTCCCAAGCATCCAATCTCTTTATTTTATTAAAATGTAATTTGTGTTTTAAATCCCATATCAGTCCCATGTTACAGTTGCCCGAGAGTGGACGTATTTTAAGTTTTTATTTATGGCCGGATGACGTGGCCAACTACCGTATGGTGAACAACACGTTTTTGTGCTCCTCAATATTCGTTTTCTTTGAAGACTATTTAAACTTATTGTTTAAAATATTTTCGATTCTTTTTTTTTTTTTTAAAGAGAACTGTGGTTAATTTCTGTTTGAATTTTATGTTATGTGTTCATTCGAAACTTGAAACTTTATGTGTTCATTAGAAACTTGAAAAAATAACCTTACTTAAAATATTTCAATTGAACTCAGTTTATTCCTTTTACTTTATTTTATCTTCACTTTCTTTTGTTCGTTTTATGTTTTAATTTGATGTTATTGTTTCGTGTGTGTGTTTTCCTTTTTTTCTTTTTTACTTTTCTGATGAGTAAGTTTTAACTTACAATCAGTCATGGGTGACGAAGGTAAAAAAGCAGAAACCACGACTCCTGAGGCTACTCCCTCCACTTCTGTATGGCAGGAAGTGTTTGTCAGGGACAGGAAGAGACCAGCTGCAGACACCAGAGACCCCAGAAAGGCTGCGCGGCTGAACAGCAACATTCAGCAGGTACCCCTTAATAACCACTATACACCATTGTCGCAAGATGAAGCAATGGAGTCATCATCAAATAGTCAACAAATAGTAAATGAAAAACCACCTCCCATTTTCATCAAAGAAAACATTAGTAGTTATAAAAACTTTTTATCTTTATTAGAAAATACTTGTGGTCAAAATTCATTTATTTTAAAATCTACAGCTAATGGAATCACACTCTACCCTACCACACCGGCCCATTATAGATCATTTGTACATTTACTAGACAAAGAGAAGGTCATGTTCCACACGTACCAACTCAAGTCTGACAGAGTACCGAGGGTAGTGATCCGCGGCCTCCATCCATCCACAGATCATGCAGATCTGAAAACAGCTCTTCAGGAGAAGGGATATCCGGCTCGAGCTGTTATGAACGTATTCAAAAAAAACATGGGTTCAGGAACCCAGTGCTACACATTCAGAGCCTGTTAAAGTACCTCTGCCTATCTTTTTTGTTGACGTGGACCCAAAACACTACAACGAAAAAATCTTCGATATCCGGAGTTTACTTTACTCAAAAGTAACCATTGAAGAACCCTACAGAAGGCACTCTATCGTGCAGTGTAAACGTTGTCAAGGTTACGGGCACACGCATTCATATTGCAGATTAATGCACAAATGCGTGCGCTGTGGCCAGGATCATGTTTCTGAAACATGCCAGAAGCCTAGGACTAGCCCCGCTACATGTGCAAACTGCAATGGTTCACATCCTGCGAACTACAGAGGGTGCGCCACGTATCAACAATTGCGCATTCAAAAGGGAAGGACTACCGAAAGCAGAGGAGACAAGGCGCAAATGCATGGTGCACAGATGCATTACGCTCCAACGGCAGCAAGATCCGCACACCCAGCTCAGGAAGTAAACGGACCTCCCGCTGCTACACTCTCAACCATACCGCAGCCAAGAAGGAACTTCTCCAACTAGGCAGAGCCAGCAGGTCTTCAGAGAGGCTCACCTGGGACGTCCAACCAATACCCAGCATACAGCCCTCCGACTGGCGTGGGGGTGGAAGGGCCCCAGTGGTCTCCTCCGAGTCAAGGTATCCCTCCCAACTTTTCAAATTTCATTTCAAGCCTTCAAAACATTATCCAACCCCTCGTCACTCTCCGCATACAACTTTCACAAATGACACAACTTTTCACACAAAATGTCAACTAATTTACTCACCGCTGGTTCCTTGTCAGTTCTTCTGTGGAAAGCTAATGGACTTCTACAACACAGAAACGAACTGGACATATTTTTACATGACAGACGGATAGACGTAGCACTGATCTCTGAGACTCACTTGACATCTAAATCCAGACTTTACATACGTGACTATACAATACACGGAGCTGACCATCCTAACGACACCAGTCACGGCGGGGCCGCTGTTCTCATCAAGTCTTCACTCAAACACTACCCACTTCCCAATGAAACAACACCTCATATACAGGCAGCAGCTGTATCACTACACACAAAACACAAAAAATAGTCCTTGTGGCCGTTTACTGTCCTCCGAGGTTCGCCATAGCACCTGGTACATTTTCAGCATTTTTTCGGAAATGGGGTCCTTGCTTCCTTGCTGGAGGTGACTACAACACAAAACACCAGCAATGGGGCTCGCGACTCTGTACTCCGAGGGGAAGGAGTCTTAACACCACATTTAATAGGGACCATTTACAAATAATTTCGCCTAACTCACCGACTTACTGGCCAACTTCAAGACGGAAATTACCTGACTTATTGGACTTTTTCATCCATAAGGGACTACGAGGTTTGCCTTATACTGTCAGTTGCCCACCCGACCTCTCTTCTGATCACTCGTCCGTGATTCTAAACCTCTGGGCAGAACCGTGTGAGAAAGAGAAGAAACCAACGCTAACCCTAGGAATCACAGACTGGCCGTTATTCCAGTCAACATTAAGCTCTAAGCTCTCCATTCCTTATGCTTTAAAAACGCAGAAGGAGCTTGAAAATTCTGTGGAACACTTCATACGAAGCGTCCAAGAAGCTACATGGACCTATACAACTCCAAAAATAATTGACCGTAAACAAGATCAACCATCGTACCCGGAGTACATCCGGAGACTGATCAGGGAGAAACGGAGAGCACGACAGAGATGGCAAACCTCTAGACTTCAATTTGACAAACGAACCTACAACCAGCTAAATAATAAACTTAAGACAGAAATTAAATTATTCAGACAGGACAAACAAGATGACTACTTCTCTAACCTAGATGCTGAAAATGGCAGTCTCTGGTGAAAAACTCGTCGAGTTCTGCGTCAACCAGTAGTGTCATCACCGCTTCGTAATGATGATGACGCATGGGTAATAACGGATGATGAAAAGGCAGAGCTCTTCGGTAGATACCTCGCACATACTTTCACTCAACATCAAGACTCACCCCACACTCCACATGACGACACTGTGTTAAATGCATTACACATTCCACTCCCACTTTCACTCCCTCCTAAATCATTCACCCCGGCCGAAGTGACCTACGAAATTCAACAACTGCCCAGAAAGAAGTCCCCGGGATACGACCTCATTACGGCTGAAATTCTCAAAGAATTGCCCCGAAAGGCTATAGTTTTTCTCACAACTCTGTATAACTGCATACTTCGCACAACATTTTTCCCCATACAATGGAAACACTCACATATTATCATGATCTTAAAACCAAACAAACCATCACACTGCCCTTCGTCATATCGCCCTATCAGTCTTCTTTGCTCAAAACTTTTTGAAAAATTACTCTATAAAAGACTCATGACTATCATAACATCCCAGCAAGTACTCCCAGATCATCAGTTCGGCTTTCGTTCACAACATTCAACAACACATCAGTTACACAGGGTTGTGGATTTCATAGCTTCTGCCTTAGAGAGAAAGTTGTATGCAGCAGGGGCCTTTCTTGATGTAAGTCAGGCTTTTGACCGAGTATGGCACCCGGGACTTCTTTACAAATTGAGGCCTTTACTTCCACACACATACTACCTCATCCTACAATCATATTTAGCACACAGATACTTCGTCGTCCGACAGCGCTCTGCTGTCTCTTCGTTGCAGCCCATCTTGGCAGGCGTGCCTCAAGGGTCTATTTTATCTCCTTTGTTATATACACTTTACACCTCAGACATGCCCACGTCACCACATACTTTGACAGCTACATACGCCGATGACACTGCCATCTTAGCTGCTGCTGAATCTTCCATACATGCCTCGTTCACATTACAACACCATGTTACTCAAATTGAGAACTGGTGCAACATTTGGAAAATTAAACTCAACACGAACAAATCACAACATATCACATTTACATTAAGACGAGATACATGTCCCGCCGTTTTTATCTACAACAAGCCCCTCCCTCAGACTAACACAGTAAGATATTTGGGACTTACTCTGGACATGGACAGACGACTGACATGGAACCCACATACAAGCCTCATACGTAATACACTAAACAAACGATTTAAAATGCTTTATTCTCTTCTGCACAGACATTCAAAATTACCCTTTACACAAAAGCGTAACTGCTACACATTTCTACTAAAGCCACTCTGGATGTATGACTCACAAATCTACGGTTCGGCTAAAATATCTAACCTGAAACGTATCCAGGTTTTCCAGTCAAAGACACTCAGACTCATTACACAATGCCCACCATACGTAAGTAACAAACACTTCACAATGACCTCATGATAAACACAGTACACGGCACAATTCAGGACCTTTACAGACGTTTCCACAGCAAATTGCACTCACACCCAAATCCATACATCCACTCACTTTCTTCACCACACTTGCCACACAATCCTCCCAGGAGATTGAAGAGGAGATGGAACCGTGACTTAATATAATCAGAAATTACAACCCCCCACTTCTTGTAACAAAATCATAATATCGCTATTCATTGATAATAACCATAATATTCATTGTTTTAAATTTCGCCCTGAGGAGCTACCGCTGGGTGGCCTTCCTCTCTCACGCCAATCAAGTCATCCACATTCAATGAAGTCCTCTTGGTAGCTGGTTGTTGCGTCATGGTAACAGTTGCGACCAACATTATAAAGACAAAAAAAAAAAAAAAAAATCCCATATGACTGGGTACTGTCTCATAACCATAATAAAATATAATTTATTGAATAATATTTGAATATATATATTTAATTAAAAAAAAAAAAGAACGTGCACTTCCAAAAACCTAAATATTTGAGGTTATAATATTGGTTATAAACAACAGTGCTCGGGTCAAGTCGGGACGGTTCGGCTTGGTACCAGTCCACACACACCGCAGCCCGAGCCGAACATTCCTTCGATGGTTCGTCAAAAAACCGACAACAGGTGGAGCAGACCCCGAGCCTCCCTTGTTCGTCGAGCGCCTGCGCACTATTCCCCAGGCATGCGCACTGACTAATGTTCGGCTCGTTGCTCGCGAGTCTATACGCCTCTTAAAGGATGCTACATGTGGATTACTTCCATAACAGGGTGCTAATTTATGAGACGCAGAATGGAGTCGAAAAGTATAATGTGACGGGCGGCGTTCCCCAGAGATCGGTACTCGGACCATTCATGTGGAACGTGATGTACGATCTCTTATTGAGACTGCCGCTACCAGCGAACGTTAAGCTAGTGGCGTTTGCAGATGACGTGGCAGTCGTCATTACTGATAAGACCCTGGACGAAGTAAATAGCGACTTCGAGTATGTCATGGTACTCATCCATGAGTGGATGAAGTCAGTAGGCCTACAACTGGCAGAACATAAGACGGAGACAGTCTTGATAACGAGCAGGAAAAAGAGAGAGACCATCACCCTTGAGGTTGGTGACCATGCCATCCCGTCACAACCTTACATCCGCTACCTCGGTATTATGTTGGATGCAAGGCTATCCTTCAAGTATCACATCGAGCAAGCCAGCAAAAAGGCCGCGAACTTCAATGCAGCACTGTCCCGGATAATGCCTAACACGGGTGGACCAAGACAAGTAGCGAGAAGGTTGCTGGCTTCAGTTACCTCCTCGGTACTGCTCTACGGAGCTCCAATCTGGTCTGAAGCCCTTAAGGTGGCAACGTACCGAAGCAAGATGGCGGCTGTGCATCGGATAGCTGCAATAAGAGTGACGGCCGCATTTCGCACCGTGTCCGGTGATGCTGTGTGCGTCATAGCTGGAATGCCCCCGATAGACATCACTGCGGAAGAGCGCCAGAGGCTTTATCTGCGACGCACGACCGATCAAGCAGAAAAAATACAAATCCGAGAGGAAGAAAGGAAGACCAGCCTGCAACAGTGGCAAACAAGGTGGAAAAATTCACCGAATGGCAGGTGGACCCGCCGATTAATATTGAATATTGAGAAGTGGGTAAACCGGCCCCACGGTGAAGTAGGGTACTACCTGACCCAACTGCTGTCTGGGCACGGGTGTTTCCGGGCATACCTGTTCAGATTTAAACGAGTAGAAGACCCGGACTGTCCACGCTGCTGCGGAGCAAGGGAAGATGTTGAGCACATATTCTTCCAGTGTGCTCGCTTCAGCGAGGAGCGTCATGAGCTCGAAAGAGTTCTAGGTGAGCCGCTCACGCCGGAGACCCTAGTGAGCTGCATGCTGGAGTCGCAGGAGAAGTGGACTGCGGTCGGCGGGTATGCTGCGGAAGTCCTCAGGAAGCTCCGAGAGATGGAGAAGCGTGGAATTGAGTAATGCTTAGTCGTCTTTGAGGGAGAGCGTCAGCTAGAGCCTCCCCCGTGAAGTAATGCGTGATGGCGGTTCCACGGGGATAATGAGGCAGGAGAGGATACAGGGAGGTGTTTTTTAGTGAGTAGGCCCAATGAGGGAGACTCTCACACTGTCCAGTGACTACTGTCATCTTGTCATATGTTCGCCTATCAAAGGTTTTTCACCTCCCTCCGCAAAAAAAAAAAAAAAAAAAAAAACATGTGGAGTATCATGAAGATCCGTCCAGCGGTTTGGGCGTGATGCTGGAGCAAACCCACAAACAAACCCCGTTTCAGCTTTATTGTTATAGATATATAGGTTAGAGCATATATGCCCTTGTAATTAAGACATGGAGGTAAAAAAAAACTTGTCTTTTCAGTAAATATTTTTTTATAAATTGTATAAAAAAATTACTATAGGCTTTTTTTTTATAGATTTATTTTTAAACTCTACCCAATTTAATGCTGAAAAAAAAAGAGTTATTTAATTTACAAAGTAGATCGATTTTTTTTTTTTTTTTTTGCGCAGGAAAACAGTTATTAATGGCAAGAGTTTATTTTTTGTTGCACTTTTTTGCACGTTTTGGCCTTTTTATAGCAGGTTTTTTACTGCACGAAATCCGGGCACTACATATTAGGTTCATACCATACAAACAGCCCACCCTACTTAGGTAAACTCAGGTATTATCCATTACCTGCACCAGACACAAACAAATCACACCTTATACATTCTATCTTTGGTCAAAATAATGTGATATTTCTCTTCATTCTTCTGTTTATACACTGTAATAATTTTATTCATGTATAATTTGAATTTTTATTTAAAGTACTTGGAATGTATATATATGTATATATATGTATATATATATATATATATATATATATATATATATATATATATATATATATATATATTTGTTATTACCTATATAGTATATATTTTTGTTATTATATTGTCCGTATTGGATAACACAAATAAATTGTTCGTTATATTCTGTAAGGCCTTGTTTAGCCTCAATTCTGAGTTTTCTTCCTTACACCTAGACTTCCCTCCTCTTCTCTGTCGTTTCTGTCCATCACCATCAAGGCAATGTTCGTCTATGGAACCCTTCAATGTGTGACTGAACCATACTTCTGTCTCTCTCTCTCTCTATATATATATATAGGTTAGGTTAGGTTTTATGACTCATGCCCGGGCTTTAACTACGAGGTCATATCGCCTACTACCAGAGCGCTCTTTCGTCACTCTGGTGGACATGAGCCCGACTCTACTGTGGGAGTCCTAAATTTTGCCTACCCTAAATTTTTATTCATCTAGGGTAGGGGTCTTTAACGAGTACCTGACATCGTACAGACTCGGGACCATCGCTTAACGTCCCATCCGAAGGACGGCGTGCTTAAGTTTATTTTACCTCCCAGATAAAATAAACTAAGAGCCTCTGTCGGGCTACGAACCCACGACCTTGAGCTCAGAAGTCAAGCACGCATACCACTGAGCTACCGGCGCCCTCTATATATATATATATATTAGGTTAGGTTAGGTTTTATGACTCATGCCCGGGCTTTAACAACGAGGTCATATCGCCTACTACCAGAGCGCTCTTTCGTCACTCTGGTGGACATGAGCCCGACTCTACTGTGGGAGTCCTAAATTTTGCCTACCCTAAATTTTTATTCATCTAGGGTAGGGGTCTTTAACGAGTACCTGACATCGTACAGGCTCGGGACCATCGCTTAACGTCCCATCCGAAGGACGGCGTGCTTAAGTTTATTTTACCTCCCAGATAAAATAAACTAAGGGCCTCGGTCGGGTTACGAACCCACGACCTTGAGCTCAGAAGTCAAGCACGCATACCACTGAGCTACCGGCGCCCTCTATATATATATTATATTTCCTGTTATTATTCTCTAGTTAAACAATCAATAGGTAATAGTACGAAAAAAATTAAATAAACCAGTCCGCCTACAAAAAGAATAAAAATTGTTGACTTTATGAATTATGTAAATTGATGTGGTCAGTGAACCTGCCTCTAGCCAAGTGCACTTCAGTTCTCACCAGCACAAATCTATTCACGAGTGATATGTATTTTCTTTTTCTTAATATTTGGTTGTATTTTTAATAAATATAAATTTTTTTTGGCATTCGATAACTTTTATTGGTTCTATACGACCAAAAAGAAATAATCTAGGTATTGGGTGCCTAAATAAACTCACAATCAGTTAAAAAAATAAAGAAAATACAATTTATTTGTATAAGTCTTGGCTGCGACTAATGAATAAATTATATATTCTCTAGGGTAGGCAAAATTTAGGACTCCCTCAGTAGGGTCGGGCTCATGTCCACCAGAGTGACGAAAGAGCCCTCTGGTAGTAGGCGATATGCCTCGTAGTTAAAGCCCGGGCATGAGTCAAAAAACCTAACCTAACCTATATATAAAATAAAAATAAAAAACAAAATAAAATAACAATATAAAAAAATAATAAAGAATGTTTCTATGATCACCTAAATGCATAGACATTTTTGTTGTATAATTATGTTTCAAATATATTATATTATATTCTTAATACTTTTTATATTAAAAAACATTTAATTAAATCAATGTAGGAACACTAGTGCACTAAGATTTTTTCAGAAATATAGGGAAATTGGTGCCTCAAGAACCCCTTGAGTGATATGGTTCTTCCTCGACCTTTTTAGCCATGACAGAATATTATGGTTAATTCAAGACTCCCTATTCCTTTTGAATAGGGAAATCTATATACAGGGTGTAACAAGTCGAGAGGGCGATACTTAGAGATCTTATAGTAAACTTAATTCTGAACAAAAAATTTCCTATAAACATAGGTCCGCAAATGCTTTGTTTAAAAGTTATAATCAAAAAACTGCAGGGCAATGAAAGAAATACCTGCAATTGGTATAAGGGATTAGGATCTGAATAGGGTTCAAAGTTCAATACCATTCATGTTAATGAATGTTGGGTTCTATTTCAATGCAACTAATCTCATTTATTGTGAATCAGTTTTGCATAAAATGCCGCGAATGTTCACGAATGCTGAATATGCAGATATTCTATTTGTGTACGGTTTTTGTAACGGGAACAGTGATGCAGCTGTTGAGGAGTAGCGAAGACGTTTCCCTCTTCGACGGATCCCCCATCGAAGGGTTTTCCAGACTACTTATCAACGAATAAGAGAAACTGGCCGTGTTACAGAGCTGCCCACCAGAATAATTAATCCACGAGTCAATGTAAATCGAAGAGAAAATATCATCAGAGCTTTTGAAGTAAATCCGACGACAAGCACACGTCGAACCAGATTTTAAATGCAGGTTTCGTATATGGAAGTGTACATAACATAATGGCAGAGTCATTCGCGATTGGATGGACAGAAATTATCCAAGGAGATGGATCGGACGCTTTGGACCAGTAAGATGGCCTGCAAGAAGTCCCGACTTAATGCCCATGGGTTTTTACGTTTGGGTGGCGTTAAAAACTAACGTTTATTCGCAATCTGTAAACACTAGGGAAGAACTGGTTGAACGGATTCAGAGCGCTTGTGACGAAATGAGAGGACAGGAACAAGAGGTACTAACAGCCATAAATTCAGTTGCCCGGAGGTGTCAATTATGTGTACAACAGGGAAGACATTTTGAACAATTATTGGTTACTCTTCACTTTCAAGTGATTAGTGTTGTATTAGCGTTTTTTGACTATAACTTTTAAACAAAGCATTTGCGGACCTATATTTATAGGAACTTTTTTGTTCAGAATTAAGTTTACTATAAGATCCCTAAGTATCGCCCTCTCGACTTGATATACCCTGTATATAGAATATATATTCTATATATATTCTATTCTATATATAGATTATATATATTTCATATATATAGAATATATATATATTTCATATATATATATGAAATAATATACCTATATAATCTACATATATATATGAAATATATATTTTTTACTTAAGCATTTGATGCGTTAAAATTTACTACTAAATACATTTTAAAATTATTGTCTGAAAAACTGTGCTGCCTGTAGATAAGTACGTGTTTTAGCTGGGAAAACGATCTCTCGACGTAATTTTTGTAGCTGCTTATAATGTCAGGTTATAGATCCAATCCAATATCTTCACCATTTATGGCAGCATTGCACTTTTTGAGTTGGCCATATGCAGGATTTTTTCTCAAAACTGTTGTAAATTTGTCGATTAACAAATGTATACATTTTGAAACTAACTTACTAATAAATTTTCTGATTACAACAAAATATGCAATTTTGCGCACTAAAAACAAAAAACGTGCAATTTCATACAAGATGAAATTTATGTTTATTAATCAGGATGCTTTAATTAGTAAAAACAAATTGTTATTTAATGATTTAAAAAAAGAGAAAGAAATGTAACTGCACGGAAATCCGGGCTATATTAATATGTAGGCATAGTCAAAGTTTACATTTTACGAAATTAAAATACAAAATTATCTTAAGCTTAAAAAAAACTATATAATGATAATGTTACGTCTAAATGTAAAAAAAAAATGAAATTACAATCCTAAACTAGGAAGAAACAAAACGGATCTGTTGTGTATTTTGTTTTGGAGGAATTGTTATTTGTTGTGTTGGTCGACTTGTTTGAATTAACTCTCTGTTATGGAACTCTCCCACTCAACATATTTAGTTTATCTTGCGTTTCTTCTGTTATAAGAACTAAATAACGTTTCTTTTTATAGATTGAACTTTTTTTTACAAACCTTATTGCAGTTAAGTATTACAAAGATTTATTATTGATGTAATGTTCAAGTGAACTCCCAATAGGGGCAGAAAAGACGTTCAGATTGATATTCGGCCTAAGAAAACCCAGGCTCTGTATGGTTACTCTTTAAGGAAGATTGTATGTGGGACCATCTCAGGAAGTGTTGGATACCTCATCAATTGAAGGAGAGAGAGCACTTGTGTGGCAGCAACCAGCCTTTCTTCTTTTTATTTCTTTAGCTGTTAGAGGTATAGAAGAAGTTATGTAATGTCACAAATTCGAAGTTGAGTTTTCACCGGAATATCATGTTTTCTTACACCTTGATTCTAAAAATGAAAAAAAAGAGAGTCGTCGGTGAGTCATTAATTTTATTGATGAAAACTGACATTGCAGAGATATTGTGAAATAATTCAAATGGACTCCAGTTATTTCTTCTTCTTTTCTTTCATTGTCTTGAAAACATTTTCTTTTTTTGTTCTGAGGGAAGTCTTTAGTGAGATTTTTTGCTTTATTAAAGGCTATTTACTCGTACGGGTAGACATGGTGCCTCATGGAACTTTGCGACGTACTGACAGCTCTAGCACTGCAGGGACGACCTCATCTCCTTCTGAGGTACAGTAACAGAAGAGAGTTACTCCCAACAACAGACACACCCACCCAGGCACCTCAGGCGAGTACTGGAGTGTTAACGTTGTTATCACCTTGAACTTGACCGGAGGTCCCCGAACCTGGTCCAGATCGGAGGAGGAAAACAATCCACAATAGAGACAGCTCGCAATCATACTTGGAGATGAGGCGTCTCTCTTGTCTGTAGCTGGGGTCGATGTCCTCCCTCCATTGTATCCCTACCGAACAATTAGACATTATCTTGGGTGGGCCACTGGAGCCCCACTGAGCCACTGGAGCCCCACTGAGCCACTGGAGTCCTACTGAGCCATTGCGCCCCATTAACAATGAGCTTCACTTCTCTGTGTCTGCTGGTCACTTGGCTACCTCCCGTGCCATTGTCTTCCGTCAAATCTCATAATTAAATCTAACAATAAGAAAACATTCAAATTGTTAATTAGATTTTACATCGTTCTTTATATTGTTTATAAATCATTGACAATAAACATTTATGCTCATTAGGGTGAATCAAAAAACTTTTGTTTTGATTTTTTAATGCGTCACCGACCAAAAAGCTTCTATTTCAAATAAAAATAACACCGTAAAATTGCCATTAAAAATATTTAGAGTTCGTGCTCACGACAAACAAAGATAAATCAAGTTCTTAAGTGTTTTTTTTTATCACTGAATACGATGAAATAGTTTATTTTGCCCTGTTGGTTGTAGCTACTTAGATATAATCAACATGATTCAGAACTCATCTGAAAAATTCCAAATTTAAGGTTAAATAGCGAAGAGAATATAAGTCTGGTATGGATGTGGCAAGGTTCGTTTATTGTGATCCGAAATCCCGAAGGGACATAAAAGTGTTCCGAAATATTGTCAAAAGTTGAAAAGACACCTCTGGAAGTTATACAAAAACAGTCGAAAAATATGTTGTTAGATATACCAAATTTTTATAGTTAACACTGAATTTAAATAAATGGGGCTTTATTTTATTACAGAGATAACTAGTAGTTGGCCTTTGATCCGCCAGATGCCACTTGAGAAAGGAAACATTTTCACCTTACCAGCGCATCCTGTCGGCATTACCTGTAACTATATACTATTGGTTAAAATTATTGTATCCTCGGGGTTTCCCGCAGATCTCAAATAAATTTGAAGTATAATGTATCTAAATGGCGGTATATATATATATATCTAAAAGGTTGGGACGATGTAAAATGAGTTGTTTTATAAATGGAATCAGACATTTTGCTTTGAAAAACGTACTAAGATAATAATCCAATTATGTATTACCCTGAGAGACATAGTTATTGTGTTCCGATACCGGAATGCTTATATCAATCTTTTTGGAAGAAAACTAACTATTAACTTTACATTGCCTGAGACATATTTCAGAAGGATGATTTCCACATAAGACCCTTATGGCCTCCAATAAATGTATATGTAGGATAAATATTTAGTTTATTGCAACAAATGTAATATGTCGTCTATTCTGGCATTTTCAGAATACTAACGTAAAACTGCAAATGTACTGGAAAAGAAGAATAACAGTAACGTTTTAAGACATTTTTATGCGAATGTATGGATTTTTTGTGATATGAGACAGGATTAGTTTCACTTACAGATACAAATTATCTGTCTTACAAAAAATCGTCATTATTTTTGTTAAATTAATAATTTTATTTATTTATTTATTTACATATTCACAACGACAAAATTTGTCACTAGTGATTGTGATGATGTGCTGTGGCAAGTGTGTCGCTGTACTGCTGAGGTACGTGACCGAAGAGGAGTCCAGGCTAGTCTTGGAGCAGGTCCCTCTGCCATGCCCGCTTTAGACGTCTTGGCGGATTTGTGGGGAGAGTGTTCGTGGATAATTGGAGAATAAGTGGATTGGCGTGATGATGGAGTTTGTCGTGAAAATTTTGATATCGTGTCTTGATAACAGAAGGTAAAAAAGGGGTTGTTGAGGTCGTTATGTAATGTGAGGTTGGAAACGTAAAATGGGGCATTGGCAATGTGGCGTAGTATGATGGATTGTAATGATTGAAGGCGTTGTATGTTTGATTTTTTGGCTGATCCCCATATCTCGATGCCGTAAGTCCAGATGGGTTTTAGTATAGTGTTGTAAATGTGAAGTTTGTTTTCAAGTGATAATGTCGATCGTCGTCCGATGATTGATTTCAGTCGTCCAAATCGTCTTTTGAGGTCTGTGCGTTTCAGTCTGATATGAGTTGTCCAAGTTAAACGTCTGTCTAAATGAAGTCCTAGATATCGGACAGTGTCGGATGCAGGAATGGGCTGGTTGTTAATGTAAACTGGTGGACAAGTGTTGTGTCTGAGGGTAAATGTGGTTTGCATAGATTTGTCTCTATTAATTTTTAGTCTCCATTTATTGGCCCAATCTGTTAGCTGGTGTAAATGTTCCTGTAAGTGTGAGCTTGCTTGTGTTGGGTCTGAGTGTGTTGAGAGAATGGCTGTGTCGTCTGCATACGTAGCGAGTAGAGTGTTGTGTTATGGAATGTGTGCTGTGTAGATAGAGAAGAGTAGGGGACTGAGGGAACTTTCTTGGGGGACTCCAGCTTCAAAAATTGTGATAAAGAAGATCCCTCAGATACCCTAAAGTTTCTGTTCTCTAGGAATGACTTAAGTATTAAATAATATGTGTGAGTGTTGTAATATTTCATTCATAAAAAAAAAATAGATACCTATATGAGATGCGGCCATTATATGACTTTGTTATACCAAACACTTTAATTTAATCACTCCCCCCCCCCCCCCCCCCCCCGGCCCTCCCCTCTCAAATCATTTCAAACTGGTATTACTGGGTATATGAAAGTCATTCTCAGAACTGCGCAATATCAACGTCCATAGAAAAGCTTTCCCGCAATTTTCCCGAAGATGGGCCTTTTCTTTTTTGTTTAATTTTTATACTATAAAGCCTGGGCGTGAATCACAACAACTAACTCATTCTAAACATTGATAATATCTGTATAATTTCACCTAACATTTTTTCGATACTGCATAAAGTAGGACAAATAAACCAAAAATGTAAGCCAAGAAGAGGGGCAAACATTGCCTTGCTGTTAGCCTTGGAACATGGTCCTTGGTTAATACACAAATAGGGACCTACCAATTTTTTTTTTTTTCTATCATTGTTAAATACAGAAAGTATATCAAACTTGAAACCAATTCAAGAGGTATCTATATTATCCTGATAACTATATATGTTTTCAACTTGAATATGTAATGATAAGAGTATTTTCTAATGATAAGAACAATCCACTCCCAGTGGCCACTTCATGTAGTCAGTCTGTGAGGATGATTCGTCTAATGTCGTAGACCTTACTGTAATCCTACTAATGGCTTCTCTAATCAATTTAATCATTTTCGTAAGTATGAACTTCATAGCATGTACAAAATATGGTTTTCTCCTAACAGTGTTGCCATACGATCTGGACCTGTTTCTCCTAACAGTGTTGCCATACGATCTGGACCTGTTTCTCCTAACAGTGTTGCCATACGATGTATCTGGACCTGTTTTTGATATTTTACGAATCTGTTGTTAAAACCCTAATAATTATTGCTAGGTGGATAACAGTTGAATAGTGAGTTTTGGTGATGGGTTATTATTTAGTAATATATTGTATATTAACTGTTATTTAGCTTCAAAAGTAGCAGACTGCTACTTAAATTCTAAAATTTCAATAACATGACAACTTATTAGTGTACACTAACCTCCAGGTGAAATAACATGTTATTCTCCTATCCTGTTACCAATGGCGGCGGAACGACTTCTATTTTATATGGGCCCAAGATCACTTATGGAAACTTATATAGTAAAGGGTATTAAATAAGTTAGTGCTGCCTCCATATTTGTAGTTACAAACAAACGTGCAATGATTTGATTTCAAAAATATAATTATAATTGGTATTTTATTACCGGCATTAAATTTCTATTGTAGTTTATTTTAAATGTTGGGGTGGGCTAGACGCTATGTCCAGAACTTCATGAGTATTGAGTATCAGTCAAATCGGTTAAAGGGAAGGGAATATTAGGCGAGATTTAACACAAAAACACCAATAACTGCTGAAGCAATAAATGTATGGACACGACATTTTACATGCACAACACAATAGTTGTCAACAATTGGAAGGGGGGAGGCTCAACTCAAAAACTGTAATAACTGTCCATGTAACGGATGTATCGACACAAAATTTAGTTGGAGTATTCAAGAGTCTATGAGTAAGACACCTATTAGTTATGAATCAAATCGGTGAAATAGTTTCTAAGGCTGAGGAGTCATGGGGGGCTTGGCCTTATAAACATTTGAGCTCAAACTCCAAGTCTCTAGCTATAATAGAGGCCGAGATCTCAACATAGGCTCTGATGAAACCTGAATAGCTTAGAGACCGCATACCCGACTTCCACCAAACCTGGCTAAGAACCATTTCGCAAATACCAGCTTTTGAAACGAAAAAACCGCTTTGAGATCGGTTCAGCCGTCTTGTAGCTACGATGCCACAGACAGACACAAAGGCTTCAAACTTATAACATCCCTTCTTTTGCGTCGGAGGTTAAAAAATCTGTTAAGTTTAGGTTCAAATAGAAACTATTTAATGTTGAATAGGTATTGATTCATTTTGTTTTTATTTCAAACAAATTAAATTATACATATAATATGAGGAGAGTAACGAGTTATTAGTATCTAAAGTCTTGCAACCCGAAAACAGGTATTTTAAAATAACATTTTTCAACTGCTACGTTCATTGTTTAATGTTATCGCCAGGAAAAGTCACTGTTCCGTTATTAGGCTCTTAAGCCTAGTCCACACTAGTAGACATGTTGCTCGATTTTGGTCTCTGAGACGTGTCTCAGGTTGTCTACGTAGACATGTCTATAGACCAATCCCCGTCTACGGGCCTGTTGCGAGACCAAAAATCGCAGGTCTAAAGTCTCCCGATCGGAATGGGAGACAGCATGCAACGTTAGACATATTGCGCAACATTTTGACAATGTGGACGTCACTCGGCGTCTAGAGGCGAGACACGCCCCAGTCTGTCTCCATCTTCCGAGTGGTGTGGTTCGGCTCTTTTCAGTTATTTTCCAAAGTTTTACAGTTCTTTTGAAAACATGTGGTCTAACGAGAAAGTTGTAAAACTAATTGAAGATTACCATGCGTCTTATTGTTTGTGGGATGTTACGAGTCCCGACTACAAAAACCGGGTAGAAAGAAAAGTGGCCCTGGAATCTCTGGCTGCAAAGCACAATGTGACAGTGGCGGAGATAGAAAAGAAAATCCATAATTTAAAAACATCATTCAACTGGGAGCGAAAAAAAATACTCCGATGAGTGGGACCTCTCCCAAAAAGTCCACATGGTTTGCTTATGAGTATTTGCAATTCCTGCTACCAGCGAACGAGTCAAAGGGCAGCCGGAACACAGAGTTGGATGATACACAGAGTAGAAATCAGTAGGCGACAGCCGGGGGAAATTTCGAAAACTCATGGCGTCTTCCAGTCTTAATTTATTTAATAAAGCATTACCGACCCTAGGTCCTTCTGCGAGAACTTCGCGCATCCACCAACGTTTACGTTTTCGCGTTCTTTCACTTGTAATTAGCACTAAGCGGAACTCATTCCACACAAAACAATGTCCTCCATGGTGGACTGCGAAGATGAGACTGAGAAATTCACATGGTAGTGTGGACGCTAGACGAGACAAAGAACGGTGTCTCTAGACCGCCTATAACAAATCGCGCAACATGGTCTACTAGTGTGTATTAGGCTTTAGTTTCATAAAACGATAGTTTATGAGTTGAATCTGTTATTTGAAAGTAGCAGCTCCATATAAGAGTGTGATTGTTGCAGAGTGGCCTGTTTGGATGTGGACTGTCCCATTGTGTTATGTACGACATCTGTCACCGAGGTAGTCAGGGAAACCAGTTCTGTTACTACGATGGGCCTCCCAAACCACTTGACAACGATACAGCACTTGACCTCCTTCAACAAATATGTCCTACATTCTACAATCCTAATGGTAATACATTCATTTTTATTTTGTTATTTCCCACTTTATCATAAAAAAAAAAGTGCGAGGCGAGAAACACGTGAGTGTTCAAACTTCGGACCGAAAACGTCATATGTAACTACTTAGCCTGTTAACAGAACGAGTTTCTGTTTCTAATTACAATCATATAAGTCACAAATTACAAATAACGCTTTCCGTGACCAATTTTTTGGAAATTGAGGTAGAAGTCGATTCTTATAGCTTTTTTTCCGACGCATCAAATGGCGGGGTCAGTTTCTTACAAAACCGATTAAAAATAGTGATAAGACACATTTTAAAATAGGGTAGGTACTTATAATTACAAACTCGACCATATTTTAGAGCAGTTGGTAACAAAACCGACCTTATCCGAAGTAACCAATCACAAAACAGATTAGGAGCTGATCAGCCAATCAGAATGAAATTGTTATAACCTTCACAGTATGAAACCACTGTTTTGTTGCGTTTGTTTGGTTCGATCAAGAAGTAATATTGTTTATTCTTTATTTTTATTTAATTTTCAAATATTAAAACGCCCTTAATTGTAATATTAATAAAATAATTAATAATAGTTAAAATAATAGTGTGTGATGGAAGATATTATTGAGCCTGACTTAGGAAGTAGTGTGGAGTTAACAACTCCTGAGGAAGCCAGAAAGAGGGTTAAATAACATTTAAAACATATAATTTTAGGTAATTTTTAAAATATAAAAACAACACAACATTTTTAAAGTGATTTTTCTATTATAACCAAATGTGCCAGATTATAATGCTTTTGGTTATTTTTGTATCACATTAAAAAAAAAAAAAATTTGGTTCATAGCTTGTCGTCCTCTTATAGTCACAACAGAAAATCGTGTTTTTCTCGGAATCAATCCTAATACAGATGTTCGACTTTGTAACTATGCTACTCATATCGAATTGCCAATTTTTTTTACTTACCGAAAACCTAAATGCCCTAAGAAACCTCAAGCCGGGGGCGACCTTCGAAAACATTTATTTCATATAAAATATGCCTTTCACTTTTCTCTGCAACTTTTATTTGAAGACATTTTCGATTAAATAATTAATGTAGGTGGTATATTGTAAAATGTACTTCGGCCCAGAAGTAAAATGACCCAAATTTTCGTCCGACTTTTGCCAAAATGTAATCAACTCTTTGAATGGGTATTAGAAGTAGATAATATCTTTAATATAAACATTTTTAAAAGTAAAAAAAAAAAGTAAATTTTTGAGTTGTTTTGGATTAATTCAAATCTTGGAGACCTACAAATCTGAAGTAAAAGTTTTAATTTAGTGTTAAGTGACAAGAGATATCCGCTGCCACACATCATGAAAGTCCCGCCTCGCCTTTTATGACTCGTGCTCAAACAATGTAAAAAGATATGCCATATTGTTTTCTTATTTTATAATACTATATGTGGCTGCTATATTATTCTCCCATTTATTTCCAGAGATTCAAAACATACTAAGACACAGAAGTTTATCAAATCATCAGTTACTAAAGTTTGTATAACATTTCATTAGTTGCCTTCATCTTCATCGTTAATTTAATAAAAATATGTTTTTATTTTGGTTAGGTTAGGTTTTATGACTCATGCCCGGGCTTTAACTACGAGGTCATATCGCCTACTACCAGAGCGCTCTTTCGTCACTCTGGTGGACATGAGCCCGACTCTACTGTGGGAGTCCTAAATTTTGCCTACCCTAAATTTTTATTCATCTAGGGTAGGGGTCTTTAACGAGTACCTGACATCGTACAGGCTCGGGACCATCGCTTAACGTCCCATCCGAAGGACGGCGTGCTTAAGTTTATTTTACCTCCCAGATAAAATAAACTAAGGGCCTCGGTCGGGCTACTAACCCACGACCTTGAGCTCAGAAGTGAAGCACGCATACCACTGAGCTACCGGCGCCCTCTGTTTTTATTTTGTAATACAATAATGATAAATGATTTCATTAATTTTTTGTTCCCATATTCAATGGATATTTTATTTTTTTTTTATTTACAATGTTGGTAATATTTCTAATTTTGCATTAATCCACTTGTAATATGAGGTCCGATAATTTTATTCGTTGTAAGGAACTGAACGTTTACAAGAGATAATAAAGGCCGATAAAAAAACTAAAGTAAAATCGAAAAATAAAACCAACTTATTTTTCTTATTATTTTTTTTTATTTCTTTATTTCATCAGATCAACAAAATGTATGTTATGCATGGTGGGGATGTCATGGGGAATGTCTCTAAGTAGAGATAACCTTAACTATTTACATCAATATTATATCTTCCATTTCGTATCATATATACGATTGTTTGAGACCTCGTAAGTCTTTATTTTTATGTAGGTATTTCAATAATTACCATCTTATAGCCCTTTTTGGTCTCATTTATTCTTTTTCTTTATTTTTTCTTCATTTCCATACAACAACAATATTTCGTCCTAGCAGGACATTTTCACGTACATCAATTTTTATTTTTTTCATTACATGTATGTTAAGACTCCTTTTTTTTCTTTATAATACATTCTAATACATCGTGTCATTTTTAATATTGTGCATCTATTTTTATCTATTCATTTGGTGGTAATATGTTGCATTGTTTTTTGTTTTTTTGTAATGCAACATATTACCACCGAATTAGTAGATAAAAATAGATGCACAACATTAAAAATGACACGATATATTAGAATGTATCATAAGGGAAAAAAAAGGAGTCTTAACATATATATATATAATGAAAAAAATTTAAATTGATGTACTTGAAAATGTCCTGATAGGACGAAATATTGTTGTTGAATGGAAATGAAGAAAAATAAAGAAAAAGAATAAATGAGACCAAAAAGGGCTATAAGATGGTAATTATTGAAATATCTACATAAAAATAAATATTATATTGAAAACATTCGGTAAAAGTGCTCAAATTAACATGTCCTGGAGAAGTTTAGATTTGAGACGTTGTGTAGCGGTGGATTGTCCGATGTTGTATGTAATAGCTCCTGGAACAGTGGACAGCCTGTCCTGGTATTAACGGAATTTGGTGTGGATGAATTCTTCTAATGAGGGGAATTCGAGGTCATCGTATAATAATTGGGAGTTTCGAAGGAACCAAGGTGAGTTCACAGCCATTCTAAGGATTTTGTTCTGGAAAATTTGGATTCTTTTTATTTTAGTTGCGAAAGCAGATCCACATACTTCACTGCCGTAAGTTAAGAGTGGCCGGAGAGTATTTAAAAAAAAACAAAAGTACAATGAAATGAGAAGGTGAGATGTGAGAGTCAGTGAGTTGGTGAGGGATGTCTGTTATTTCTGTCCTGACTAAAGTCAAGTCCTGTGGTTCCTGTGGGGTCCTGGTCAACCTTTATTGGTTATCATTATTATAACTGTTGCTAATGTTAAAGGAGAGAGCTTGACGTGCTGCAACATGGCTCAGCTGCTGGGACTGGTTCCTCAGTTCGCCCAGATGGAGACAGTCTACAAGAGATGTCCTTCCTGTGTGGACAACCTCCGCTCCATGGCCTGCCATACAACCTGCGACCCGGAGATGCACACCTACATCCAGCCTCTCCAAGTTAACATCAATGACCAAACTATGGGTAAGTGACTTCATTATCAATGTTCATTTCAGCACCTCTCAGTTGAATGACCAATTCAGGTCAACACAGTTTTACACATTTTACAGGAAGTGACAGAAACAACTATTATAAAATACTCGAAAAAAAAAAAAAACTGTCGGTGAATCATCAATGCACTTGCCCAGCGCACATTAATCAACTAATTTTTCGCTCTCCCTCGAAAACCAACCGACTTATTTGGCTGATAATCAACAGGTGTGTTACTCAGGGACTTATGGATCTTCATATAAAATTCAGTGTCTATTCATTCATTACGTTGGCAGTTATTAGGATTTTTGAGGAGCCTTCCCCATCTCCCCAATAATGCCCACCTTCCCCAGGGCCGATTTGACGAAAGTCAATATGACGTTCTTATAGGGTTCAGGGTACTCATACATCCACGTTAATGTACTCACTCTGTCTGTATTCTTCTGATATTGTTTTTCCAGAGAGATACGTAACGGAGTTGAACATATACTTCTCGTCCAACTATATGGAGGGTCTGTACAGGTCGTGCTCGCACGTGGCTCTCCCTGCACTCGGTAAGCTGGCATTAGATGCAACTTGTGGCCGCTACACCAGCTCCCAGTGCACTCCGGAGAGGTAATTAAGCGGATTTCCACTATCCCGTATCCTTTCTGCCCCTCGATGCAGTTAAATCTAATCAATAGATTAATGAAGTTGTGTATTAAAATATATTCTGAAACAGATATTGACTTTTCTACAGCAAGCAAAATTGTATTAAAAATAATAGAAAATGTCTCAAAACTCAAGTGACACAATTTCTTAATTTTCTGGAGTCAGTCTGAGAGCAGGTAGAGCAAATGTATATTGTTATTTTTATTTTCTTTGTTTCTTATTTATATATTTCCTTATCTTTTAAATTATTATCATCTTCCATGATATTTTTATTATTTTGTTAGAGAAGTAACTTTATTTTGTATTTATTATCTTTAATTTTATGTATGCATATATAACATAAAATGTAATTTGAACTCTCTGTTATCAGGTGTTGTACTTCTTGGTAGGAAAAGATAAATAAATAAAATTGTGCCGCAGTACACTTTTGTTATAACCTCAACAATGTTTACCTGTTTACTTCATAAGTTGTTTAGTAGAGGTTATGGCGTCCCCAATTCAACCAGAACATATGATGTATTTCTTGTAACAATGTTCTATCCAGATTATAGTGAAAGATCAAATGCGTGCTTATATTATACTTCCCTGTTTTCAAATAGTAGACCTAAATAGACACAATAACTTTATTGCTAAATTGAGATGTGAATATATAATACGAGTATATATGAATAAAGTGTGTGAACTTGTTTCAGGTGGTTCAATTTCCTTGGAGATCCTTCCAATAATCCAGCAGCTCCAGTTAAAGTTAATTTCAAAAAGCTAGATACACAATTTCTTGACTACAGAGCTCCAAATATCACAATATATAACTGTTACGAGGCTTCTTCGGTTAGTAGCTTACATATGTAGACTGTAGTTTCTTATTAAAAACTGCACTTGAACAATTGTTATTATTTGTGTATATTTGCAGAGTGAGGGTGCACCGTGCAGCTGCATCGACTGTCTGGAGAGCTGCCCAGCCGCTGCTCAGTATCCAGACACTCGCCTCAACTTCACTATATTTGGCTTGGATGGATACCTGTTCATCTTCGTCTGGGTCTATCTCCTCATTGTGCTAGCTGTCATGACCGTCAAATGGAAGAGACCTCTGTTCCGCTTTCTTTGTCATACAAGAAGACAGTGTAATTTATTTCATTCTGCTTCACTTACTTTATTAATGATAAAAAAAAGTGATGGAATCACCGGTGATTGCCTAAATACACTGATTGAGTAGCATTGATCACCCACCTTTAGTATCTACTACTATAACTGTCTTTGTCTGTTGTCTGTTGGCAGCTGACTCCTCTGAGAGTTCGGACTCAGGTCTGGACTACGATCCCCGCTTCTCTTTCGCACTTCGACTCAGTGTTTCCTTCGAACATCATCTCAAGAAATTCTTCTTTGTTTGGGGCTCAGGTGAGTTAGATCCAATACAAATTTATTTCAGTTATTACCATACGTCAAATACCAAAAAATAAACCCTAGGGTTTCGGCCGTGTGTCTGTGTCTGTCTATGGGCAGCCTTTAGCTCCCAAACAAAATATTGATCCACATGAATCTCGGAATGTATTTGTGTCATAGTGGCAGCTATAAACAGAGAATCGTGTTCGCGTGTTGTGGCATCGAAAAAACCGTTTTCGAGAAAACCAAAATAATTTCATCATGTAGGATATCAAATTAAAGGGTTCTGAAGAGGAATATGATGAGAATATTTTTTCAATTTTAATATTCCCCCCCCCCCCCCCCCTCCACCAATCTATATAGTCCTTTTTATAAAGGAATGTTTATATTGACTGAAGCGTCTTTGTTATGATTCTAATTCCAATGCGACCTTTGCTAATGTAAACAACATTGTTTACTATATATGAAAACAGTATAATATTTTAATCCAGTCACTGCTAGACGTTCAAACAAATTTATTAAAATGGTTTGAATTGAAATTCAAATTAGGTCGATTTTACTTTATCAGTTTAAACTCGGCTTAAAAGCTACTGCGGCCGCTCGAAAAATATGTTCCGTGTTTGGTAAGATGGCTGTCTCTGAGCGTAAAGCTCAATTTTGGTTTTCCAAATTTCGTCAAGACGACGAAACGCTCGAAGAGGGGGCTCGTCCTGGAAGACATCAAGTTGCCGAAGAACAGCAAGATCGGGAATTAATAGACTCGGATCCACGTCCCACTTCTGACACCATGTTTTATAGGTATCAATTAAAGACCGAGTCATGTTATTTTACAGAAATAGGGATAAACTCAATAAATATTATTTTCAACTCAACTGGTATATATTTGAATAATATTTTACTTGTCACCTGTAACCTTTTCCCAGTGCCATCTACATAACATACATACATTACAAGTATCACTATGACAAAAGTGTAAAAGAAGGAGATGTGTTTACGGCAGGAGACAATGTGGTGGTGCTTAATAAAACGTGGGAGCCTGCTACAGAGATCGAAAAACATGAAACGCCAAGATCCTTCTTAATCAAGACTAAAAATGGTGAAGTCCATCGAAGAAACAGCAGCCAGTTAAAACAATCTAAAGTTGTTGGTAAGGGCGGCGAAAATAACGTTGCTGGTCATGAGGGGCAGGAAGAAAGCAACCCCAGGGAAATAAGAACTAGGAGTGGAAGAAGAGTGCAGCCACCGGAGAAGTTGCATTTGTGAAAAATGGAGTCATAGTATTTTAGTGTTTTTTTTTGTTATTAAGGAACTCGTTTGTTTCAGTTTCATTATTAACTGAAGAGGGTATGTATGTTATGTAGGTGGCACTGGTAAAAGGTTACAGGTGACAAGTAAAATATATACCAGTTGAGTTGAAAATAATATTTATTGTGTTTATCCCTATTTCTATAAAATAACATGACTCGGTCTTTAATTGATATAAAACAAATAGGGCCCTCACAAGTTATCGGTTGCCAATAAGATGATTCGATTAACAACATCTTCATCTCTAGCTTCTCGATTAAAAAATGATCCATTTTTAGACAGAATAATCACTTGTGATGAAAAATGGATATTATACAATAATTTCAGATGGTGTTATCAATGGCTCTCAGCTGATGAAGGACCAATAACATTTCTGAAACCTGATCTTATCCGAAAAAGGTGTTATTGGGTGTTTTCTGAACAGGCAAAGGCGTCGTGCACTAAGAGCTCCTAAGTCAGGGGCAAACCATGACTGCAGAGGTCTACAAAACGACAGGACTTTTGAAAGGACCCGATATAATCAATGCTATTGATGCTAAAAATGTGAAAAAAAAAATAATGAAGCCATATCTCTTGACTTGCTTCGAAATTTGGGACTTTTCGGACTAATTGGGTCTTAGAAGGAATCATGCCAACGTTTTCGACATCTTGGCTAATAACGTCATATTTAAATGGCGAATCTTATGAAAAAAAAATATTTTGTTTTCATAGTTTTGGAGAAAGAGCAGACCCATTGCTAGGGGGTTCGCCTCTCTGGAACGTAAACTATGAGTAGAAAAATTATGAATGAAACAAAAAGACTTGGGAAATCGATTTTTTTTTTCTGATAAACCGGGTTAAAGGGGGGAGGGGGGCAAATAGAAGTTTTGACATCTTTTCATAACATATAAAAAAACATGGGGGCATTTGAGAAGGTTTTCAGATGGAAGAACATCAAAAATAGATGACATCCAACATTTTAACGAATTTGTAAAAACAATAAAGCGAACACCAGAGCGTCGCGGATCGGTCGCTAAGGTGACAACGAACCTGTAGAACGTTCCTGAATGGTCATACGTAAATAAAAAAATCATAATTCGCATAATGGAAAAGGATTGGCGTGAAATGGTACATATTTGGAATGACTCTGACAAGATCAATGGATAGCTCTTCGCATTCGCGCTGTCATAAGTTGGGGTATCAATTTAAAGGATTTGGTGATTTAATTACGAGGAATAGTTTTAATTTCTTCAAAGAAGTTTAGCGGGACTTTACTTTCACTCAACGCTGCTTTCCGCAGCTGACATATCTGTCATGTATTGCAGGTGTAGCGGAGCATCCCACACTGGTGCTGGCTCTCAGCAGTTGGTTTATTGCAGTCTGCAGCTACGGGGTCCAGTACCTCGTCATCACCAACGACCCCGTAGAGATATGGGCCGCCCCCTCCTCCCAGGCACGCATAGAAAAGGACTATTTTGAAAGTCGATTTGAGCCCTTCTTTCGAACTGAACAGATATTCCTTAAAGCTGTTGATCTTCCCAAGGTACGTTAAAGATAGAATAAACCGAGGTTGCAATAAATCACTGGCAATGTACTAAGTACTTTCACAACAAGAATTAATGGACTAATTTTTTCCTCTCCCTCAGGGTCCATTTTAACGACTTGGTTGAAACTCAATAGGTCCATTCAATACATTCACAGTTATTAGGGGTTTTAAGTTAGGCTCCTTCCCTAATTCCCATTTCCCTTTAGTCGATTTGGCTGAAACTTTATGGGTCTTGTCCTCGTGAGGTTCTGGTTTCACATGTACAGTTTCGTGCCGATTCAACGTTACATCGGCAGTCGTTAGGATTTTTGAGTTGAGATCTCCTCTCATCTCCCCTTTCCTTTCGCTCAAGTCAATATGGGATTTTCGATGCACGTCGACAAAGGCTTTTTTTTTTAATGAGGGGGTCGGAAAACATAACTATATAATTTCTGACCGATTATATAACTACCTCTATACCTTGGCAAGTAATACACTATCTTTGTTTTTCAAATAATTATTTACTATTGTTATTATCAACTATAGACCTATTATTACAGATAACCCACAATATTTCTGATGAAGTTATTGAATTTGGTCCAGTTTTTAATAAGAAGTTCCTGCTGGCTGCTTTCGACTTACAACAGAAAATTGAATCTGTAATTTTATTAATTAATATTAACGTTTTAATTATTTAAACAAATATAAAAAATTATATCTAGCTAATATTTAAATTTTTAAAAATTGCAGATTCCAGGATTACAAGAGATATGCTTTGCTCCTCTTAGCAACATGGACAAAGCAGAAAATGCATCTCAATGCACTGTTCAAAGTATATGGGGATATTTTAAGAATGATATTAATTTTTTTAATCAGACATCCAAAGACGAAAACAATAATACAGTTAATTATTTAAATCAAGCCTACAAATGTTTAAAGTAAGTTTCTGTCATAGATTTTTATTACCCAATACTTTCTCCTATTTTCTTTTATTATTAAATAACGAGCGTCACTTATCTATTTTTTATTATTATCTCTTATAGTTTTCTCTAGGTTTCCTATATTGCTCTCAATAAAATATATATAAAGTTGACTACACAGCTTTGTCACAGGGAAATGTCAACTGCAGACAACTGGTTAAGAAAGCAATATTACTTACTTGGTTAAAAATAAAGAAAACGTATGTTTTTTAAAAAATATTGTCTATTTCACAAATAATATATAATATGGGAGTACTTTCGGTATTGCTACCATCTTCAGCCACGACTTAACAAATACTAAATTGAAGTTCAACTAGGTAGGTAGTTTACAATCTAAGCGGTAGGTAGGTATCCTTTTTCAGCCCCTACGGGGTTTTCCTATCCTTTCTGTACAGTTAATATTTGAAATATGGAAAAACATAAAAAATGACATTTCGTCCCAAATTGGGATCTTAAAAATAAAAAATTTGAAATACTATGTGTTGATTAAATGCATATATGAAGTGAATTAAAGATAACAATTGTTAATATATGAATAGAAATAAAATAAAAAGTTTTATAAAATAAAATATACAGTTTTTTGAGAGAATAAGTACGTATACACAGAGACTGGAGGATTATATTATTGGCGATAAAAGGGGTGAGTATTTGAGATTGGTCTGATCGTTCATACAATTTCCTTTTTGTAGCGCTCTGTTTATTTCTAGTTGTTCCAGTGAGTTGAGTAATGTACCTTTGTCACAAAAATGTAGGTATTGTATGCCTGTATTTATGTCGAAACGGTGTTTGTTTTCGTTGATGTGTTGTGCGAATGTTGATTTTACTGAGTTGTATGATACGTCGGTGTTTAGCCCTATTTCTGATATGTGTTCTTTTACCCTATTTTTAAATTGTCTCCCGGTTTGACCTATATAAACAAAATTGCAAGAACTACATTTTAGTTGGTAAACCCCGCTTTTTTCTTCTGTTGGAAAAATTTCAGAACAGATAGGAAATATACTTAAAAAAGAGGACTTTTGGGTAGGTTTTAGAACTAATAATACTATATACAAACATCTCAACAACACGAAGGACAAAATAAAAACAGAAGAAAAAAGCGGGGTTTACCAACTAAAATGTAGTTCTTGCAATTTTGTTTATATAGGTCAAACCGGGAGACAATTTAAAAATAGGGTAAAAGAACACATATCAGAAATAGGGCTAAACACCGACGTATCATACAGCTCAGTAAAATCAACATTCGCACAACACATCAACGAAAACAAACACCGTTTCGACATAAATACAGGCATACAATACCTACATTTTTGTGACAAAGGTACATTACTCAACTCACTGGAACAACTAGAAATAAACAGAGCGCTACAAAAAGGAAATTGTATGAACGATCAGACCAATCTCAAATACTCACCCCTTTTATCGCCAATAATATAATCCTCCAGTCTCTGTGTATACGTACTTATTCTCTCAAAAAACTGTATATTTTATTTTATAAAACTTTTTATTTTATTTCTATTCATATATTAACAATTGTTATCTTTAATTCACTTCATATATGCATTTAATCAACACATAGTATTTCAAATTTTTTATTTTTAAGATCCCAATTTGGGACGAAATGTCATTTTTTATGTTTTTCCATATTTCAAATATTAACTGTTGGGTCAGTTAGAATCCCGGATCAACATCTTGCGCTGTTTCAGCCATTTTAGGTGGGGCTCTGATCCAAATATTGGCCTCCTCTTTTACAGATCCAACATAAGATCCATTATAGACTTCGGCTCATTATTTTATGGCGACGCAGCGAAAACCAATCTCCAGAAGGTACAATTAGTTCAGAATCGCTGTTTGCGGCAAATCCAGGGATATCTACGAAGCACCCCGATAGATGTTATTCATGCAGAAGCGAATGAACCGCCGCTAGAAGTTCGGCGAAAAATCTTAACCCAAAGGTTTTTGCTGCGACTCATTTCTGTAGAATCTCCAACAGTTAATAAAATATCCCAATTAGTAAAATTAGATCTAACAAGTAGCTTCTGGCAGAAAAAAAGGTCACCCAGTTTAGCATATAATTTCACAGCCATAACCAATTATTACACCCAAATTTATGTAAACACAAAATTACCGGTGTACAACTCACAGTACTTCTTGCATAAACTTGCTATCTCTACAGCCTTTTTGCGAGACTATTCGTCAATCCCATCGCTATTTACCAACTCTGCTTTCTCCATGGATATCCAGCTATTATGGCCACAGTGGCATTATATTTTTACAGATGGCTCTGTAAAAGACAGTAAGGTAGGTTGTGCCTTCTTTGACCCACAATTAGATAGATCTGAGTTGTTTAAGTTGCCAGAGCTAACAACAATATATTCTGCCGAGTTAGTTGCCATTCTCGAGGCTTTAAAGTACTTAGAGAAGTTACCTTTCAATAGAGTGGTTATCTTTTCCGACAGTCAAAGTTGTATTAGAAAACTTAGCAATATTAAAATTGGAGTTCACTTAAATAATTTCGAGTTGGACCTCCTATTGACTTTAAACAACATACAAGAGTCAGGCAAAGTTGTAGTGTTCTGTTGGATTAAGGCTCATATAGGAATAAAATATAACGAAGTGGTTGATGGTTTTGCTAAACAAGCGTTATCAGAAGGGACCCCCTTACCAGTCCGGCTACCCAAAGAGGATCTTAGTGGACAAATTAAAAGGAACTGTCGGTCCATTTGGCAAGAGATGTATACCAGTAGTGACAAAGGAAGTTGGTATAAGAGGATGAACCCGAGAGTGGGCTCAGAACCCTGGTACAGGGAGGCCTGTCTCCCCAAGTCTGTATGTACTAATATCAATAGATTGAGGGTGAACCACGGGATCTGTGGGACGTATCTCTTTAGGATAGGCAAGGCAGACAGCCCACTGTGCCGGGTGTGTCGGGTGGAGGAGAACCTGGAGCACATTGTACTTACATGTACCAAATATCATACCCAGAGAGAACTTATGTTCACTGAACTGTATAAGCTAACCCAAGCCCCCTTTAACTATCCCCAGCTTTTAATAACCCGCAACATTTTTATTTACCAATCCATTCACAGATTTATAATGCAAATTCAAAATCAGCCCCAGATTCCTTAGCTATAAATTGAACCAATGTAAGCTCTGACTGGGGGGCGGGTTCCGGTGGGGGGCCTGGGCTTGGGGTTGCTGGCTTGGCTGGGGGTCTGTGGGGGGCACTGTCGGGGCACTGGTCTATAGACCCAGGAGCTCCGAAGGTCTGAACGGCCGGCACTACATGCAGATCTTCCTTCAGGAGCCTCCACTCCAGTCACTGGTCGGCGCTATGTATATTGTTTTGGGTGATGTGGTCCGGCGGTGCCTCCGGCTGTCCCCCGGCTTGGCTGGGGCCGCTTGCTTGGGCCCTCTGTCTGGGCTCCTCTCTCCAGTATCCCGTCTTTAGCATAATTATCTTTTATAGTGTAGTTTTAAGAAGAGCAATGGCTAGTGTGGTGTCTGCCGAGGCAAAAAAAAAAAAAAAACTGTACAGAAAGGATAGGAAAACCCCGTAGGGGCTGAAAAAGGATACCTACCTACCGCTTAGATTGTAAACTACCTACCTAGTTGAACTTCAATTTAGTATTTGTTAAGTCGTGGCTGAAAATGGTAGCAATACCGAAAGTACTCCCATATTATATATTATTTGTGAAATAGACAATATTTTTTAAAAAACATACGTTTTCTTTATTTTTATCAAGTGTTTCACAATATCTCTGCAAAAATGTTAAGTATCACTTACTTGGTTTTTTATTCCCTTTTAATTAATATATTTCTGCAACGTAGGCCTAAAACAGATAGCTATTTTTGTTTTGTTTTAAGAACAATTCCACCTTTAATTTATACTTTATTGGGAATATTTATTAACGCTTTTCTATAAAGAGTTGTCAGAGAATTGTTGCACAGTGTTGCCAGCCCCGCTATAAAATATCAGCTCTTTAGCACTTCCGGTACCGAAGACACAATTAGTGTAAGAACAGTTTGGTTGTTTACCTGCAGAACTATGGCAATAGAAAAATATATATATAACAAAAAATACGGTGAAAATACTGAAGATTGATTTTTTTTTTTTTTTTTTTTTTAGTTTTTTATTATGCATATTTACAATCGGTACAGACCATAAGTAAATTTGTTGACAATAGGTAATGGAACAATTTATGTACAATGATAACTAAGTACAAGAGAGAGAATAACTTTAATAAACTTACATAGTTTTTTCACAGTTTTGCTCATAACTCAAATAATTGACATGAAACATGCTTTGAGGTAGCAGCTCATTGGCTGTCCTCCATAATTGATAGGTTTTGAATGCATTTAAACAAAATATGTAAGGAATGACTAACAATTAATTTTAAACAACATAAATAACAATCAATAATTTATATAAATAGAAAACTAGTCTAGAGTTTATTGACATTCTTGATAGTCCATATAGACATTTTCTCATGCAGGTGAATCACAGTGTTTTCTTTCAAGTTGGTGGTAAGTTGCTGGCTGCATGACACAAAAAAAGGTTACAAAACCATTGTTCTAAAGATTAGCAAATGTGACATCTTCATCTCAAATTTCAAGTTCTTTGTTACAATCATCCCTAAGTTAGAGTGCTTACGAAGATTCATTCATGTAATGATAGCTTAGTTAGGAATGTCTGACGTCATGGGGAACACCAGGGGGGAGGGTAAGGGGTTCCTCGAGAGACTGACATTCTGTAATATTAACTTAGTCTTATCTCTTATGCTTTTGGCTGAATATGGTAGAAATTCCGAAAGTACTCCCATGTAAATATAGTTGGTGAAATTAGACAATATCATAAATAAACAAGTTTTATTTCTTTCAAGTTCATTCATGTAATGGTCAAAACCTGTTCATGGAACCTTGAAACGTGAAATTCCGTTGAAAACTCGATATCGGATGTTTATACGATTACAAATACTTCCTTATACTGAAGATATAAGAAAGATTTTTAAGTGTTTTATATGGGAGGTAAAAAAAATTGAGGACGTCGTACTTCGGATGTGACGTTAAGCGATGTTCCCGAGCCTGTGCATTGTCATGTACTTGTTAAAGACCCCTACTTCAGGTAATTAAATCTGGGTAAGGGAACTTTATAAAATAAACCTATGTAGGCAAAATTTAGAATTCCCAAAGAAAAGAGACGGACTCATGTCAACCAGAGCGACGAAGGAGCACTCTGGTAGTTGGGGCGATATCGTAGTTAGAGCTTGTGCATGAGTCACAATAACTAATATAGTTCACGTCATCAGGATTCATAAAGTATGATTCTATAATTTTTTTTTGTTCAGAGTAAAAAAAAAAGTTTTTTTGAAAAATTTCCGGTGGAAAGTTGCCGCTTGATCAGATTCGGAAACCGCTAATAGAGATTTGACCCCGTTGTTGGCAGGAGTCCCGTGAGTACAGACTGCCTGGCGCCGTACAGAGGGACTGTGGAGCCTGCGATAGCCGTCGGAGGGTTCCTTAACCAAGGAGACGAGGCCTACCAGAGCGCCAATGCCCTCGTCATAACTACTAATAGAGATTTGACCCTGTTGTTGGCAGGAGTCCCGTGAGTACAGACTGCCTGGCGCCGTACGGAGGGACTGTGGAGCCTGCGATAGCCGTCGGAGGGTTCCTCAACCAAGGAGACGAGGCCTACCAGAGCGCCAATGCCCTTGTCATAACATACCTCATCAACAACCGGGTGGAGAAGAGTCAGCTAGGCCCCGCCCTCGCCTGGGAACAAAGGTAACCCTGGGATCAGTGTTTCCTCTTGTAATTTAAAAATTTCCTCATTGATGTCTAAAATTTCCGTTTCTTCCCCCTACTTTGGTAATAGAATTTCCTCTCTAATGTTAAAATCTAATTTCTAATTCCTATACATCTACCTAGATTTTTCCTTTTCAAATATTCTCCATTGCTCCTTAGAAATTCAATTTAAAGTAATAAATAGCTAATGTATATATTATGGATCGAGGTCTCCTAAGAATATATTCATAAAAAGTCTATAGCAAAGGAACAATAAACTAAAATATCAGTATGATCTAAGTAAGAAAATAAACATTATCTACCTATTAAAAAACAAAAATTAGAAAGTACAATAAGTTTTAAAAAATAAACAACATGATTAAGAGGAAAAAATAAATTTATCTACATATATAAATAAAAAGTTCCTTTCCTCTTAATTATGTTGTTTATTTTATTTTTTATGTTTTTTATTTATTTACATTTATTATTGTATTTCTTTGCTTTTATCTTTACTTAGAGGGCCCCTGGGATGAGCTGACGCCTGACCCTATCCTTGATCGGCTCCCGCTCCCTCAGCAGCCCTGGGTTAGGGGGCAACTAGTTGAAACCTTTTGATTCAATTGGTCCAACTGGTGAACTCTGCCCAACTCGCACGGAGTTCGACATATATTCAAGAAAAAGAAGCAGAAGCAGAGTACGGAGAACAACGCCAGTGGAAGAAGAGCAGTCTTCAATCTATCCAGCTGTAGCCGAGGGAGTCCCCTCAACACTCCCCACGCCTTCCGGGGTATTTTTGGGTGGCCGGCTCTGCTGGCCAGTTCATTATACTACCCTTCGACATCACTTACTGTATTTCTGGCTGATTATATTTTTTATAAATATAAGGACAAAACTCATCTAGGTTCTTACTGATCTAATCCTCAGATGACATTGTAGGGTCGTGCATTCAACCAGTATTTGTGGTACACTCCTTTCTTGTACAAATCGCTCATTAAATCTTGTTAATGTTCAACTTTTCAGTTACACTTGATCTCTACTCCTGTTTTTTTTCTTTATCAGTTTCATAGAACTCCTTCTGAACTGGACAGCGACTGAGAAGCCCGGGTTCATGGAGGTGGCCTTCAGGAGCGAGATCTCCGTGGAAGAGGAGATAGCCAAGGAGTCCGAGGCTGAAGTCGTTACCATCCTCATCAGCTATCTCCTAATGTTCCTCTACGTGTCCCTCGCTCTCGGCTCCTACACATCCTGCAACACACTTCTTGTAAGTTCTCAGATGAACCATGGCGAACATACCCCAGAGGCATATTTCTATCAAATGTCGAGCTAGATCTCAATAAGGCTCTTTACAATGGGAGTTTGAACCAGTTTTAACATAATTATATAAATTTCGAGAAAAAAACAAAAAAAAACAATTGAGAATATGACAATTATAAATAGTTTACATAATTATATAATATTCTTTAAGTAGGTAATGACAATCACAATATAACGATAATATAATAATATACGACAATAACAACGTAATATATTAATAAAGAAAACTAATTAATTATTAAGTTAATTATTAATTAACTAAAAAATATATATATTCGGAAAACTTATTAATAATTATTAAATTAACTAAATCCTCATTTCTTAATTTGATTAGTTGTACAATACATGAAAGAATATCAAATTGTGTTGAAAATTGATTAGCAGTCCGAAGAAACCTTTTTATTGGGGCAAATAAGGATAATTGGTGGAGCTGAAATAAACCGGTGGGGGGGGGGGGGGGGGGGGGGGGGGCTCAAAGTTGGATGAATATTAAACGCGCCGCTTTCTTTTTACAAATACGTTACTAGCTACATAAAAAAACTGTAAATAATATTTATTTCATTCATTAATAAATACACAAAACCAAAACATTTTTCAGATATTTGGCTGCCTGAGAAAGAAGAAATGGTGGTTTTTAACATTTAATGGTAGCTCTATGTTTAGGAGCAACAGTACATTTTATCTTTGTTATTCATATTTGTGCTTTAGTGATAATTAACAATAATTGCAGTAGATATACATAATGCATTTGTTACATTTTTGTCAATTGTTTATCACTTCTTTGAAACCATTTCAAACTATCTCCATTTCAAACTCCAGATGGAGGTTATGTTATTGGACTAGATTGTCTGATGTGTGATAAGAGAGGGGGACATCTCAGAAGGTTCAACTTGTGATCTCCACTACTGCTACAAGTACAGTTTATGTTGTATGTCTCAGGTGGACAGTGCCATGTGTCTGGGTCTCGGTGGAGTGGCTGTCGTGCTTGCCTCTGTCGCCTGCTCCGTCGGCCTCTTTGGCTACTTCAGTATTCCTACCTCTCTCCTCACTATGGAAGTATGAACTCATTTAAGTATGTCTCCTTCTTAATAATCATATCGTCATCTAATAAGTACAGTTTCATAATTAGAATAACAATGTTTTAAAAAAAAAAAAAATTAGGTTAGGTTTTATGACTCATACCCGGGCTTTAACTACAAGGTCATATCGCCTACTACCAGAGCTCTTTTTCGTCACTCTGGTGGACATGAGCCCGACTCTACTGTGGGAGTCCTAAATTTTGCCTACCCTAAATTTTTATTAATCTAGGGTAGGGGTCTTTAACGAGTACCTGACATCGTACAGGCTCGGGACCATCGCTTGACGGCGTGCTTAAGTTTATTTTACCTCCCAGATAAAATAAACTAAGGGTCTCGGCCGGGCTACGAACCCACGACCTTGAGCTCAGAAGTCAAGCACGCATACCACTGAGCTACCGGCGCCCTCTATATAATAATAATTAGGTTAGGTTTTATGACTCATGCCCGGGCTTTAACTACGAGGTCATATCGCCTACTACCAGAGCGCTCTTTCGTCACTCTGGTGGACATGAGCCCGACTCTACTGTGGGAGTCCTAAATTTTGCCTACCCTAAATTTTTATTCACCTAGGTATAATAATAATAATTAGGTTAGGTTTTATGACTCATGCCCGGGCTTTAACAACGAGGTCATATTGCCTACTACCAAAGCGCTCTTTCGTCACTCTGGTGGACATGAGCCCGACTCTACTGTGGGAGTCCTAAATTTTGCCTACCCTAAATTTTTATTCATCTAGGGTAGGGATCTTTAACGAGTACCTGACATCGTACAGGCTCGGGACCATCGCTTAAAATAATAATAATTAAATATAGTGAAAAACACAGTTACGATGGCAACTACATCATCTGACGACCTTCATTATTACTTTAAAGAGATTTATTGTAGCCCATTATAAATGTACTGTATTAACACTTAGTTAATGAGATTAAGAATATTTCGCAAGGTTCCCAATGTTCATTCGATCCTCTATGTAAACGTCCTGTGCAGCTCCGAATTGTTCATATTTTATAAATCAATTTTCTGACGTGTGTTAGTAATTTCTAATTGAATGTTGTATTTGTTTTTAGGTGGTGCCATTTCTAATACTGGCCGTGGGTGTGGACAATATGTTCCTTCTTGTTAATGTAAATACAGAGAATGCAGGTGTCTACAGGGAGCCGGGGCAGTGTGTGGCATCCTCAGTGGGCACCCTGGGACCCTCCCTTCTGCTCACCACACTCTCAGAGGCAGCTTGCTTCGCCATCGGTCAGTAAAACGTACATTTAGACAGAACATTTTATCTGTGGCTGAGTGAAACTTGGACAGTGTGCAAATTGAGAAAACTGCCTCCCAAGTGTTAGTTTGTTTTTTTCTAATTACATGTGGAAATTGAATTAATAAGTGTGCGTTGTATATAATTTAATAATTTAACCACATTGGTCATTTCATTTTAATTTATATCGTAAACCATAAGACAAATCACATCGCTTATTACTTCAGAAAAAGCGCAGGATTTGAACTAATAAACCGTTTTAACCTAAAATTTCAAATTTTTCAGATTGACCGTCTTTCGTTCAGCAACATATATCTCACTTTTGAACTAATGTAATTTCTTTTCGAACAGGGGCCCTCTCCGCGATGCCAGCCGTACGCACATTCGCCTTGTACGCGATGATGGCTGTGCTAATTAATTTCTTACTTCAAATGACGACGTTTGTCGCTTTCTTGTCGCTGAACACTCGTCGAGTAAAGGTAGGTTCAAGTGTTTAGAATACTACTTTAGTACTGGGAACCTTGGTTGACCAACCAGTTCTGGTCCTGTGCTATCGGCACTTCTAGTGCGGGGCCAGAAGTCCTTCCAGTACGCAGGCACGCCCGCAGGAATATAGACAAATTTCTCTGTTGCTGTATGTAGCTGTGTTGAGCGAGGCAATGACCTGCCCAGAGAGTCCTGAGTCTTCTATTTGTCCCGTTCTCACCCCCGATCTGCCATCTATTACCGTCTCCTCCGTACCAGGTGTATCCAAACCTGTATATCTTTGTTGAAGGGGAACCGACTGGAGGTGTGTTGCTGTGTGAGTGTTGTGCGAGGGAATGACCCGCCCAGAGAGTCCTGTTTCTTCTCTTTTGCACGCTCCTTCCTCTTGCCAGCCATCTTCCACCCTCTGGTTAGCCTGTTCTTGTTCCTCGCCTTCATCTTCTGGTTCTGCGCCAGCCTCGCCATGATTCCCCATCTCGAACCCGGTCTGGAGCAGCAACTTTCCATGCCTGAGGACTCCTACCTGTTGAAGTATTTCGTGGTAAGTTATTATTTTCTAACTTTAGGGTCATATATTCTGTTGTAGCCAGATAATAACCCTGAATTTTGGTGCTTGCATGTCTTCACAGATTTATCCGGGGGGTTAGTTTATTTATTATTATATTTTATTTTATGATAAAATAAACTCACCTAAAAACAAGTGAATAATTCTTTATTCTCTATTTCTGAACAGTATAATTGGATGACCCGTAAAATTTAAAAGAAAAATTGTGATAACTTGAACAAGGTTATAGTTGAAGAGAGTATAAAACGGGCTGGGGACGACTTCGATGGTCGCAGATTGGTCGATCGTCGCAGATTGGTCGATTGGTGGCCGGTCTCAGTCTAACGCCTTACCTTGATCCAGAGCTCCTTCCTCGACCTATGACAGAGTGATGTTGCACTCTTGCAAGATGCATCCTTTTATTAAATATAAATATATAAATAGTTCTTCCAGTTATCTTGCATTTTATTAACTGATTCAACTCTGATTGACTCCCTGGGTGGATGTATGTATTTTACACAGAGCTGGAACCTTCGATGAAACGTAATTGGGTCATGCATGATTTAAGCGATTCGATGTGGCGAAGTGTCCTAAAACCATTTTTATTGTTATGAAAACACCAAAATAACTCAAAACATTAACAAACTGAATTTTAAACAAGTTATTTTGATAACTTAAACCAAGAAGTCTGTTTAAGGAGATAAAACTTCTATGTTCGGGGTTGATATTTATGTTCTAAATAGAAAGGTCAAAAGTGCTGCAATCGACATGCTTTCATTTGAAGTTAAGTTCAAAAATGTTCACAGTACATAAAGGCCTGGAAAAAATGTTTTATTACTTAACCAAAGTTCAATTAAAAGCTTGGTAAACTGCATTTAATGACCTTATAGATTTAATTTCTAATTATTTTGTGAAGGTATAATTTGACCATACTGCGTCCTCCCTTATGATGCACCCTTCTGCAATGCGTACCAGGCCATGTGGCGACTTCTTTAACCAACAAATTTGGGATATCCCCTACCGTCGTAGTTTTACTCTTCTGACATATTTGCAACAAAAAACGTAAAAACCAATCATTTAATCGATATCACAAAATAAAAATAAGAAAATTATTGTCAATAGCAAGGAAATTATAATTGGAAGTGAATAAACAAATAGAGAAATAACCTACTCTTGGAGTCATCTTTCAGATGACGCACAATGGTTTTTTTTCTTTCTTCAGATAAGACATTGGTACAGGTATATGAAGACACTGGTACAGGTATATGAAGACACTGGTACAGGTATATGAGTGAGGATATGAGCATCCTGGTCCTCATTGGGCCGCTCTGTGTAAAACAGCTCAACAACATACCTGAAAGAGGAGCATGTTTCTGTTTCAGATGATGGAGGAGGTGTTGTCCATGGGTCCTCCGGTCTATTTCGTTCTCAAGCCCGGGCTGGACCTGAGTCGAGAGGAGGACCAGAACTTGATCTGCGGCTCACTTCGCTGTCATCCAGACTCGCTCACTACACAGATATACACCGCATCCAAACAGGCAAACAGGTTCTCCCTTTCTCAAATGAATCTCTTTTCATTGATCAGTTTTATTCCGCGAGGGTAGAGTTGCACTTACTCCCAATAAGTTGCGGTGCACATGTGGCTCAAACGCACTCTGTGATCCAGAACCTGTAGCTAGTGGATGTACACATATCTGTAGCGCCACACTTTCAAATAGAATTTTTCCAGTTGTTAGTAAATTTTTTTCTCTATAACTAATTGCTCAATTGATTTGAAAATTTCGATTTGTTCATTGCCAACTCTACAAGTGTATAAGAAATTATGTAAATTGTGGATGGTGAAGTCTTATTATTGTTTTTCAAATGTGTCGATTTGAAGTGGAATGGTCGATTGTCAAGCCGCAGATCAAGTTGTTAGTAACTTTTTTTGGTAAATAAATGAAAAGTGAAAATGAAGGAAATGAATCATGTTAATTTCAAAAGCAGTTTGTTTTCAATTCACAAGTAACAAGAAACCAATACATTATAATGACAAGAGACGTGATCTATTCGTGTACACGTAAATCCGTGGTTTAATTTGCGTTCAGTGTATCTCTGTGTTTTCTGTTAGTTGTTACATCAGGAACGAAAATATAACTCTTTTTCTCTAATTATTTATTCATCACGTTTTTAGACTGCTGAAGTTGGCCGCTAAGAGTTAATGTAGTAAAATCGATTAAAAGGTTAATACTATTCAACTATCGAATAAAACGTAGTACCTACTCGCATCGATTGAATCGAGTACTTCGTTTTTAATTGTTGAAATGTAAAACGAGTACTTTGAATCGATACAAGTAATATCTATTCAATACCTACTTGTTATCGAAAGAATGTATCGATACCAAAAGTACTTGTACACTTTACTACTCGTATCGATAGATGCCTACGCACATGTGCACCTTAAAGCTGGTATCAGCCTGGTGCATCGACTAATATGACGAATAACATGTTTCTGGTTCTATTTCGTTGAACTGTTTGATTGGCTAACGTTTCAGAACGTACATCCGGACTGGGGCCTCTTCCTGGCTGGACGACTACTTCGATTGGGCCTCTGTGGAGGGCTGCTGTAAGATATACAAGAACGGCACCTTCTGTCCTCACAGCGGTAACACTTCCTTTTTGAAATTAAACTTGAGTTGTTTTTTAGTTGAACCTTACAGCGGGCTGTTCGTCTCTTTAAAGACTAAACATTTGAGGTAGAAAGTTACGGGTTTTCCTGAAATATCCCAGAAGTTGCCCAACTCTGAAAAAATTATAAGTAATATTACCAGAATTTTTCTTCCCATTGCTGAGACGAAAATTAGGAGGTTGAAAAAACAAAATATTTTTTGAGAGAACCGAGTTTATGCTTAGATATGAATTATTTTATATTCAATATGGCGGTTGTAAGGGATCAAAAACTCTTCCTTCAGTTGAAAGGTAAAATGATGAGTAGTCAGATTATATTTTTTGTTCATTTATAGTTTTTGAAATGACGGCTTGAGAAGGGGTTAAGTGAGTGGAAATGTTTGTTACCTTTGTGTGTTCTCTGTTTGCAGACCCCTCCGAGGAATGTCTCCCCTGCAACATGACGCTCAACAAAGACGGCATGCGGCCTCACCCCCTCTCCTTTACTAAGTTTATACCGAACTTTTTGAAAGACAACCCGGATGCCACTTGCGCTAAAGCTGGCCACGCTGCTTATGGACAGGTTATTATTTTTTTTTTTTTTTATACTTGCTCAGCTATACGGAGTATAGGAGCAGTTATGTAATCGGTCAGAAATTAAATATTGCATTTTAGCTGAAATTTCTTTTTTCCTCATAGAATGAATATATTGGCACAAAATTTTATATGTGTATCCAGAACCCCATAAGAACGAAACCTATTGATTTTCAGCCATATCGGCCAAAGGGAAGAGAGGATTAGGAAGGGGGTTTAATTTTAACTTAAACAGTTAAACTTTTGAACGAGTGGTTATAGTTTCTCATGAGGAAATAATGAAACTGTTGATATTTATATTATTAAGTTGAACTATAAAATGTTCAGAGTGTACAACATTTTCTGGGTGAAGTGCAGTCGTCATGTACCATGAAATGTGCTCTCCGTTTAATTGTAAAACACTTCTGGGAAGTCCTGATTTACATGAGTACTGAGAAATTCTTTGTAGTATCGAGAAAAATATTTTAATTTATTGTATTGGCAGGGGCTAGCTGCTGATGTCAATAAAATGTTTTTTTTTTTTTTAATTATGTTTGCATTTGACTACTACATACAGTACCACCAACATACATTCACGGCTGCATCTGATAATAACGGGGAAATCAATAATAAACACGGAATTATTTCATAAACATGTTCGATATTTGCGCATGCCTCCTTTAAATAATTCTTATATGGACATTATGAGGAGTTTATTTTTAATATAATTATACCGTGATAATCCCATGATTTCCAAAACGTTTATAAATATATAATCTGAGATATAAACTAGAATAGCACTAATAGTATTGTTAACTTGCTTAACTTAAAAACCGTACTAACTGCCGAAAGAATGAAAACTATATTTTAATGTTGATTCAAAAAGGACAATACCTATTAATTTTCAGCCAAATCTGGGATTAGAGAGCTTAACTTAAAAACCCTAACAATTTTCGAAGTAATGAATGTATAGATACAAAATTTTGACGTACGACTTTTTATTGAGCTGAGTTCACGAAGCTCTTTCTTAGGCGACTCGTGTATTTCGTTGTACTCGTACTCCTCCTAAACCCCTTTACGGATCACATTGAAATTTGCCACGAAACCGAAAAACGAAATCCCCATTGAAATCAATTGAGAGACAAAATTCTCGCGCAAAATATAATTTTTCTATTTCAAATGTAAAAATCCGGGCGAAGCCCTTTTCGGTTTACCATCATCATTGGTGATTTAAAAATTTTGTCGTTTGGTCGAACAGATGTTCACGTTAAACACCGAGAAAAAGTTCCGGTAAAAGTGCGCTTGAAAACCCTACGGTTCCATCCAGTGATCACAAACCGGTTCATATGCCCCATTTCAAATGCACTACTTGTATGTTAACCGACCACATTAACAGTATGATTCAATAAATTTAGACTGACCCAGCTCAGTTTTTGCAAACAGCAGAATGCATTGCACACCTAGTTTATTTTGAAGGTTGAAAGTAATTAAAGGTAAATAAACATAGAAATGAGTTGAAAGTGGTGAGTTTCATGGTGCCTTGTAATGAATCTACATACAGGGGAGGCATTTTATATTAATATTCCCATTTAAAAAACCCCTAGGGATGGCATCTATTCATTTCCCGTGATTCAGTCACAGGGACCAGAGGAAGGGGCTCGGCTCCAATACCCTAACAACTGCCGATGTACCTAATGAATGTATCGATACCAAGGATTCAGAAGCCAAATATTGAGTTTTAGCCCAAACGGTCGATTAGCTTTCGAGAGAGAGCGGAAACTTCATTGATTAATTTATATTGGGGAAGTACATAGCCGGTAATTCACCACTTTTTTCTTATGCTATTGTACATATTAAGTATATATATATATATATTTTTTTTTTTTTTGCTACTCTACATATTAGATATAGTTTTGAGGGCGCCAGTAGCTCAGTGGTATGCATGCTTATCTTCTGAGCTCAAGAACGTAGGTTCGAAACCCGACCGAGGCCCTTAGTTTATTTTATCTGGGAGGTAAAATAAACTTAAGCACGCCGTCCTACGGATGGGACGTTAAGCGATGGTCCCGAGCCTGTATGATATCAGGTTCTCGTTAAAGACCCCCTACCCTAGGTGAATAAAAATTTAGGGTAGGCAAAATTAGGACTCCCACAGTAGAGTCGGGCTCATGTCCACCAGAGTGACGAAAGAGCGCTCTGGTAGTAGGCGATATGATCTCATAGTTAAAGCCCGGGCATGAGTCATAAAACCTAACCTAACCTATTTATATTTTTTATGCTACTGTACATATTAAGTTTACATATTTTTTTTTGCTATTCTACATATTAAGTATATTTATATTTTATGCTATTGTACATATTAAGTATATATATGTATATATATTTTTTTAATGCTATTTTACATATTAAATGTATATATATATATATATAATTCCCCCCCCCCCCCCCCCCCCCCAGGGTCTCAACTATGTACTGAAGATGGACGGAGGGGCGGCTGTAAGAGACTCGTACTTCATGGCCTACCACAGCCCTCTCAAGACTTCCAAAGACTACTACACTGCCCTCGCCATGGCCCGCTCTGTAGCCTCCAATATAACCTCAATGCTCAACAGCGCCACAACTAACTCCACAACTTTGCTCCAAGTTTTTCCTTATAGGTAAATAACAATTATGTTAAATCTGTGGTCACAGGGAATAAATTGGTAAGTCTAAATTCATTAATCGTGTAAATCCAGTTTTCGGAATAAATAAATTATGTTTGCATCATTATTAATGATATACCTCCTAAATCTATAGGAGTGAATGAAAATGAATATTGTTAATCCTTTCTTGGATTTTCCCTTAGTTACCTAATCATTCCCCCTCACTTACCTAATTATTGACCATACTTTATGAAATACTCGTGAATGATCCCTCTCTAAAGTTGAGCAAGTTGATTTAACCGAAAACACCCTATCCACTTGGAATAGTCTGCCGTAGTGAATAAATGGTTAAATGCAGTTATCTCGTGAATGATTCCTCAAAGAAGTAGATTCAAGTTGATTTAACCGAGAACATACACAATTTTACGAGATACCAAGAAACCCACATTTTTATAATTCCGAAAGTATTAGACTCCTGAGCTCCCAACTTCTTCACAGTGCTCAGATGGCTTGGGAGATGATCACAGTAGGGTGGCCGTTATTTCTAAAAAGTTCGAACTTTATTGCTCTCAACCCAAAATCCTGTTTACAATATCGAAAAAACAATCCCTGAATTTTTTCAGGTTTTTTAAATTGAATTTACCCGAATCTAATAGAGGTTAAAGTTTAACATGCGTTTTAAATGGGGTTTTGGAGCAGTCCCGGACTTTCGAGCGTAATGTTCAGTATTTTAGTTCTAAAAATTTGATAATAGGTATATTTATGTTTTAGGGGTCGCGGAACTCGAATCTAGTGTCAGAATTTAATTTTTGACAGCTAGAACTGTCAAAAATTAAATTCTGCCACTAGATACGAGTTCCGCGATTATAGTCAAGAATAATGAATAAATTCTGTTTCTTATGTTTTTTTTTATGTATATTTTTTTAATGAAATTTATTTATTTATATAATCTATATTAGGACACTTCTTTTCGACCCTATAGAACTAATCACTGTATATATATCTTGACTATAATTAATAAATAAGTTACATTATTCTCTTAACAGCCGGTTTCGTTGCTTGGCTGTCTTCTCTCTCTGCAACTCCCTGCCTCCCACATCTCCCATTCTCCTTATGTGGTTTCCTTCAAATCGTCTGTTCCAATTTAAGTCCTCTGTTCATCAAAGACTCCAAACCCCTATCCTTCCGACTCTTCATCCCCTCTTATCGCTCTTTTTTCACTTCTCGTTCATTGTCCAAGACTTCTCTCTCTTCAACTCCCTGTCTTTCCCTCATTCCTCATTTTTCTTCTGTGGCTTCCTTCAAATCCCCTCCGTTCCAATTTAAATCCCCCGTACAGCACATCCCATCCTTCGGACTTTTCACCACATCCCATCTCTGTGACGTAAGAAACTCCAATACCCTCACCCCTCCGTTATGTAATTTATGGACGACCCCTCAGAACGGTAATTTTTGTATAACGTGTTTTTCTTAAATTGTGTAAATATAGTTGTGTGATATCTCTTCTGTGTGATATCTCCTCTGTGTGATATCTCTTCTGTGTGATATATCCTGTGTGTGATATATCCTCTGTGTGATATATCCTCTGTATGAAATCTCCTCTGTGTGATATCTCCTCTCTGTGATATCTCTTCTGTGTGATATATCCTCTGTGTGATATATCCTCTCTGTGATATCTCTTCTGTGTGATATATCCTCTGTGTAATATATCCTCTGTGTGATATCTCCTCTGTGTGATATATCCTCTGTGTAAACTATTTAACAATTTTTCTTTTGGACTTTGCGGGTCCATAAGTGTGAACTGTTAATAAGGAGTTATCTGTTACAATAGCCTGAGAATGGATGTTTGGTGGTTGGAGTGTGTTCTATGTTTACTACGAGCAGTACCTGACCATCTGGAGAGAGATGGTCGTCTCGCTCGCCTCCTCACTCGCCGCCGTCTGGGTTGTCACATTCCTTCTTACTGGCTTCGACCTCACTTCCTCCTCCATCGTTCTCTTCACCGTCCTCATGATAGTGGTCGACCTCACTGCTCTCATGTACATCTGGCAGATCAGTCTCAATGCTGTCACACTCGTCAATCTGGTTGTGGTAAGTCAACTTAAACAATGTTGGCCACCGAGGAAAGTAACAATTGAATCAGTTTTTTTTTACAACTATAAGAAAAATGATCTAATCAGTCTGAAATTCGATGTTGAATGTTTACCTTAATTTAATGTCTTCCGACCCACTGAATCCAAAAATGAAAAAAAATTGCATGTCAGTTTTGTGTGTTTGTCCACGATAATGCTCCATAATACGAATATATCGACTCGACATTTGATATGTGTACCCAGAACCGAAATGTTGGGGGTTTAAAGGGGATCTTAAAAACCATAATAACCATCGATGGTAGAATGGATCAACACTAGGTTTAATACGTCAAGTTTCTGAACAAAACACTTATAGATTTTCAGAAATAGATCGATTGGTTTTAGAGGGAGAGCAAAAACTTAGTTGATAAATTCGTGCTGGGGAAGTACATTGCGGGTGATGTTGCTTCTCATTTTTTAAATTCTCTTTTATGTCAACACCAGGATGATTGCTTTTGAGGATTACAAGTAAGTCAGGTTTGTACTTTATATGTAAGGATCCAACAGATGTAGCCTCATTTTCGTAAGTCGAAGGACCCTCAAAGAAGCAGAAACAGACGGAGTTCACACAGTTCACAACACAAAGTGAACGAATATTTTGAAAGAGCGCGGAAACACATTAATACAGCAATGTTATTAGAAAGACCAACCAGATACCATGATAGCCAACCATGAGTAAAGATAAAAAATATCTTTTGGCTTGTCCTAACTAAGATAGCCAAAGAAGAAATATAGAATATGGATCGTCCTTGTGGCCACGGTCCTTCATATTTCCTGGAAAAAACATTAGGACAGCAATGTCAGTAGTAGTCATAGTTCATACGATGATGGTCAACCATAAGTGAAAATAAGAAATATATTCAGATAAAAAAAAATAGAATGTAGCTGGGCCTTGAGGCACCGATTTCTTATATTTTCTTTAAAAAAAAAAAAACCTTAATTAACTTCTTAAAACTTCTGTTTTTGCACTTTTGAGGGTCCTTCGATCTCTGAATTTGAGTCTACACCCTGAATAACATTTAAGTTTCCGCTCTTCCTTAGGATCTTTGATCTCTTTATTTGTCGCACCCATACTTCAGTTTTTGCTCTTCTAAAGGTCCTTTGATTTCTGAGTTTGAATCCTTCTTCAACTGATTATGCATTACATAGCATTTATAAAGAAATAATAATGAAATGGAATAAAAAAAAAAAAATCGAATGACATAAATTTCAGATAAAATAGTGTAATAAAAGAATAATGAAATAAAAACCAATTCGACCTAAATAAACTACCTAAATTCAACAGTAAATAGAAATTCATTTTCATTTGGTCGATATCTTAGGTTAGCAACATTGGTTCAAACGACTTTATTCCTTCTTAGTTTGAAGTAATTTAATGGTTTAAAAACTTTCTGGTTAAGCTTAAAGTTGGACACTTACATAAAAATGAAATTAATTGTCTTTTTGGTTATTACTATAAAGTTTACAAGAATCTTTCAAGAGAAACTGATAATTTTCAAAACCTATATTATTCATTTGCAAGTGTACATTTTCGTTTAAAAGTTTGATTTGTGACCCCACTCTGTTTTATTATTATTTTATTTTTTTTTCAATCATTAAATTTCAAACTACTGTTTTTAATGCAGGCTGTTGGGATCGCTGTCGAGTTCTGCAGCCACATAGTTCATGCTTTTGTTGAGTCGCCCTTGAAAACAAAGACACTTCGAGCACAGGATGCACTTCTGAATACAGGATCGTCTGTGAGTATACATGTGTAAATATGTGTTATGTACATGTTTATGTCACCGGCAGTGTATAGAAGCCACAATGTATAATGCATGATAATTTTAGTTAGTAGAGAAAAAAGGATAAGTCAGCCAATCAGAACAAGGATTTAATATACTACCTAGGGCTTGCATATTAGACTTATGTACTTAAATAATCACGGAATGGATTTACATATTTTTTTCTGAACTTAAAATCTTCGTATGATATTGTAATTACATTTATATAACATTTTTGCAGAGATATTGTGAAACGATAAATAAAAAATATAAAGAAAAACGTATGTTTTTTTAAAAATATTGTCTATTTTAACAAATACTGAAGTCGTGGCTGAAGATGGTAGCCTTGTCTAAAGTACTCCCATGTATTGATAGTTTATATATCTTGTGAACTAGACAATACTTTAAAAAAACATGCATTTTCTTTATATTTTTCAACTTAGTTACAGTCTTTAAGACGTTCTGAACCGAGGAGCTCCGGGACAGGCTTGTACGCTTGCCTACTGTGCTCAAGACTGCGGGTTCGAAGACCAGCCGAGGTCCTTAGGCTTTTATCTGGGAGCATGCCTTCCTTCGGATGGGACGTTAAGCGAGGGTCCCAATCTTGTGTGTCAGATACTCGTTAAAGATTAATAAAAATTTAGGGTAGGCAAAATTTAGGACTCCCCTTGTAGGGTAGATCTCATGTCCACCAGAGTGACGAGTGCTCTGGTAGTGGGCGATATGACCTCGTAGTTAAATATGAGACATAATATTATGAGTCATAATAACTAACCTAATAATTATTATTGTTTTGTTTCAGGTTTTCGTTGGCATCACTCTAACGAAGATATTGGGAATAATTGTTTTAGCCTTTTCGAAAACAAAAATCTTTAGGGTATTTTATTTTCGGATGTATCTGGGGATGGTCCTGTTCGGAGCAGCCCACGCCCTCATCTTCCTTCCCATACTACTCACTTATTTAGGTTCCTATTTTTGTATTATAAGAATAACAATTATGAGTAATGCGGTGACTGCGATTAAAGCCCTCACGGATATGTAACTCATCTCCTCAGATAACCGATTCAACATTAGTCCTTCAGTTAATCTGTGAATTATTATTTTTGTTATTTCTATTTCTAATTTATTTATTTATATATATATTGTTTTTTTCAGGAGCTGATAATTCTTACAGAGTTATGGTGAGGAACAAAATGTTAAGGAAGACAAATGAAGACTCATAAAATGTTTTTTATGTATCATTTATTTTTATATTTCTAATTCTATTTTTATAATTATAAAAATTGTTTTTATAACTTTTTTTTTTTCATCCCAATTATTTTAAATGTTTACATTATATTATTTTTATAAATTAATTTAGAAATTATCCATAATCATTGTTGGAAATGTACACAAATATATCCCATAACCCTTTAATATGTTTAATTAAATTGTAAATATTTGGACGGTGTTATGCAAAAAGGAGGTAACCCACAAAAACGAAGTTGTTAAAAAAACGAGGTTACAGGTTGAAATCGAAAAATAGGATTTTTGTTGCCATTTCACCGTTTAAAACTAAGGCAGTTGTTCTCCTTCATTTCATTGGTTATTTGTTTAATTTATTATAATTATATTTTTAAATAATTCATAATAAAATAAATAATAAATTTAGTTTTTCCATTTCTCCTTATCGATCATTTTCCTTATTTTTAAGTGTTATTTCAATCTTGGAGTCTGGTTCGACTTAGATCGAACGGTAAAATCATTAAATTTGCCTGGATCAGAGGTCACTCTGGAATAAAAATCAACGAAATTGTTGACCTTGCCAGGGGCTACACGTTCTTATGATTAGGGTCGTTTCGTTCCTTACAACGATGTACACTGTCATTTTAAGCAAAAATTGAGATTTGATTGGCAGAAAAATTATGAAAGTAGTCAGGTTGGCCTGTTTTATAGATGTCATAATCCGGGAGTTAGCCATGTTCCCTGGTTTAGAAACGTTTCTGCCCCCAGAAATTGGGTCCGAGTTATGTGTCGACTGAGGACGAACCATGCGGTGTCAGGAGCTTACCTACATAAGATCGGTAGACGGTTTGATGATGTGTGAGCAGAGAGATGATCCGCAACACATCATCATGTCCTGTATGAGGTATGCAGTTGAAAGATGGCACTGTATGCGAACTATAAGCTCTCTTCTGGGGAAGCCCACAAATCCCTCGGTCACACTTGAAGCTGTTGGAACCTATATTAGCTCTATTGGAATTAGTGTTTGAGTAATATTGAATAGTGACTAATACTACTATTATATAGATCGATGGCGTCAAGCTAAAACCTTTAATTAAAAAAAAAAAAAAAGTGTTTTTCGCCAAAAAAAATTGTTAAATATTTGAAAAACGTGCAGGAGTCTGAGCTTGATTGCAAGAAGCAGTTAACTCGAATTTGAAAAAATTGTGAGTTACCTCCTTTTTGGATAACACCGTCCATGTTTATTGTACCTTTTACTTTTCCTCCCAATCGTGGAATTCCTTTCGAAAAATATTTTCCAACAAATGAATCTTTTGGTGTATATTTATATTTTTTAACAAACTACCCATTTTTCACATTTATGGATTAAACTAAAATAACATACAATAAAATGCGTATCTTGTGGTGTGTTATACTTCGGTGTGTTAATAACTTTAGCCATGTTTTCCACTTAGATTATTTATTCGAAAATGTTTTTTGAAAAAGACACAATTGAGCTGCATGAATGAAATTAATTAAACTTATAAAATTGGATAAGGTAGACTTTGTTAGCCGGCGCTTTTAGTGCGCAACGTTTGTTCTACCTCAGCAATCCACTCAGAACTTCCTTGAATGATACTTTTGGTAATAATAATGTAACCTAGGACGAATTTCTTGCGTTTAATTCTCGCGAAAGTCTGCAGCGGTGTTTCGCATACATACAGAGACTTTGGAACGCTATAGCTCTTTCCATGACGGGCCTATCTCAAATATGAGGAAATAAGAGTAGTCGACAATTTTATAAGGAACATTTTTGTAAAAACAGTTTTTTGAATAGGTCTCATCGTCAATTAGGTAAATGTGTAAAAAGAAGGGCCTTATTGTAAAGTTTCATAATCCTGTTTTCTTACTATTTATGTCAATGCTTGTAATGAACCACTATGTCAAACCTCCTCGTTTGTTTTGTTCGAAAACTGTTCCTCAAAACAAGAAGACGTGAAGAGGAACCTGCAAGAAAGGAGAAACTTTTATTTCTTTTTCACTGTTTCCTCTTTCTACTTCCGTACAATAAATTTAATTTTTATTTTTAAATACACAAACCAAACACCAAATTAATGGACTAAGGTAAAGGAGAATGGAGGCAGTCTATGGGCAGAACTCGAGCTAAACTTAAGACTCGAAAAACATATTCCCATATTTATTATGTAATGCAAATGTGTAAAAAAAAACACTCACTTCTCGATGTTTAGCACTTTTCAAATCCGTCTTTCCTTAAGAAACAAAAATAGCTTCATCGTAAAACTTTCAAGACGAATGATACTTCAACCCATATTCATTTTGCAGTAGCACAATATTTAAATAATTGTTTTTTCTACTTCTTCGCATAAGGATTTTAGAATTATTGGGGTCAGGTCTCATCAATAAAGATCAGATAAAATCTAAAAAAAATAATAATAACCCATATAATAATGAAACTATTAGTTTACAGTCGTTGGTCTAGGAGAATGTTTGATATTTTATTTGTAATGTTATATCGACTATTCTGCAATAGTGTAAAACAGTGGAAATAATAAACAAATAAAAGATCAACCACTGTCCCACCCAAAGGTTCAAGCCGAAAATTTTAAGATTTTTACGCTAATTCCTTATAACTTTCTGACCCAGTAATGTCATTTTACAATGAGGGACAGATAAATTTGAGGGGAGGTGGGAGTACCCGTAAAAATGTAGTGGGTTTTAAGAAAGTCATTATTTTATGTAATTTTTCAAAAATAACACAAATTGTAGGTTTATGATATTTATTAACATGAAACTATAAACATTTTAAAACAAAATAAATTAAATACAAATGTATTAAAATATAATATCGAATAATACTGGAAGATTTTCTTAAATATTAGATTAGGAATGATTATATTTGTGGATGGAAAAACAAATGATTTATGCATAATAACTCATATTGGCTTTTTTCTTGGCCTGGACCTCGAATATGGCGTCCATGAAGTGTTCATGGTCGACCTGGTTCTTGTTCTTGCGAAGTGCCATCATCCCAGCCTCAACACAGACCGCCTTGCATTGAGCCCCATTGAAGTCATCTGTAGACCGAGCCAGTTCGTCGAAGTTCACCTCCGGGTGGATCACCATCTTCCTGCAAACAACCAAATTCAAATTTCAATTTCTGTATCTGAAATGTATATGTTGAGACCAATTTAAACAATAGATATAATTGTGGAGAGATAGGAGTTCCATAAGAAATTATCAAACTATATTTCATTGCTGATGTTTCAATATATATAATATCTACAGTTTTGTTCTAGTGATATTGATAGGAAAAAACGTGCACAGGCTAGGAAATGTTTTCGATAACAATATCTCCTGTTTACGACCTTGTTTTTTAAAGGCTCTCATGTAGATACTGAATTAATCGAAACGTCGGCAATGATATAGAGGCTTTTCTTCTGACTGAACCTAAAAAACGTTCTGAGGTATTTAAAATAAAAGAAAATTCTTACCTAAAACGTTTAAATCTGTTGTCTCCTCTCTAACACAGTTATCTGAATTTTTTCTATATTAGAATCCTACAAAATGTTGTCACATTTGTTTTACTAGAGGTATTAACAAGGTTTGTAATATCAACATTTAAGAACTGTAAATGATAATGTAGATCTGTTGTGTAATACACATTCCTTTAATAAACATATATTGAAATAACTGTAATTAGATCAACTTAATCTTTCAATAATCCATTAGCACAACTGGAGAGGCAAGTCCTGTTTGGAATCCTTATTATAACAAACAGTCAAAATCAATTGAACGAATTCAAAGCAAATTTCTTAGATACATAAATTTAAAGTTTAAATTTGTACCATTTTCAAACGATTTAGTATACTTTTCTATTAACCTTGAACTTCAGCTTACACAACCCTTTGGACACGTTCCTGACCAGCTGATGTAATTACGCTGAATAAAATTTGAAATCCTAAATTATTTAATTAAATATTTCGGTCTTGCTACCTATCACAATAGGAAGTATGTTCCATTTTTTATTGAATATTTTAAAACAAATAGTATAGAAAATATTTGCCCTTGTCGATTATTGTTACATATACAAGAGTATACCGTCATCTTAGAAGCTGACTGCGGTAAGGTCCATGGTACTGAGATTCGCTACACTCTAAGTCTGGGATGAATATTACTGGAGACAATTGGTTTTCCAGTATTAGTTCAGCAAAAAAAATATCGCCTATGGTAAGACAAGCGGGAAAATACCAAATACGGAATTGCATTTCATTTGTAGTTTTTTTTTCTCTCCGGGTATTTTTGCAGTGTAAAAAAAGTGTGATTTGCTTTGAGTGAGTTGCAATTGTTTTTTCTTTAAATGTTTTCTGCAATTTACTTAAAAAGATGACTGAAGCAATTCAACGAATAATTATTTTTGTCATTCCTCGTATTTTATACATCGCAAAAGTAAACTTAAAAGATGAACTTCGCGGGAAATTAAAGTTATTCTGTTGATATAACCTGGCATGGATCTGTAGGATGCGAGCTCTGGCGTCCTCGTTCGGATGGGGAAACTCTATCTTCTTGTCGAGGCGGCCTGACCTCAGGAGAGCCGGGTCCAGGATGTCTATACGGTTCGTGGCAGCTATCACCTTGATGTCCGCCGAAGAGCTAAATCCGTCCAGCTGGTTGAACAGTTCGATCATGGTCCGCTGCACCTCTCGGTCCCCGGCGATGTTCGAGTTGAACCGTTTCGTTCCGATCGCGTCCACCTACCCAACAGATAAATGGCACGTATAAATGGTTATATACAGCATTATCAATCAATAGTTACCAATGAAAAGAAAGTCCTGGTAACAAAAACAGCAAGATACCCCCCCACAAGGAATTATTTGAAATGAACCAAGTTTTCTCTCTCCCTCCAGACCCCTCCCTTCTTTGGCCAATTGTGCTGAAAATCAATAAGTCATCTCAAGTCTCATAATATTACAAAAGTTATTGTTGATAACTTCATTAGGTACATCATTCGATCAGTTATCAAATTGAATGAATGAATAACTTTATTGCTTATAAAGAATTATCTTACAGCAAGGAGTTCGATACAGAATTATAAATACATAGATTCAATAACTGATTACAAAAAGAACATACACAAAATAAAAAGAAAAAAACCAATACTTATAGGTTAGGTTTTATGACTCATGACCGGGCTTTAACTACGAGGTCATATCGCCTACTACCAGAGCGCTCTTTCGTCACTCTGGTGGACATGAGCCCGACTCTACTGTGGGAGTCCTAAATTTTGCCTACCCTCAATTTTTATTCACCTAGGGCACAGGGGTCTTTAACGAGTACCTGACATCGTACGGGCTCGGGACCATCGCTTAACGTCCCATCCGAAGGACGGCGTGCTTAAGTTTATTTTACCTCCCAGATAAAATAAACTAAGGGCCTCGGACGGGTTTCGAACCCACGATCTTGAGCTCAAAAGACAAGCACGCATACCACTGAGCTACCTGCGCCCTCGTCCAATACTTATATTAATAAAAAGGTTAAATTAGAATAAATAAAGCCACAGGTAACATTAGTCTTTTAGAGTTTTTCTTAACTTCAAGCTTCTTGAGACAAACAAATTAATATGATGAAGCTTCTGTTCATCTGAAACTAATAGTAAGTTGTGGAGATGAGCCAGTTGCTGAGAGACATCTACCGGAACATCTCCCAAATAGCCAGCCAGGTATTTGTTTCTAATCATGGCATAGATGGAGCAGTCTATCAGAAAATGGGCCAGGTCATACCCTCTCCCCCAGAGAACACAACCCACAACTAATCTCAGGAGAGAACTCATGTTTTTCGTTTCTTATATAAATCCGTATTCCCTTTGAGTTATCAAATTAAAAAGTGACGGAAATAATATGTCGAAAAATCTTAAAACAACAAGAAAATAATCCATATGTATTCTATAAACCCAGATCTCTCAACTGGGACGTATGGCGTAAATTTTAAGAACATTTTTTTTACTTTTTGAAAAATTGAACACTCTACTTCACTAAAAGGACTTAAAGGACCTTTGGTGATATGAACAACGACCTCCATTATGGAAGTTCACATGAGCAAATCATCATGTATCTGAAACAATGAGTTTCATGTCCGCTTTTATAGTAATGCAGTTCGTACTTTAACTAAAGCACTCAGACATTTCCAATATTATCCAGACAAAACGCATTTTGTGTGTGGTGTGTCTTTAACATTGTTTCTCATTTAAATTCTTATGTTACTTAACAGCAACATCTTGTAGAAGTAATTAAAAACTAGTACCAGTAATTAATTTATTATATGTATATATATTTTTTGGATATGGAAACAATGTTGAGAATGAGTGGGCGGGAGAAGGAAGTGGAAGTAGAGGGGGATTATGCCGCCAGTAGCTACTGTAACTATGAGGAACCTCGTCTATGAAGATGATGGCGGGGGCCTTCTCTTTGGCGAGGGCGAAGGCGTCCCGGACCAGTTTGGCCCCGTCACCGATGAACATCTGCACCAGCTGAGGTCCAGCCAGCTTCAAGAAGGTCGACTTGGTCTGAGCCGCGCAGATCCGAGCTAGCAGTGTCTTCCCAGTCCCTGGCGGCCCGTACAGAAGTACACCTGACAAGCAACATTTCATGCATGTGTTATGTTGCCAGCAGTGGGGATACAAATAGCGGCTCTTTAACACAGGGCTTTACCCGGCATCTTATAAAGTGCGGTGGGGGTCATCAGTCTAATGCAATGTACTAGTTAGAGTGTTTGTGACATCCTTAGCTCGATATACAAGGCACGTGAGATTTCAACTTTACCAGGAACACTTTGGATATGGCGGTAAAGTGAGCAACATCTTTAGCATCCGTGAAATGCTCTCATTGACCGCCATCTTTATATTTCAGTCATTGGACAAAATATAAATACTTCTCCTCTTAACAATAGTAGTCATGATAATACTACTAAGTAAGAAGAATTTAGAACGGTTAATCATAGTTCCTCTCAATTTGAATTACTTTTGTTAATGCCCCGCGAAAACAAAAAAAAAAAATGTTTTCAATACAGGAAACATTTCTTTCCGAAACTGAAAATTTTAAGTCACTAAAAAAATAATCAAAGATAAAATTGTACAAGATCCATCATAAGCAAAAAGAAAACTAGTACGGTGCATTGAACTTATGCTAGAAAAGTGTCAGCGTGATGACAAATATAGATTTTACGATTTTGCTGAAGTATTTATTTAGAATATTCTTCAGAGGTATAATTAGTATTATGATCAATAAAAGGAGAGATTATATGATTTTTTTTTTACTTTACTTCATTATTATTTTTTTAATACTAACATTGTGTTTCACAGTTTTTAGTTTAGTATTTAATTGTTTAACTATAGGTTAGGTTTGGTTTTATGACTCATGCCCGGGCTTTAACAACGAGGTCATATCGCCTACTACCAGAGCGCTCTTTCGTCACTCTGGTGGACATGAGCCCAACTCTACTGTGGGAGTCCTAAATTTTGCCTACCCTAAATTTTTATTCATCTAGGGTAGGGGTCTTTTAACGAGTACCTGACATCGTACAGGCTCGGGACCATCGCTTAACGTCCCATCCGAAGGACGGTGTGCTTAAGTTTATTTTACCTCCCAGATAAAATAAACTAAGGGCCTCGGTCTGGTTACGAACCCACGACCTTGAGCTCAGAAGTCAAGCACGCATACCACTGAGCTACCGGCGCCTTCTGTTTAACTATATAATTTCCTTTATTGAAACACTTGCATTATATGACTATTATACGGAAATATAATATATTCATTATTATTTAATACCTTTAGGTGGTGTTATCCCGATGGCATCAAACTTCTCCTTATGTGTCAGTGGTAGCACCACAGCTTCTATCAGTTCTTCTATTTGTTTCTCCAATCCTCCGATGTCCGAATATTGGTCCGTCGGACGTTCGTCCACTTCCATTGCTCTAACTCTAGCATCATATTCGGATGGCAATGATTCTAATATTAAATAAGAATCTTTGTTCACTCCAATTAATTGTCCTGGCTTGAGATTTTCCGGTTCTACCAAACCAATGACAGGTAAAAAATATGTTTGCCGAGTTGAAGTTTTAATAACAGCTGATTTACCGCTACTTTTCGCATGTAAATCTACTACCGCCCCTTCATCTTCATTTTCAGCTTCCATATCCAAGATTTGAATCACATTTGATACCAAATAAGGAAGTGTTTTGTTTATTTTAATTTTTTCTGTGTTCTCCTTAATTTTGTCAGCTTGATTTTGCAGTTCGTGATTTATTCTCAGTATTTCACTTTTCATGATCCTGATCTCATTATCCAACAATCTAATCCTGTCGTATATTTCTTCTGGTTTCATAGCCACTATCTCGCCATCTATGTCTTCGAAGTTAACTTCAGTCTTAATCATGGCTGTTTACTATTATTTGGACACACCCAACTGAAAATAAAATAATTACCTAATATTTAATGGATGAAAATTCACAACAAATTCAAGTTACAATAATGTTTTAGAGAGCACTGCACCAACGAGTATGACCGGAATAATATAAACTGCTTCTATTTGTCAAGTCATGACAACCGATAAATTTTAGAAAAACTTATAATGAGAGGGAAAAGACTTGACTATGTTCTTCTAACATCAAATAAATGTATGCATTGATATTCAATGAAGAAAATATGTAAAAAATAATAATATGTCATGTATAAATTTATAATGATAAATTTTGTTTTTGGCGCCTTTAGACATTTTTATGAGTTCACGTTATTGCGTATAAACTTTTTTTAAATTAAAAAATATATATAATGTGTATTTTCATAACATTTAGAACAAAAAAAAGTACTTTCAATGAATCATGAAAGAAAAATTTTAAGGGTTTGTATGTTCGGGGGAAACAAATAAAACAAAGGTGAAGAAGTAAAGGTTACAAACAATATATATTGTTAACATGTTGTTTCAAAAGTGAACTAGTTTGCTTTTCTTCCTTCTTTCTTGCTATAGATTTGATTATTCATTATGTGAAAAGAAAATAAACAAATTGATTAGAATGAATTTAAATAAGTTATTTGAAAGTATGAATCTAGAAGCCAGTGGCTCAGCAAGTGAACCACCATCCCCAACTGTGACCCTTTCGTAGTTTATTTGCCGACTAAGTTGTTGAAGTTTCGAATGATAATTCTATTGAAATATAGTTAATTTCATGAGTGTGACTTTAAGTTATGCTTCTTGAGAAGTTTAAGAAACAGTTGCTATCATTAAAATTTGCATAGTTTAAGCCTGGTCAGCTTATGAGTTTTTTTTCTTGATTTCTTTTTCATCTTCCACGTGAAGTAAATATTTGTTTTGCTCAGAACAAATATAGTACATTTATAATGGCTGATAGTGCCAGTGAAAGTGATTCTAGTTCTATCGACGGTGGCCCAATAATGATGCCTCCTTCACCAATAACAAGGGAACAATTACAAAAACGTATTGAATCCCTGCAACAACAGAACCGTGTGCTGAAGGTAGAGTTGGATACCTACAAACTGAGGGTCAAGGCTCTCCAAGAAGAGAACAGAAGTCTCAGACAGGCCTCTGTTATCATTGTAAGTTGAACAAATAAAAATATTTGTCAATTTAGTTTATTATGTTAGAATTTGACCTCTCACGAAGGTGGCATGTTGAGGCCAGACCCTGCCCAGAAATGTTCATTATGATTTTGTTATTTACTATCTGTTTTCTCTTTTCAATTCAACTTCACGCGTGTTATAAACATTGTTTTCTTCTTGACAAGCTATTATCTATTATTGTTATCGACAGAGCTGTTTATTGGATTGTAATAACAATGATAATTTTAGTTTGTTATTTAAAAAGTCATTCGGATATTATTTTGTTTATCTATGACTTTAATAGTTAACGCAATAATTGTTGCAGTATTTTATTTTCTATCGTAGGACGTGCGTTTCTTGTTCTCATATTCATTAACGAGTTACTGTAATTTATCGTTCCAAAATTTTAAAATAACCTTATTTTTATTAGTCAAACAATTCCAAGTTTCTCTCGTATAATCAAAAAATCTACTTTTCAACCAACATCCGACAGTTGACATCTGTTACTTTGTAAGTTCGTTTCGGGCAAAAATTTCGGTTTTAAATGTGTGACTCATATTGGAAAAGTGCCAATAGAATAATTATTGAATTTGCATATAATTCTGTTGTCATAATTCCATTTTATTTTTATAAGTAGCTCTACAAGTCAGTCAACTCCGCCTTTTTTCTATTGATTTGTCTAGCATATTTGATAAACAATATTTTTCCTTCTATTTCCTTGTTGCGTTTTACATATCTAATATCAATTCTATATTTATTTCTCAATATTTATTTAAAAATTTAATTTGTATTTACTTTTTACGGACATCGTATTGATGAATCAACACCCGGCTTGTAACTTGCTACCTACCCTACTAGATTTTCTTGCAATTCTGTTATTTATTTATTGAGCTGAGTTCACGAAGCTCTTTCTTAGGCGACTCATGTATTTCGTGGTACTCGTACTCCTCCTAAACCCCTTTACCGATCACATTGAAATTTGCCACGATGGTAGTGGACACGGTGACGATGGTTTACTATTAAAAAAATCTGAAATCGAACATACCACGGAGGAATAATCACCGAAAAACGAAATCCCCATTGAAATCAATTGAGAGAAAATGCTCGCGGAAAATGAATTTTTCAATTTCAAATGTAAAAATCCGGGCAAAGCCCTTTTCGGTTTACCATCGGACACCACTTTTTTTGAGCGTTTTTTTCAGTGTTCTAACGTACAAACTTCGACTTTTTTTCGATAAAAATATTCTTCAACATACAAAGAACACATAGTAAAAAGAATTTTGTGCAAAAACAGCTGTTGTCTACAAAAAAGCTAGAAAAAATCCATTAGATTCAATTGAAATCTATTTAAAGTATTAATATATTCATAAAGAACATACAAGGTGAGAAGTTACTGATAATTATTAAAACATTAACTGAGTTTTTTATACAGAAAAATGTCCGGTAAAAGTGCGCAAACTTGAAAACCCTACGGTTCCATCCAGTGATCACGAACCGGTTCATATGCCCCAATGCCCCATTTCAAATGCACTAATTGTATGTTAACCGACCACATTAACAGTATGATTCAATAAATTTAGACAGCTCAGTTTTTGCAAACAGCAGAATGCATTGCACACCTAGTTTATTGATATTGGTAAATATTTATTTATTAAATGTTAAAGATTAGATTAAATTTATATCTAATTTTTTCATCAAGAAAACGTGTGGGTTATTTTGTTGGCAGGGTCATATTGTATGACTTGATATTTCAGTATGGTTGAGTGGCACTAGTAAGATTATTATAATTATTAAAACAAAGCAGTTAATGCGAATTTGAACCAAAAAGGAGCAAGTCACAGGCTATGTACCTCCCCAGCGCGAATCAGTCAACTAAGTTGTTGCTCTCTCTCCAAAATCTATCTAGCCATTTGATTGAAAGTCAATAGGTGTCTGTCTTGGGAATGCAAGTATCATTGATTCATTCAATGCATCGGCAGTGTTTTTGTGTTCTATCTATCCCTATCCAGTTTCGGTGAACATCGCCTTGTCAATACATTTCAGTAGTTGAGTTGTTTTCTACAACCCACCTCCTCTGGTTCATTCCCTTGAGTCAATTTGGCTGGAAATTGAGATGTCTTTCTTTTGGGATTCTGAATTTACTTATAAAATTTCGTCTATACATAGATTTTATCGGTAGTTATTGAGATTTTACTGTATTTTATTTTCAATCGTATACACACGATAAAATGTGTACAAATTATTCATTTATAGTAAAATTGTAAAATACCCGAGCCTAAATGTAACTTTTTAGCTTGTCGAAGTGTGAGCAGAATGCTGCAGAGTTTTTTCAATTTTTTTTTTTTTCATGCAAGAGTTGACATCACGCAGGAGGTTGCAGATATTCTTTTGAAAGAAATTAAATTCTGAACATGTCCCACATGTGTAGACTCCAGATGTGCCATAAGTCAGTAGTTTTGAAAAAGAAAAATTGAATTTTTCTTTTTTTTTATAATGAATTATTTTAAAATAAGTTTTTTGTATAAAAACTCTATTCGAGGCCATCTGCTTGACATTTGTATGGAATTGAGCTATAACAAATAAATATTAAATAATTTTCATCTGCAGAGTTTACTAATAAAGATACCTTTCTGTCCTCTTGAAACTTTGGGAAATTGCTAAGGAAACAACCCATTCTATATAGTTTTTATGATGTTTTTCAAACTGTTCAGTATTTTCGGTTCTTCTAGACTCCTAATGACACATCAAATTAAAGCCCTTAAGAGGTTAAAAATTACAACTAGTTCAGCTCTCTAGCACCAGGGGTTATTGGCTTTTTACCCCTTTTTTTGAAATTCAATTTTAAAAAAATGTGTATTTTTATACTTTTAATGGGTGCCTTGTAGGAAAAAATCATGTCAATCGGAGACATCATGGTTCAACTTAATTGTTTTCATGTGTATATTCTTGTGGAATGTTCCTCGTAGCTACTACAGTCGTACTCTGCAGAGATACACTAAAATTGGAAAAATCTATGTCTTGAAGGTTAGTCGTGTTGTTTTTACTCTCGTGACTTGAGGAGCAACATGGCTCCACTGGAGTTGCGGGCAGCCATAACTTCCGTTGGATCTGGGAAAGTGGCTGACATGACATGAGTACAAAGTGGGAGGGTTGTCGGTTGAGCTGGACTTTCGTGTGTGGGCCGCCTTTAAGGCGTTGCTTTTCTTAGTGTCTCTATACATGTGAGAGAAAATTCATAATTTTCACTAATTATTATTTATCAAAACTTGATTGTCTGTAGAGAAAAACACATTTCTAGGAAAGTAATATTTGTTTTTGTTTTGTTTGTCTGTAGCAAGCGAAGGCTGAGCAGGAGGAGGAGTTCATCAGCAACACACTCCTGAAGAAGATACAGGCCCTGAAGAAGGAGAAGGAGACACTGGCCCACCACTACGAACAGGAAGAGGAGTGTCTCACCAACGACCTCTCCAGAAAACTGACACAGGTTACTATCTTTGACGGCTCTTACAGAGACGGAGGTGTTGCTCATTCTCCGTTAACAAGTCTTGTGATTTCTGAGACTAAATTTGAATTTTTTTATTATACCTATAACTTAGCAATGGAACGGGTCGTTACTCATAGATTTTATAATCCTGCCTAATGTGATTTCTGAGTCCAAGTTTGGTGTCCCTTGTGGATCTGCGCTTCTCACAATATCGGACTGGGCTTCTCACGAGAACTGCACAAAATCGCCGCTATAAAATATTATATTTCTTAGGAAGGGTGAAAGATTAAAATGAAATGTTCATGAGACATGTAGAGGAACATGATATTGTGCAATGAGTTTCATGGCCTTGGTGGCTAATCAGGTTGAAATTTAATGACATTTTAAATATCACTTTTTATTGGGAAAAGTCACGATTTTTTAATAATGAGTTACTGTAGAGTCTCGACATTTTGAGATGTCACTTAGCCTATATTATATGTTGGACAATCCTCGAGAGGCCTTGCAAATTTAGTTAATTCAGCCGTTTTTTCATGAAACTTCATAAAACAGACTTACATACGCCTTAATATAAACGGATCTCTGTTGAAGAAAAAATTCAGTCGAACCATGTACAGAGAAAATACTTTAATTGTATAAATACAGACTTTCTGACTTTGTTTATTTATCGTTTCATTTATTTATTAAGTTAGCAGTGGATTGGGCTAATGTGTGTTTGTTGGTATATTACAGTTGCGCCAGGAGAAATGCAAGCTGGAGCAGACCCTGGAACAAGAGCAGGAGTGTCTGGTCAACAAGCTGATGAGGAAGATAGAGAAGTTGGAGGCGGAGACGCTGGCCAAGCAGACCAACCTGGAGCAGCTCCGTCGGGAGAAGGTGAGGTCTCCTCAATATCGGGGAACGGCAGGGGGGGGGTCTAACACTATTAACGAGTATACCAACATCCAGAGCTTACTTCAGAACCATGTCTCTGTCTGTCTGTGGTCTGTGTCGATGTCGAGTATACCAACATCCAGAGCTTACTTCAGAACCATGTCTCTGTCTGTTTGTGGTCTGTGTCGATGTCGAGTATACCAACATCCAGAGCTTACTTCAGAACCATGTCTCTGTCTGTCTGTGGTCTGTGTCGATGTCGAGTATACCAACATCCAGAGCTTACTTCAGAACCATGTCTCTGTCTGTTTGTGGTCTGTGTCGATGTCGTGCAAAAGTAACAACAACTTGTTTAACATTTAGATTTTCCGATTCCACAAAAAATATAAACATAAAGTTAGTTTACCGATTTTGGTTTACACCATCCTTAGAACAAGGTTCAACGGTAACATTGAAGTTGGCTAGGTTGGACAATAATTATCAGCGCATACTATTTCAAAGTTTTTCTTTTAGTATTAAGATTTCAAGGGGGGGGGGGGGGGGGGGGGGGGGGGGTTGGAAAAGGACAGTTTTGGTTATGAACTTTCATTTAGTATTTGTTAAGTCGAGGCTCAAGATGGTAGCAATAGCCAAGTACCTCCCATATTATATATATATTTTGTGAAATAGACAATATTAAAAAAAAAAAAAACATCCATTTTTCTTTATTTTTTATTAACTGTTTCACAATATTTTTTCAGGGGAAAAAAATCAAGTATCATTATTTCTTAATAATGAAAAGAAGAAATTCAAATAAACTTGAGAAATGGTATTGATAATAAAGTTTGGAGAGTCACAGCCTCAGGCCTCAGGTAATCTCAGGCTTGTATAGATATGCCAACCTAGCCAATTTAAATGTTATAACTTCTAAGTTGAAAAGGCGGACATATTGGGGGAACTTGTAATAAATAAATAAATATTATTTTTTGAAATATTGTCTATTCTACAAAATTGTTTTACACTATGGCTTGCATTACCCCATGGTTACCATTGGTTTAGTTATAATAATTGTGTACCTATTTTTATTACTCGACCTCCTCATATTTTACCATAATTTAATTGTTTATTTTTATTATCATTAAATCCATTTTTATTTGTACTTATTTTTATATCGTATTAATGAACTTGCTCAAATTGTTATGTATTGCTTGTAAACGGATATTCGTGTATGTAAATTGGTTTTACAGTCCTTCTGATGACGCTAAGTGAAGGAATTCCAAGTTTGCAGCGTGTGACTAAACAGCTGTCATTTTATTCTGCACTTCTCTATAATATTTGTTCAAAATATAAAAACGCGGAGGAATCTGAATCAGTTTGTACATGTCATTACTGCAGAGCTGAGTCTTATAAATAGAAAATAGAGTGTGCTGAAGGTGCGGGTTTTAATTTAATATTTTAGAGTCCATTTTGTTTATGTTTAGATGCATTCTAAAACATTAACAACTGTGAAACTTACTGAACTTATAGAATAAAAAAGTACCTGAGTACCCTCTCGTACCTTTGTAGGATAGGGCCAAAGGTGGAAAAACAATATGTTACAACAATATGAGTTATTGTCATGTGTTCAAATTGAATAAGTTTAGGAAGCGTTAATGACCATTTCGCACAGAAATATTTAAAAAACCTTATTTTATTTTTTTAATTACCCATTTGATAACGTTTAATTTCAATTGTTTAGGGGTTGGCGTAAATAATTTCTTAATTCTGTTGATACTCAAAAGTCGTAGTGGAGAGAGGGCTGTGAAAGTATAATGCATCGTGTTGTATTGTCCAGGTGGAGCTGGAGAACACCCTGGAGCAGGAACAGGAGGCCCTCGTTAACAGGCTCTGGAAGAGGATGGACAAGCTGGAGGCTGAAAAGAGGTCTGTCCAACCCTCTCGGATATTTATTATATTGCCTTCCTTATTGAACAAAAGAGAAATTGAAGTCCATCTCAAGTGTTATAATAATATTTATTTCTATTTAACCATAACATTGGAATTAGATACGTTTTATAGCAGTATGTACTTTGATAGGTCTCGGTGTAAAGCTAAGCATTTTCAGAAAGTGACTTACTTGGTTTGTGCCCTGAGGGCGCTGGTATAGCGTGCTTGCCTGCTGTGCTGAACATCGTGGGTTCGAGCCTGTCTGGAGCCTTTGGGTGATTTTTTTTTTGTTTCTTGAAGATATCAAAACTTTGAGCACGCCTTCCCTTAGAGTAGACGTTACATGGTGGTCTCTAGCCTGTGCGGTCAAGTTCTCGTTACATACCCCTTACCCTAATTGCATGCACCTGGGTTGGCACAATTTAGGACTACCAGAAGTGAGCTTCGAGGAAAATGATAAGAGCATTGAATTGTTAGATGTCGTCTATATATTTATTTGGTTTGACTGGTTTCAGAACACTTCAGATAAAATTGGACCAGCCGGTGTCAGACCCAGCCTCGCCAAGGGACATGAGCAATGGAGACACAGCTAGCAACCTCAGTGCACACATCCAGACACTGCGAGGGGAGGTTGCCAGACTCCGCACCTTGCTGGCTCATGCACAGCAACAACGTAAGTCAAGGCCCACACAGAGATGCTCTTCTCTTTATCTTATTGTCTCAGCGTCCAGTATAGGGGAGGGGATATTATGTCATCTGTCAGAAATCCGGAATTTGTTTGAGCCCCCTGATTCCAAAAATAAAAATTCTTATTTATATGTGTTAAATGATCACGTTACCTTCTTATAGGACGAATATATGCACATGAAATTGTATGTTTATCCAGAACCCCACAAGAAAGAGATCTATACATTTTTAGTGTAGTCGGCTGAAGGAAAGGGAGGGGGAGGAACAGAGGAGGGAGGGGAGGGGGTTGTACTCAAAAACCCGTAATAACTGCAGGGAAGGGGGAGATTGAGGGGGGCTCAACTCAAAACCCCCTCATAACTGTCAATTTATCAACACGACATTTAGTTTGAAGATTCAGAAGTCAATGAGTATGATTTCCAATCAGTCAATGAGACTACTCTCGATAGAATGAATACATTATTATTTATTGAAATTTGTATGTGTATCCAGAACCCCATTTGCAATTCAGCTGATGGATGGGAGGGGGGGATTAGAGGGGGTTTAACGAAAAAAAAAATTGCCGAAATAATGAATGTATCACCACGAAACCTTTTGTATGAGAATCCACAAGTCTGTGAGTTACATCGGGAAATGGGTTTAACAGGGAGTGCGAAATCTTGGTAAATTCGCGCTGGCATCTCTCATTTTTATTTTATTGGAAGAGTTTGTATACAACTTTATCCTGTAGCTACCCTGGTCCCTAAGTTGTGTGTTGTGCCTTATGTATTACTAACAACACATGTTCATTATGATTGCAGTGTATTTTATCCCTGTTACGTCACACTTGACCCGAATTAGGACGAACACAAACCACTGCCATTGCTATCACGATTTGGAGTGAGGGCTCAGAAATTTAATTTTTATTCAATTTTGTAATAGCTCCATGCGGAGTGAAGACAATTGGTATAATTTTTGAACGCGAGTTTCATAATTTTCACCGCTATTGCGGTCATGTTCAACGCCTGACCTGTATGTTTCAAAATACTCAAATTAGTAGTACAAAATATGGGGTCGCAACATTTATAATATGAAAAAAATACAGAAAAAGTTCAACGTTATTTCGAATGTTTTCTGGAAAATATGCAATTCACAAAAGTTGCGTTAGTGTACATTGAATCAATTGCGAATATGCGAAACTAACAAGTAACGAATTCGTTAATGTGAGACTTTACCATATAAGAGAAATTAACAAGGCAACCATCCAATTTCTAATAGTAATTGCACATGTGAGGAGAGACTGTTGTAAATTGAGTTTGTCCTGTTGCAGACACGGAGAAGATGGAGCGGTACGTGAAGGAGGAGCGGCAGGTCCGAGAGGAGAACCTGCGACTGCAGAGGAAGCTACAGCTGGAGGTGGAGCGGCGGGAGGCACTCTGCAGGCATCTGTCTGAGTCGGAAAGCAGGTAGACCCAACATTAACTTGCTTAAATAGGACTTCTCAAATTGGAATAACAAGAGGAATCTTCTTATTTTTTCCGACAATATTTCGGAACTCCCGAACACTATTCGTTCATAGTGACCGGAAGAAGGGACTTGTAAGAGTCCCGAAATATTGTCGGAAAAAATAAGAAGACACCTCTGGAAGAAATGCCGGAATTAACCAACAGTGTAACATCCCAGAGAAGTTTAAGAAACACATAACAAAAGGAAATCAAGTCTTGTGAAGCCCTTCACCAACCAAGTAACTCCACCAATAAATTTTTTTTTTATTGTATAATCTCAGGCTGGAACATATACCTGGGTGTTTTAAAAATGGGTAACTCTGATATCGTCTAACCTATATTTCTGACACATTTTAGGGTCGGAGAATAGAAGAAAATTTTAATCAGTATCCTTTTTAGTGGCTTTACAATTTTTTCTCAACAGATCATAAAAAAATTGTAACTTAATCTTTTCTGGAATATTATGGATATTCCAAACTAAGATTAAGAATTATCTGGGAAGGAGATGAAAAATTTACTGAATCGCTATTGTGTACACTGAGCTTATTGTGTACACGTCACTTTAGTAGCTAGTAACATATCAGCAAGCCGGTGTCCGGATGAATAAGCATTATCTTGAGTGGAGGATGTCCTGTTTAACCACCAATCCATTATATTATCTATGTATAAACTAACTTTCCCCCTCAGATGAGCCCCCACTCGGATGATATCCTCAGGATAGTCCTCGGTGTGGGGACTCGTTGACGATAACAATGTTTGTATTGTGTTTGTTGGCAGTCTGGAGATGGAGGAGGAGCGGCACTACAACGAGATGGCGGCCTCTGGAGTGAGATCCAGGACCGAGTCCAGCCCAGGGCCTTACATCCCCTCTCCGGTCCCCTCCAGACCTCTCTCTCCTGGAGGTAGCTATACTTACAAAATGGCGGCTATTCCATGTCCAGAGGCTTGAGGAGCATTCCCTATCAGGCTATTGATGAATTTACTGCCATTTTTGCACTTCCAAACTGGCCCATTGGATAACAATTAAGAATCTAACTAGGGTTACTAGAGCAGCTGTATCTGCTGTTGAGACTTATCTTGCTGGCCCTCGATATAATTTAACGCTGTTGAATCAGGTCATGCTAACGGAACTTCGCGTCATTAGACGTTCAGTTTACAGGAAAAACGAAATAATTTTGTCCATCTCCGTTATAGTTCCGCTTTTGAAATCGTGGAAAATTTTTGGATATGAGAGTATGTCACGATATTTTAATTTATCTAAGAGGTTATTGGGAGTAAAATCGCGAACAAAGATAGAGACATGCGTAAGTGTGATAAAGAAGGGAGAGCAAATTGGCTGGAATGGAGACTGGATGAATCATTTCGATAGCAGGGCCTAGATCTGGTGCCAGGTGGGGAAGTACCAACCAAGAGCTGTACGAGCTCTTCATCAACACTTGTTATAGTCTTTGACCTAAGGAACCTAAAATATGATAATTGTATTGTGTTTAGACATGTTTCCGTTTTGTGCACTAGGAGCTGTTCGAGATGCGAGTGCTGGTGCGGGCCGGTGCTCCAACTGCGGCGCTCCCTACTCCGGGCTGCCGCCGTCCTTCCTGGCTGGCAGTTCCTCCCCGCCAGCCTCCTCCATCCAGGTAAGTCATCTTTACCAACCACTCACCTTCTGTACATATTGTAAAGAAACTCTACTTCATTGTACCTGAATCAATTCGATTCTTAACACAAGTCAGATATACAGTATTTACAACCTGGTATAAGACAGCGCCGGTAGCTCCGAGATAGCGTGCTTGCTTACTGAGCTCAATCAAGATCACGAGTTCGAAACCCGGCAAAGGCTCTTAGGTTTTTTATCTGGGGTGTGAAAACACCTTGAGCATCCTTGCCCTAGGGGAATAATCAAGGCAAAACTTAGTAATCCCACAGTAGAGTCCGGCTCATGTCAACCAGAGCGACGAAAGAGCACTTTGTTTTGGTAGTAGGCGATATGACCTCGCAGTTAAAACCCGGGCATGATTCATAATAATTAACTTGCTGGTATTACAAAAGTATGGCTGGCCTCTCAAACCCGTCATTGTCAGTGTCGCGGACGTTTTATTCATGGACTCTCGAGAATTGCTTACACTTTCCATGGACGATTGAAAAGAGCGACGTTACGAACTCAATACGCGTATTGTTTATCCGGTTGACCGTCTTCGCAGATGTTTTCCACAAAGACCAATACCTTCAAACGTTTCCTCTTTCTCCGCACTCAGAGGGGGAGGCGGTGTCGAAAAAAAAGTCATATTACTGCGACCCATTTTTGAGTTCCAACATTTTACTAAACTTCCCTTCCACTCTCTAAACAACACATATTTTTTCGAAATATTATTCTCTACAACGTGTTTCCTTATTTTGGTCCAAATAATTCACCATGTGCTGGTCCACACATTCTGTAGAATGAATTACGTTTATTTTTAAATTATTATTTATTATTTTGCTTTTTGTTCTTGTGTACATTATTTATTTGAATACTGTGTTAAGGGCCACCTCTCGCGAGGCGGGGCTGGAGGCGCAGTGCAGCAGCGGAGCTCGGAGAGGTTCATCAAGCCAGCTATACCCCCCCCAGCCTATGGCGCTCCTCCCTCACCCATGGATGTCTCCAAGTCATAGGTAATATAGTCTAGTCAGTTAGATATATTCCTAGTTTCTACAAAAAAAATCGGGACTTGAGCAAAAGTGAAGTTTTATTTATTTTCTTCTTCCGTTATTTAATTCAAATAAATTCTATAGAATTAAATTTCATTATACTTATTAATTTCTCTTGTTCTGTTTTTCTTTAAAGTAATGTTTCTCCAGAACTACTACCATATTTAATATTGTAACGGTGATACAGCTAGTATTTTTTCTAAATACATTACCTCCTTATAGGACAATTATCGTTTACACAAGAAGTTTAGTGAAATGTATATTTTCTCATTTTTTTCTGCATATCTTCATAAAATAAGGGGTTGGCTGTCTATACAGTAGTCAAGGTTACACAAAGAACATGTACAGGTGTTCATCTGTTTGTTTGTTGTTTGTTCAATCATCACGGAAAAATGTGTGAACATATTTCAATCAAACTTAATATTTTGAATCTGCCAATTCAGGAATAGGTTTTAGGATACTTATGATATCAAAATCAATGAATAGAAGAGAGAGGTTTACTTGGTGACAGAAACAGACATTCCATGTTTCCTCAGTTTTTACCGATCCTATTTGTAAAACTTATTGTATCAATATTAAGACATTTATATTTTAAACATTTTTTGCTTCCTACATGTTTACACTAAAGTGAGAAATAACGGAGATAAAAAACATTTTCTAGTTGCGAAAGAGGCGAGAGATAGCGATTTGGAAAGGGATGGGTATGAGATGGTTGAACGAAGACACGCTCAAACTCTCCACTCCCGCGTTCTTCCCAACTCATGCACTAGCGACCAATCGTTTTAATAAGATAATGGCAGTATGTCAAACTTAAACCCAATAATATTCAATTAATTTTCATTAAAAATTTTTAACATTAATATTTTCACGCAATCGATATCTACCCGGCAACGATAGCTTGTTTTCGTATATATCTTCCTGTGGTTAACTAGTGGTTATGCTTGGTTACTAGATAGGTGGTATGTTGCTGTACTGAGGCTATCTGTTGTTCTAAGTAGACTTGTGTTCTTTTGATCGACTCGAAATTGTATGATCAGAAATGCATGTCGAAAAAGTAATAAATGTATGAATTTTAATCCAATTCTAATCACGAATTTATAAATTAGATAATACAAATCATATTTTAGAGTTAAAATTAAAATGATACAAATAACTACTGATTATAGAGACATTTTCAAACTGTTGGTGTTTTCTGGAAACTATGTTTTCTGAATTACGTACTTTTGCCCGCCCACCACAGAGTAGTATTATAGAGATGTCAGATATTTTATATACCGCTGGGAGTTATAGTTTAATATAAGTACTGACTAAAAACATCAATCAGTTTGTGAATTGCCTCTATTTTACTTTAGATGTATTATACAAGACAACACAAAATGGATGCTGTTCTTGTATTCTTTGTTTTCTGTTTGTATATAATAATTATTTATCTTTTCTTTCTCCCTCTCTAGGAAGGACACTTTCAGATCCTTAGGACCCTTTTCCACATTATTATTATAACATGGAATATAATAATTCTATTGGTGTTTATCTAAATCAACTTGCTGCAATGAGGGGATAAAATAATCATTTTGTAATATATAAATCAAAGCAAAATGAAAAAATATATATATATATATTTTTTAATCAAATAATTTTTGGTAAGCTTTTTTTGTGTGTGTACAATTTTTATTTCTTTCCGCTTATTGTTTTTTTTTTTTTTATAATATGAAAAATATAGTTTTTAAAATTTGGTCACTTTTTCATATATTTTGTAATAGTTTAATTAGATTAATTAAAGTTAAAATGGAGATTCGTTTTCTTAATTGAGTAATATTGTTTTATAATTATAATATTTTTTGTTCATAAAGTAGGTTTATTTTTGTATATATTTTTGTTTTGTTTTTTAAACAGAAGAAAAATTTTTTCTTAGTTTATTCTATGAAGGATTTTCCTCAAACTGTTGAAATTTTGAGAACTGATTGAAGGGCTGAAAGTAATGAAGGATGTTTCTGAAAGACATGAAGACAAGAGTCACAAACTGTAATAAAAGAAAACAAAATGGTGGCCGCATCACCGGCAATGTGCATCCCCAGCTCGATTTAGTTGCAGTCAACTAGCTGTTTACTCTCCCTCTACACTTTCTACCGATTTGACTGAAAATTTCTTACTCAGGGTCCTCTTTATCAGCAAATATAGAATTTACATTAATTACATGGGCAGTTATGCCGTAGCGTTCACTCCTGAAATTTCGTTCCATTTTGGGAAATATATTATCTGCAGTAAACAAACTTTGAACATATGAAATTGTCTTAGTAATTTACCAAAAGGAAATTTAATAGCTTTTGTGTGTTGTGACCAGCGGAGAGCCAGGTCTATTTACAGTGTATTTGTGTGTTGTGACCAGCGGAGAGCCAGGTCTATTTACAGTGTATTTGTGTGTTGTGACCAGCGGAGAGCCAGGTCTATTTACAGTGTATTTGTGTGTTGTGACCAGCGGAGAGCCAGGTCTATTTACAGTGTATTTGACGATTATTGCAGATCAAAAGAAAATGTACTGTTTGGAAATGTGAAAATCTTACAAGAGAGACAAATTACAAAATTTTATTTGATATCGTTACCTTAATTGCAAAGCACTTAAATCCATGTTTCGTCGAAATTTATGTTTTAGTGTCATCTGTTGCAGAAAAATGTATTCTCTCACCTAATTCATTCTATAACCCAAATAATTACAGAACCTTTATCTACTCGATTATTTTGTTATATATTCAATTTTGTATGTCCCAATCATTAGGAGAGAAAAAAAATGGGAAATTCTGTAAGTCCATTTATAAAAGTAAGGAAGGATTAAAGAAGGATTAAAAAAAATACTTTGTTTGATTTAATTGATTCATAATAAATTGAAAAAGATGAATGATTCTTATTGAAAGAGTTTTATGAGAAAAAAAGAATTCGAACATTGAATAAGCTTTTTTGTGCCTCCTGCCTTTTGGAGTTGTTTGTGTTAAGGCTGTCTGATGAATTTGTGTGTATGTTGCTGATTAAGGCTGAGTCTGATTAATTTGTGAGTGTGGGTTGCTAATTAAGGCTGAGTATGACTGCTGCTTTGTTATTGTTTTCTGTGAAATGCAGCTGCGGTTCATTCCAAGTCAAATGATCAATTAAAGGAAAAAATGTAGTTGGTAGCATTGTTGAGAGTAGTACCTGTTTGTTGGTAGGATTGTTCAGAGTAGTACCTGTTTGTTGGTAGGATTGTTGAGAGTAGTACCTGTTTGTTGGTAGGATTGTTCAGAGTAGTACCTGTTTGTTGGTAGGATTGTTGAGAGTAGTACCTGTTTGTTGGTAGGATTGTTCAGAGTAGTACCTGTTTGTTGGTAGGATTGTTCAGAGTAGTACCTGTTTGTTGGTAGGATTGTTCAGAGTAGTACCTGTTTGTTGGTAGGATTGAAATAGTTGAAAACTCCAAATTTTAGAATTTTGTCTCTTCTAGTTTTTTACATATCAATATAAAGTTTTCTCCCTTTTCTTCAAAAGAAAATTGACCAAAAGAAAAGAGCGATAAATTGCCTTCCCTGTGGTCCTTGTAATAATTTTAATTGAAGCTTTTCGTCTCCCTGCTTGGTATATTCGTGTTTCTCTTATTACCCATATTATTAGTGTTACTATTTTTTTTTATGATATTGCGAGCATTTAAAATATTAAGTCAAGTATTGCTTGTTTATTTACTTAAAGCTTAGTTAATATTGAAAAACTACTAAGTGTCACATAAATTTTATTTAATTTTTGTAGACAGTGTGTAAAATAAAAAAAAGACACGAAAACCAACCCTCTATATGAAGTTTTGAAAAATCCGTGCTTCGAGAAATTTGACACGAAACATTTCAATGCGCCTATCGCCAAATCTACTGAACCAATTTCCATACTAAAGATATTTGAAAGAACTCCTAAATTCTTTCGAACGTTATGCTAATTATTGAATTTGGAAGTCAAACTTCAACTTTTCTTTTGTTTTTGTGCTTTTTTGATAGAAGACGGACTCAAAACGCAACAACTAGTAAATCACTGGGAAGGTCTGATGAAACTCTTTCAAATCGACGCCCAAGCGGCAAAATCTGTTGAATAGATTAGTCGCGATACCGTTACAAGCTTAATTTCAAAATTGATCGCGTTTCAATAAACGAAACTTCGTCAAAACGAAAATGGGTATATGGGGATTATAAAAAATTTTATTTTTTTGGTTTTTTGATCTGAAGAACGCAAAAATTTGGGATGTTCAACTACCTGAAGTGGTACAAAAAACTTGTGCTAATTGTGAACAAGGTAGAAGATGGTGAGGTGATATTCATTGGATCACTTGATATGCAATCACCCATATTATATATTTTATCTTGTATATCCCCAAAAAAATTATATTAACTAAAAAATATGCCTATTCTACCTAAATGTTACATATAATTGTTAAATTGTCAAAAAGCTATATATTTAATTATATTTTGAATATACATATAATATAATGTTGTCGTTTATTTAATTGATGCTGTTGCCTTCTTAGAACATAACCAATACATGTATATGTAGATGTATTTTAATAATTCTATGTTACACTTTATATTTCTATTTCTAATTTTAATTCGTGTATCTGCAAAAATTCAAAAAAATAATATAGACGTCACTTCGAGTGGAAAAAAATGAAGTTTCTCCTGATATTAAATACCCGAAATTTGTAAAAGAAACGTTTGTTTCATAAAAAAAAGGGGGCACATTCGGAATTTCATTATCATTGGACCAAAACGAGGTCTCAAACAAAACAAAGATTTCTGTAAAATTGTCTTTTTGCAGATACTAATAGAATTAGATGGTTGATTTATTTATATATATATGTACATACTGCGGAGGTCATATTTTGTTATATTTTAGTTTTATTTGTCCCTGGATGTATCGTGGTAGCTTGCATGTACTGTACCGTGGTAGCTTCATGAACTGTACCGTGGTAGCTTCATGTACTGTACGGGGTCCTTCAACCTTCCTTCTTTCAGATATTCCCCACCTAACTTTGATATCTATATCTATTTACATACCTATATTATATGTATCTATGATTATTTTTCCTCTATTATATAATTTAAGTTTGTCGTCATTAATTCTCTTTTTCCTGTTAAATTAACATTTGTTTATATTTCAGTTTTCTTTTATAACAAAATTGAAACAATGAAAATTTATATAATCTGTGATTTTTTATCTATTTGTTTTCATTATATAACAATTCGACTGTTGTTTTCTTCTATTATTAAGTGTCTATGAATATTATAGATCTTGGTTAATTAATTAGTTATAAATAGTTTCTAGGATGTCATAAAGAAATGTTATTATAAAGTCAAAATACGTTTAACATTTACTTAACTTTTTGTGTTTCTCCGATTGTATGACTCCCTAACTGTGTCAGATGTAAACGCATGTGTAATATATAATTTTTGACAAAAAAAAAGTTTGTAAAAACCATTGTGTAATTATTTATGGAAGAAACTATTAAAAACACACAAGTCTGTGATAAATTGGTGTGATTTGATTTGTGTTTGTCCAATCCTTATCTTACTTGTGTTGCCCACGACTTCAATAACATTCCTCAACCGTTCGGTTTGTTGCTTAGATCGTAACGTATCGCTTGCAAATACATATGCAGGGCCGTGCAACAAGTATTGACCGCCCGTGTGCAAATAACGCCCCCCCCCCTCCACAATTAAAATACCCCAATGTTTTTATGTTTTTCCCCTTTATATTTTGAATAAGTTAATGGTTTTTATTTTCCAAATAAATACTTGATCAATGAAATTAATAATATTTGTAACGACAACAATATTTTATTTTCTAACATTAGATTATGAACTATTAAAGGGAGGGCGCCGGTAGCTCAGTGGTATGCGTGCTTGACTTCTGAGCTCAAGGTCGTGGGTTCGTAGCCCGACCGAGGCCCTTAGTTTATTTTATCTGGGAGGTAAAATAAACTTAAACACGCCGTCCTTCGGATGGGACGTTAAGCGATGGTCCCGAGCCTGTACGATGTCAGGTACTCGTTAAAGACCCCTACCCTAGATGAATAAAAATTTAGGGTAGGCAAAATTTAGGACTCCCACAGTAGAGTCAGGCTCATGTCCACCAGAGTGACGAAAGAGCGCTCTGGTAGTAGGCGATATGACCTCGTAGTTAAAGCCCGGGCATGAGTCATAAAACCTAACCTAACCTGAACTATTAAACATAATTATTACCTATGTACATAATAATGATAGGTAATAAAATTTACTTGATATAATAAACTTTGATATAGGGCAATATTAAAAAAAAAATACTATATTTTTTTTATGAACTCAAATTTTAGTTTAGTAAAGTAGTTGTTAAGGAAACAAGTCAATTTATTTTCAAATAAAACTAGAAACATTTGTCACAAATAGTAATTTATTAAATAAAGGTAAATTTAATCAAAGCTTGGCTCTTCTGGCCTTAATGGAAGCAACAGTTTGTACAGCGTTTATGTCAATAGAATTCAAGAGATCACTTTCGATGGATAATCGAAGGACGTCTCAACAAAAGCAAGTTGCCTTTTGATTACTTATATTTCCCATCCCTTCAAATTAGTTATCTTGCTTTTCCCCTTGGTTTCGGTTTTTTTTTGTTCTCTTGTCTAAATTTGGTTTTGTCACTGGTAGATTTAAAATAAGGAAAAGAAAAGTTAAGGGACACGTCCAACGAACGGTTTCAAAAATCGCCGATTTCTTTCCGTAATTTTCTATCGAACTGATTTATTCTATTATAACATATGTTTATACATATTCCTCCCACCATCTAACGACAATAATTGGAAGTTGTTGCTTGTCTTAGAACGCAGTTTCTTGCGATTTCTATTGCAAGCTACTGTTGTGTGTTTGATTTGGTTTAATCAACAAAATTTCCTCTGATTTCGGCCGTTACCGTATATTTAAATTAATGCCAACTAAGTGTATTCTATACAGAAATTCAATTCCCATTGCTGGCGGAAATGGAAGCAACACACATTTTACAAGTTCGGCCAGAACATCCGACGAAATCCTGACTCAGTGTTACGTCGACATAGTCCTATCAGTTGCCGCTAGATGTCTGTACTATATTTTATAATACTGCTGCTATCTATTGAGAACATGTAGAAGCTAGCGCTGACAGGAATGTACTAGTTACACTAGCTTCCGCTAGATTGCTATAATAACACCGCTGCTGCTTTCTATTGACAATACTTAGAAGTTAGTTATTAGAAAAACGTGTGTTCTATTAGTTCCCTTCACCAGTTGTCCATGAGTTACACTTTCTGTAAAGAATTACCATAGTTTTCGTAAGGATGAATGGATTTTCCAATATACTATTCCTATTTGTTAGTAGTGCAACATTTCAATTAGCAATTTAAAAAAAGTTTTTTTCACTAAACGAAAAATTAATCAATTTTCCTTTGATTCTTTTCAACAATAATCTGCATCAACCAACGAGAGGCTGACGTCTCATGAAAGGTGTTCAATGGCGGCATGTCCGAACTTCTGAACAGTGCAGGCCAAGGCATTTCTTTAGCTATTTTCACAATATTAATACTGAAAATAACAGTTGACTAACAATTTTTTACTTTGTTCTATTTTTTTCTGCATCTGCGGTAACTAACAATTTATACGAACTGTATTTGAAAATAAATGGTTTTAAGCAGCCTTCTGTGTTCTCTCTCACATTTCATTAATCATATTAAAAGCAAATGAGCCAACTGCTGCGAACCAAGCAAGCAAAAAATAATAGTCTTGAAAAATAAAATAAAACTGGTTTATTTAATATGTTGTCTAATTTCACTAACTATATATACATGGGAGTACTTTCGGTATTTCTACCATCCTCAGCCAAAAGCATAAGAGATAAGACGTTAGGATGTCTGTAATATTGGACATAAGACCCTTTAACATTTTGAAATTTGAGCACTTGATATACTGTGGCCTCAATAGTAAAAGATGAAATATTAATTTTCATTCAAAAAAATCACGATTATAAAGCGAATTTCAGATTCTAGAGGCTGAGAAGTATTTTTTGGTTTTTAGTGAAACTTATTAAAGAATCTATGTTTATCTGAAATTGTATCATATTGATGTGACTACCCATGTGATATTGCTTTGAGCCGAAGTATCATAGAAGACTGATTAGACAGACTAATGAAGATCCGGTTTCGCCTGACACCGAAGGCGCTTCTCCATAACTGCCAAACAAGCACCATAGCACTCCAGTTCTGTTATTTGTCGTGTTCTAATGACAGTAGAAAAATGTTCAATGGAGTGAAAACATTTAAAATTTATTTACATAATTTACACATACAATAAAATATGGCATGAGAAGCATTAAAAATGTATGTATTTTAAAAGATGGCTGGAGTGTTTTGCCAAAAAATTGTGGTAAGGGGGGAAGGAAGTGAAATTGAAGTTAAAATGAAGCCTGTGGAGAGTGGTCTGTCCTGAGGATGGACTTCAGACGAGACAGAGGTTCTGGGTGGGCGGGATGTCTTCTTGTCTGACCATCATGAGCTCCTCTATGTCGGAGGACAGAGGCTGCGACCAACTTCCGTCACATTCATCCATCATCTCTCTTCTACCATCGCTATCGATAAATTTCATCATGTTGGTATTTTTAAAAATTGACACTGAATTATTATTTCCATTGTCCAAATTAGGAGAGGTTGGAAATCCCAAGGAAGCGATAATCTCGTGCATTTCGCTGAAGGTTGCTGAGGCGGCCGACTCCTTGCTGCTGGTTGTTCCTGTCTCCTCGGGACGGTGGCTCTCTCTGGCTGACCTCCTGTTCGTCTCGGACGAGGTAGAGACCCACATACACAGTGATTCTTGGCTATAAGGCTCTTCGTATTCGGATACAAGATGCTCCTGAAACCACACAGTCACAATACTCTAACTACAGAAGTGGCTGCGGCCCCAACCTTGACAGGGCCCCACATTTGATTTTTAAATGTTATTCAATAAAAATGTCCAGAATTAATTATAATTGTATTGTTTAATGGTAACATTTAATTTGCCAAACACATTTTTTTGTTCTCAAAACCTTTATTATGTAGAAAATGAAGACATATCGTTTTGAGCCGTAATAAAGGCAACAGGACCGAAGGCTGCAAAGAGAGGCACCTATTTTTTTGTTTTTTGAAAAATGTATTTATTAAATTTAAAAAAAAATTGAATTAAAAAAAAATATTGATAATTTGACAAAACGTTTTGACGATCCAACATTTTTTGATAATATTAAGAAAATGAATGTTTTATTTTTCCTAAACAAATCAGAAATGTTTAACCTACCTATTCTCATATTCATGAGAAATAGGAGGGCGAAAGTTTAGAAAAAGAAAGAAACGTTTTTTCATATTTTTGCGCATCAATATTTCAAATGTTTAAATTTATTGAAAACTACCTACCTTCAAAAAAGTTGAGTAAAAACCTTCCCAACTCTTCGCATACAAAAAATACACTTTTATTTTGCAAATATTGATAAATGCCATTCCTAAATTTTGTGGAAGTCATAAATTTTGCCCCCGAGGTTTAGATAGGGTAGAGGAGAGGTCTTTAAAGAGTATCTGGCACCGCACAAGCTCAAAAACCGCAATTTAACGACCACTCCGGAGAACGGCGAGCTCAGGATTTTGTTACTTCCCAGATAAAAATACATATAGGCCTCAGCCGGGTTTGAACCCTTGATCTTGAGCACAGTCGGCAAGTACGCTACCTTTTTGCTACCGGCTCCCTCATAGTCGTACTTTTCCTATAGTTATTATTTTGTTTATTATATTGTTACTGTTTTAAAGAGTGTATATACTTCTACACGAAAGAGGTAAAGAACAGATTAAATTTTAAATCCATATTTATTGGCTAGTAATATAAAAATCAATAACTACTGAGTCGAAAATAAAAATAATTTTTGCGAAAAAGTGAATAAAGATGTGGAAAAGAATAAAAAAGTTTTATGTTTTATCACAGATTATTTTGACTTTATTTATTAATTCTTGTTATTTTTATTGTTTTGTTCATCTTTATTTTCATATTTTTTTATGATCGCGGGTTCAAAACCCGGCTGAAGGCCTTAGTTTTTTTTTGTCTGAGGTTAAAAAACGTTGAGCACGCCGTTCTACGAATGGGACGTTAAGCGATGGTCCCGAGCCCGTGAGCTGTTAAACCCCTACCAAGATGAATAAACATATGAAGGCAAAATGTAGGACTCCCATAGAAGTCGGGCTCATTTCCAACCAGAGTGACAAAAGAGACCTCTGATAGTAGGCGAGATGACCTCGTAATTAAAGCCTGAACATGAGTCACAACTAGTATTTCATTAAAAATTATATTTTAATGTTAGACTTGCAGTAAACGTAATGTGGAAGTATGTAAAATAAACAAGATGTAGCCTTCATGTTGCTATAATAGACAATAACTATAAAAATTACAAGGCCAAATCATAAATATTCTGGAGATGTAGCATTATAAAGCTACCAATGTGTTGAATCACGCAGCATTTCGCATGATTATATAAACAATATTGTTTTTTCAAATTTCGAAGCTCTGACTCTGTGTGATTTTTCGATTAAATGTAAAGGTACTTTTTTTTGTTTCGAAAGTCAAAACTCAAAAATAAAAGATGCTCGTTTGGCTCATTTTGGAAATCTGAATCGGAACATTTCATGTTTTTACTCTGAAATTGTTTTATTATTAAAAAAAAAAAATGTCATTGTTTATTGGCCCAAAGGTCGGACCTCCTCCCTGCTAAGCCTTTAACTCCCATGAGTATCTCCGTAAGCTCTACTTAAGCCCCTCAGTAGCCCACTGAGTCACCGAAAGGACATCGTTCTTGTATCTATTAGCTGGATCGGGCCATCACCACACCAACCTATCACGAGAGGGTGCATCATATCACCAATTGGCTCATATAACACCCCCCCCCCCCCCCCCCCCTCCCACCCCATTTATTTTATCTAAAAATTCGCTATATTCACCATTTGCCACCCCTAATATTAAGTTAAATTTTATTTATCTTTATCTGGAAGTTTATTTTGGTTTATCTTATACTTTCATGTACTTTCTATCAATAAATATGTTTTTATAACTTTCAAATCTCAATTAGTATTACTATTTTACACGTTATTTATTCTGCAATATTTTGGAGTGGTCCTCCATTGAATTCCTAGAGAAATGATTGATTGACACATAAATGCAGATCTGGAGTCTATATATGTACATATATATGGCATTGTCCAGTAAACATTTCTATGAGAAGTGGCCGCAAACAACCTTCATGATATTATGGCAGGTGTAGATGTCGCAAGAAGAGCCCTCTTACTATTATCGGAGCATCGTCGCAACAGAGCAATATATAGAGTAGCCAAGAGAATGACCGTTCTGCGTAGCATTGAAGGGTTTACAAATCACAGAATATGCTCGCAATTGAGGTGAAGGATTGCGACTTGAGAGACCAACATTCATCTGACTGGCTCTACAATCCTATGTTATGTTATGATGTGACAACTGAGGGGAGGATCAACACATAAACATACCAACAATAATATGATTTATATATATTTATATATAACTTTTTACTTATATTTCTTTGCACAAACAATTTTTAATATTATATATTTGTTTTAAATTTCTTTACATTTTAAATATTTTAAACACTTTATTTACGTGATAACCTCTAAGTACACATTTTTTTACCGTCCACATTTGTTGACTTTGTACAAATTCAGATTTTAAAATTATTTCTTTGAATATATTTTTTTTCTCTTTTAAATAAATGAAATTAATGAGTCTCTTATAAATAGAAAAATCAGATTAAAGCTAGTTTTACACTCAACTAGCTCCAGTAATAAAACTGGCATGAAGCTACATGTATAGAGTTTTTTTCTTTCTATTTGTAAATAACAATATCTTTGTTTAAATCTAACGTACGTACCTAAGGGTCCCACCATAAAAAATTTACAATTTTTAAATACGCATAGGTATATCTAACCACATACCTCAAATAAAATCAAAAATTGTGCCATTCTCCAGTAGCTGTCTAAATTGTAAAACAAAAAACAGAAAAAGTACGGAACACTGAGACAGACGTGTGGACCTTTGGTGTCAAATGTTGGTTAATTGAAATAAACAATAAATATAATATTATACAATATATAATGTACCTACTAATATATTATTTAATTAACCATGGATGGTCCTTCCAAACATTGAGCCCCATTTTTTTTTTTTTTTTTTTAATATTTGTTTATAATATTTTTAATTTTTAATCATTTTCATTTATCTAACTACAGAACAAAAACACTAGGTAACAAATAAAAATTATAAATGATTTAAATATATATTTATATTGGCACGAATAAAATACATTTTCCTATTTTCTTACATAGTATATATATTTATATGGAAGTCCTTTACATATAAAAACAATAATTAAAAAAAAAAAAAAAAAATTCTCCAATTTTCCCTAAAAAAATTGTCAGCCTTAATTTTTAATTGTATAGTATAGTGTTATTTTATATTTTTTTATAAATAAAATAATAACCATTTACTTGGCTCACAATTTGAAGAGGAAGAGCAGTGCACATTGTACAATATAAATAAATAAGTCAAATAAAATATTATGTATCATAGACAAAGATAAGTTGTTCTCTTTGTTTGGAGACAGCCGATGATACAAAACCTTTCTTCTCCATCGGACGTTCCCCACATGAACTATTGAGTAGGAGCCCAAACAATAAGAAACTGGAAATGTTGACTTGTATCTTCACTACTCTAGGTTAATAATACAAGTAAAAAGTCAACTCAACTCGAGAGACATCGAATTAGGTTAGTTACTGTCACTCATGACCGGGCTTTAAATACAATGTCATATCGCCTACTACCAGAGCGCTTTTTCGACGCTCTGGTGGACATAAGCCTGACTCTACTATGAATTTTTATTGAGTAGGGGAGTTTAAAGAGTCTGACATCGTACAGACTCGGGAACATCGTTTAACGTCCCATCCGAAGGAGGCCAGATAAAAAAAAACCTAAGGAACTCAACAAGGTTTAAGCTCAGTAGACAAGTACGCTAACGCTGCGCTACCGGCGCCCACACAATTAGGAATTGAGTGTAATATTGAATACTGACTAATTATTGGAGGAGGATGACTAAAGTTAGTAGTTTTCTAAAGTAACAGTAGTTATAGTCACCGGTTAACTTTCACGTTAACTAGTTAATATTTGACTGGCCTTGAAATACCTCTAAATATCTTTCAATTGAGTTACAATGTTAACTGTATTATTAACTTATTGTAGTGAAGATATATACGAAGATAGAGTTAACCTATTCACACTTTCATGTTTTTAGGGACATCCTATCAATTATTATTTTAAATAATAGTTTTTGGACTAAGCTCTCGTCATATATAAATGTTTAAATAATCAATAAACTATCTCATGTAAACCAAATGGTACATCTGTACTCCTATTTTCATTAACTATCTACCAATCTTATCTACCGCTAGATCAATCCTATTAATTTTATATTATTTTTTGGTTTTCTTGTACGATTTATTTTATTTTTTCTTTAAATTGTTAACATTTTAATATTTTATAAACGGATAAGGCACACCATATAAGGACAATTATAACTTACTTTATATATATATATATATAACATTCAAGAATGTACATATATGTACTAAATAATGACTTTCACTAAAATATATTTAAAAATATTATTTATAATTATTATGTATATTGAAGAATAAATATAATAATTAAAATGATAAAATTTGATGTAATAATCACACAAAACATCAACTCAGTTTTAATAATTTTAATGTTAATTCTCTCATTATTATTATATCTATTGTAAAATAAGAATTGACCAAACATAATGTTGTATATATTGGTGACTACCTAATAGGGAATTATTTAAAAAATACCAACAATTTATGATAAATTGAACAGATATCTTGGAGAAGAGAAGATACAAGGGATGTCTTTTTCTACAGAACATCGATAATTATGCAGCCGAAACAATTACATTTCAGTCAATTAAATAATATTTAAATATATAATTCAAATGTAAAAAGAGTTTTTCTTTATTGGAAGAATACATAAGACAATTTTGCATTTTGTAACCAATAAATATATATAAACATATGTTTGTTACACTGAACTAGCTGCCAAAATGGACGTCTCTACTCAAGGTTAACTGTTGATAGCCTCTTGAGGTGTCATAAATAAGTAATCACAAAGATTACAAATATTATAGAATTCACCACAACCGAGAACAGGTTCCATCCATATGAACGAGGTATCATTGGATCCGGTAATAACACATTTAAGGCCACAACCTAAAAAAGACACTTCCATTCGGCCAAGAGGCTCCACAGTTCATATTTTATTAGCGATTTTAACTAGGGTCGTTTTTTTCTCATTATTAGTGTTTTTTATTTTAATATGATCATTATTTAATACATATTGAAATGATTATATTAAAATGATATTGAAATAACATTATATCATTACATTGTCTTGATGCAACAACAAAAAATATTGTAGGTTCTAGCATTATGAGTTTTTCACCCACTTTTTCAAGGTAAAGTGCACTGTTACCTCAAAATCCGTTCAAAGAATTGCGAAAATTGGCAAAACTGTAAATAATCATGTTTAGAGTTGACTTTTGGAGGATCTTAAGGACTTAAAGCGAACTCCGGTCGGAATGAAGATAAGCACTGGCTTGGAAGTGGACATAGGATAGGAGATACAAGTTTACAGTCTGAGTTACTTGTTGAAAGAGAAGTTTCGAGGGAGAGCAGGAAGGCCGACAAGACACAGTGGCTGCCTGTACTGGATTCATTGCGACAAGGACTCTCCTCTCTTCGCCAAGATATCACATCCATCACACATACCACTTGCCCCATTTCTTCAGTGATAACACTAACCCCACCTTCTTTAGATTTCTTCCTCACCTACAATACTTATTTATAATTATGTACACATTTTTTTTTAAATTTGTAAAAATAATTTAAGTACAAAGCATGCATGAATATATAAAGATACTGCACATGGGTAAACAGTGTATTCCTATGTATTTTAAGTAGAATACAAAATACAAACACATTGACTTTAATATAAGAGAATAATTGTTTCTGTGTATAGGAAAACAGTTCCGACATTTTTCAAAACACGGGTGGAACGAGACCTTACTTACCATCCCATGGGTAATATTGAATTACCATTAAAGTGTATTGTATTGTAGTTTTTTTTCTTGAATGTTATCATTATTATTTTTGTGATACAAGTCTAGTATTACTTGCGACATAACGAAAATTGTGAGAAATAATTAAATATCATATAAATGATAATTTAATAGCGCCCAATTTCAGTGTTACCATGTGAGGAGAACACTAACATATTTGCAAGGCAACTTAATTATTATACGGTCAGCAAATTGAACAAAAAGTAATTATTTTAATGTAAATAGTGAGCGTATACCAAAAACAATCTTTAATTCAACAATAAATAAACATTTTTTGTTTATAATTATTTACAAATAGTTTTAGTCACCTTTTTACTGTCTCACCAAATAGCTTCTTGAACACAGAAAAAAATACATTTTTAATTATCCGGAATCAATAATGTCAAGAACTTTTATAATATAAAAATAAATTAAACATACAATTTAATTGTAAATAATGAGTTGGGAGGCTGGTAACAACGGTTGGTTTTGTGTAAGTTGTGTTGTCTCGTGATTTTGTCCGCTTCTACGAAGCCCCCCTTCTTCAGATAACGACGGAACAAAATGGCTGTCCAAAACATTGCTAAGCTGCACTGGAAGCTTATATTTACATTTGTCTCCTAACCAAGATGCACTTTTACTTATACTTTGTATGTTCTATTTTCTTTACGAAAATGTACTCTATCTTTAGAATGTTACAATATAGCCAAGTAGCAACGTTGTTGAGAAGATTCATCAAGTGATATCTCATTGAGATGTGACCAATGTAGTTATACATGAAATCAACAGCGATAGAAGTTCTGAACATAGAACCAATGTTCCTTTTGTTATCAACTCTGTGGGGATAATATTTCTGTATTTCCCTTTATCAATTGGATTAACATTTTACCAAAGATGACTTCTGAAGGAGTAAGTGTTTTGTGTCGTGTGTTTATCCAATTCTGCAATGCCGCCGTTGTTCAGGTGCGAACGCTACATCACACCTCCCCAACGAGGACGTCGCAGAAACGGACCCTCCGTCGTACCAGCCTGTCAATGCGCGTGCGATATAGGCGCCACGGTGCCACCCCACTCTCGGCACACCCTGTGATCCCGCCGAAGAGAGCGTAGCAGAAAGGTGGGCCTGAACCGATACGCAACCCAAAATGAGTTTTTGGTGACATGGCCACAGTGGTTATACATGAAATCAACAGCGATAGAACTTGTGTGCACAGAGCCCTTGTTCATTCACTTCTAAGGGGATAACACTTGTATATTACCTTCAATCAATTGGTATAATATTTCACCAAATATGGTTTCTGAAGGGATTCCAATGGGGTTCTCATCGTCTCCAACATCTCTGAGACCGGGATGGTCAAGAGATCTACAAGAAGCTCAGGCGGCGGAAGCCTCAAAACGGACGAAGCATCCGCCAGGTTCTTGGAGGAGACGAAGGACAGCTCCACTTCACCTCCTGGAAATAGAGACTGCGGAAACTGTGAGTGGACCAACTCTGAGAGAGGAAGAGCAGCTGCAAGGATGCACCACAGCTTCCTTAGCTGCGCTAGCCTCGTCTATCAATCATTCCAACATACTATATCTACCAAAGAGGGGAATCTGGTACAAATAGCGTACATATACCAAGAAACAACCTTAATTTCAATAATAATAAATTACATTTTGTTTATAATTATTTACAAATATTTGAGACATAATTTTTCTGTCTCATCACACACCTTCTTGAACACAGAGAAAAAACGTTTTTAATTATCCGGAATTAATTATATATTTTGTTGTAAAATGTATTTAATGTTTACCAACAACTTTTATGATATAAAAATATATCAAATATTAATTGTTATTCTAAATAGACAATTGGAAGGTTTGGGAACAACGGTTGGGTTGTGTGTAAGTGTGTGTGTGGTGTGAGGTCCGCTCCAGCCGGCAGCACTTCTTCAGATACCAACGCTACACTATGACTATTATTTGTTATTTCAAATATTGATAAACAAATTATGTAGTATGTATTAACAAATTTACTCTAATAAATACAAATAAAAAAACAGTAATCATGATGAATAAAAAACAGCTGGAGGAAAAAGTACATCTAATCCAGTTATTTTGAAATATGTATATACAAAATATGGTAAAAATACAAAGAAAATAGAAATGGCATTACATAATCACTTAGAATAATTTGAATTTTTGAAAAGAAAAACAAATGAATTTATTATTTTTTATTGTGTTTTATTTATTTATTTTTATATATATACTTTTTTTTTCTTAAAAGAATAATGATTAAAATATTATTTGGTCCCTATTAAATTCTTTAAAATGTTTGACGAGAAAGCAGCCAAAATTATACAGTTTAATTGTATTTTATTAAACTAACACCCGAAGGAAAAAAACAAAAAAGGGAGAAACTTACTGACAACGCAAAAAAATTCTAGAAAATGTTATCTTTTTTTTTTTTTTTTTTTTTCTATTTACTACGTATGTAATTTTAGATATGTAATTTTAGTGAGAGAAAAAAATATATATATACCATTTACAATCATTGTATATAAAATTGGATTCGAGTTAGGGCCGGTCTTTGCTTTCTCCAAGACCTGGAGATCGGATATACAGGTATTGGTCTCAACTTACAAACGTAAAACGTTACTACATAAATATATTTATCCTGCACTTTTTATTATTCTAACCAATAAATAATAAAACATAGTTGGATTTATAATAGCTACAATAAAATAACTATAATAACTATCTATAAATAATAAAACTCATATAATACATATTTAATGAAGATTATTATACATATATATATATTTTTTTATCTATACAAAGGGGTGGGAAGCAGTATTTAACATTTTTCTTCACTATACACATACTCAGTACTGAAACATTTGCTTCAAAATAACTATTTTGTTGATAAAAGGTGTAGTCAGCGGAAGAGTTAAACATTTTTAAACAGAAATGTAGTCTCAGAGACACACTCAGAGATGAACTTACGGAAGAGAATATTTTTCCCCTTTGAATTATAACTGTGAGAAATTATGTTTGGAGTAAGTGAGAAAAATATTTCTGAACTATACAAGTTGTTGGTGTACAGGGCGAACACAACGTTAGAACATCTCTGTGAGGTCTCTCACTTCACCTTGTTCAAAATTATAATAAAAGATCACAACTCAAGAAAACCACTATATATAAAACAATAGTTAATAATGATATAAATAAAAATATAATACATAAAACTCACAATAGACGATACATAAGCCTAAATGAGGTAACTAACACAACACACCTGACCTGTACAATACACCTAAATAAACAAACATACTACTATTTTGGTAACATAAGTATGAAAAAAAAAAAAAAATGGAAATTCTGTTATAAATTCAAAATGTTCCATTTATCATTACTTTTTGGTAACATAGGACAAATACAATTTTGATTTTATTTCTCTCTTAAATATTTTTATGTGTACACTTTTTTTTATTTTTGTTATGAATTACTTCACTAGGAACAATTTTCCAAAAAAAAAATAAAGAGAAATAATAAAAAAATAAAGCTTTAAAGCTTATACCTATCATAAAAATAAAACGTAATTATAACAAATAAAATGAAAAAAAAAAAAAAAAAAAAAAAAAGTTGAGAGACTAGTTGACTATAAAATTAATAGGAAATTATTTTTCATTAAAAAATTCTAAAAGGCACATAATAATTTTTAAATTTACTTGATAATATTTCACAGAAAATTCTGCAGAAAAAATAAAATATATATTTTTTAAAGTTGGGAATGTTCTTAATCAACTGAAAGAACTACTCTTAGTTTATATTCTCATAGTATTATTTCTTCTAAGATAATAAACGCTACTATACTTTCTAGCATATTAAAAATACTTTATAATAATTTATATAATATTTATAGCAATTAGGTAAGAGATAGAATATTGGCAGTATTAAGTAATTTGAAAAGATATACATAAATGATACCTAGATATTTTTACTCTAGTCATATAAGGTGCATTTTTTATTTTTTTTATTTTTTCTAATTGTATATTTTAAATAAAACTTATATACAGAATACGGTTTGTATATGTATTATATAAAAAATGACCTGAATATAAATGTAATTGTATTTATGTATAATACCTATGTAATTTGTATTATGTATGTATCTAATTGTATCTATGGTAACACTCAGGATATTTTATATAACACATAAAACGGTGTTTCACTTTAATTGGCTTACAAACAGATAGGTGGATCTTATGATATATGTATCATTAATATAATGTTTTTTTTTACTTATATAATAAAACAATATTTGGCATGCATTTTTCTTCCTTTTTTTCATACGCATATTTGCGTTTATATAATAATACACAATTCAAGGAGATCATTCAATTTTCATATTATAAATAACAGAACAACGAACTAACAAAATAAAATATTAACAGTAGATATATAATAATAATAATAATAATAATAATAATAATAATAATAATAAAATGGAATTACAGAAGTAAGGCAGATGCAAAAATACTTTTAGCAGTGACCATAGTTGTTGCATTCCTCCATAAGCTTCTTACTTAAACCAAAAGTTAATACACGAGTACAGTTTGCACCAAAATAAAGTAATCATGTTTCGTAACTTTTGAATGAGTAGTATATCTGTATCGAGATGCAAGCCTCACTACTACTCCAGTCTTCCGCCGGGACGGGGGCCAGGCCGTTCAAATCTTCAGAAAGTTGCCATGTAACATGAAAGCTCATTTCAAGGGCGTCCATAGTGAGGACATTTGTATCAGCTATATTTTATTTCTTTGGGCATATATATTATATTTAGTTAGGATAATCAGTTCGGAGTGCCGGTAGCCGGCTATTATTTATGAAAAACTATGTTAGAAGTGTTTAATAAAGGAGCTTGAGGGGCCGGAGCGCTCCTGGCGGTGGGCTCAGTGATTAGCTTCACTCACTACTCACACTGCCCCCTCCTCCTCCCATGTATCGCTACAACCACTCCTTCAAAAGTTATGTCACGTGGTTAGTTTATTTTGGTTACAAATTGTATATTGTTGATTCTCCAAAAAAATGAGGATCAGCTGTGCTGTGCCATCTATGTACATATAATGAAGCACATGACCACCAACCAGACATACTAACTGCTCTTTCTATGTCACTATATATCCTACAAACAAATGCAATGATATATAAGAAGCACTTGTTAATCGGTAATAATTGATAATTTGATCTAGTAAAAGAGATAAGGGGAGGCTTGCCTACCAGTAAGGGTTGCTTTCGACAAGCTGGGCGAGGCAGCCGAGGTGGGTCTGAGGCCCGGGTCAGACATAGCCAGAGTAGGAATGGGCGTGGGGATGATGGTGGGGATGGGGGTGCCAGGGGGCCGGAGGGTAGTAAGGGTGGGGGTAGCCCGGAGGACCCTCGTAGTAGGAGGGATGGTAGGAAGGATGATGTGGGGGCGGTGGGTGGTGGTAGTGGCCACCCCCGTAGTAGGGGTGGTGGTGGTGGTAGTGCCCCCCCCAACCCCCTGGCCCCCACTCACCCCCAGGTCCTCCCGGACCCCCCATCGGCCCCCCAGGGTCCCCCCCCTGCCGACCGTACAGCTCCCGCGGCTCCGGCGGCGGTTTCCTCTTCCTCCCCCGTGGTTTCCTCTTCACGCCCGCCTCTATCGCCTCACTCACCTTTGGCGGAGGCGGGTCCGGAATCTCCGGTGGCCTCGATTCGAAGAACTCGTCCGGCTGGGAGAAGCGGCCTATCTCCGTGATGTTGCCGAACGTCTGGTGGAAGCCTGGCAGCTTCAGAACGTCTTTCTTTGGCTCCACTGGGGTCGCCTGCGGCCCGTCCAGCTTCGGTAGCGACTCCTCTTCCTCCTATATTTACCAAACAAAACATATTTAGCCAATACATTGTTACAATTTGATTAATTATTAGTTCGCTTAATGATTTCCTGTATATAATTAGAATAGACTAGCATAAAATGAGCTATAACATACAAATAACTTGCAACCTGGGATTGAGTGATTTGGTTACCTTGATGGCGGTGGAGGGATGAAGTGGCGACTGGTGAACCGGCGGCTGAGAAGTGCCGTTCTGAAGAAGGCCCCCATTATGATGCTGATCAGGGGACATCATCAGCGAGGACTCCTGCATCATCAGAGGACTCTCCATGCCCATCATCACTCCAGAGTACTGACCACCCTCTGAAAACAAACACAACGCATCAGTTAACTGAAAGCGGAATGGTGGAGAGAACTTAAGAAGCAATCCTGGAGAGGGAGATTATGCAAACAGTGGAAGTTGTTTTAGAGTGAGGAGTCAATTAGCAACCATCGGGAAACATAACTTGACATGGTCCCATCAGAACAGAATCGTTGTATCATAGGAGACCAACGCAGCTCACTGCCTGGATGGAATCCCGGTATACTTTCGGACGAGATTCCACGCTTTCAGAAGCGTCGACTATGAAAGTAGGCGTAAATTCACTAAGAAAACTGGAAAACTGCATCCAATGGAACCCTTGTCTGGCCTTAGTTGAGACTTTAGAGGTGAGGATGTTGGATAGTATCGTGTCGTTTCGTTTTTCAAAGCACCGCCTTTCTAGTGGGAGGAATGCGCCGTTGCCATACCTACCCTGCTCTATATCCCGTAACTTCCGAATATCATGTCTGTGTTTGTTTATACATTATACTTAAACTTAGTTCATTTAGCATTAACACCAGCAATATATTAAATGTGTTAACTAAAATATAATTAATATAAACAAATAAAGACATATAATAATAATATAATTGTTGGTAGTTTAAACTTAAAAAGAAAAAAAAAAAAAAAAAGTACCTAACTTAATTTATGAAAACATTATTGTCTTAAGTTAACTTAATAAAATTATTTTCATTCAAAGAATACCGATGTGGGTATTTAACAACTCATTGGAGTGGCGGGAAAGAAGGTTTATTAATAGATTGTCCATGTCAAACTGCAGAAATTAAAACACTGGAGAGGAAAGGACGATAGGAAGGAAGCTTGGCGCTTTCAGGGAAGGGGTTGGAACGTTGGAGGCTCAGGTCCCTGGGTGCATACAGTTGGAGGCAGATAGCCGATACCTGGAGGTAGAGGAGTGTAGGATGTCTCTCCTGTGGGATGTCCGTTGAAGGTCCATGATGTCTTCTCTTCTCTGGGCAGGTAGTCCCCTCCAGACCCACCCGTCTGCAACACACACACCCAATTAGTAATACATTACATTTACAAAATAATGTTGAAACATTTTCATTTTCTAGACTGTTTTTCATTTCATTATTTATTTGAGTCCCTGAAAATACTAGATGGAAGTAAACTCGAAGCCAGGAGCATCTTTCTCGGAGAACTACAGCAATACTTGTGCCAAAGTTTGTAGAGAGCAGACTCATAACGCCGCCAATGTTCATCAGAAAGATTTTTTTAAGAGTTTCACAACTGCAGGATTCTTTTTGTAACCTACTTTGTAAAGACAAATAAAAACAAAGAACGTGTTTAACATTTATATTCTTTAACCCCACAACAATATATACGTATAGAGCAGCGCATTCAGCTGACGCCATCTTCAGTTCTCATTTGCTAAGTAGGCATATTCAAACACTTATATCATATTTATACAATTACGTCGCTCTTCTAGAAATCTAAAATTAATTTTATTTCAAACCTTGTCTGGGCACCCTCTCTTTTATAATCAACCGATTTTTATTATTTATTTTATTGTTTTCTTAATTATAAAGATTTTCTTTATTTTTTTTACAGATTCTCTTTTATTTATATAATTTTTACATATTTTCTTTTATTTATTTATTTTTCTTTTTTCATTATAATGAAGCTGTTAATTTTATGTTTTTTCATGTTAATCTTTTGTTTACCTATATTTATAATTGTCTAGTTTTTCTCCAATGTAGCACTAATTTATTTATTTATTTGTACGTCATAGTGATACTATATTTCATTGTTCCCTTTTCTCTTTGACTATCTATATATGTATTTATTCTTAGGGGACCTCGGTCCCAGAATAATAAAATTTCTTTTCATTTCATCGTTATTCATTTTCTTTTCTGATTTGACAGATGAGGTCAACTCTTAATGTATCTAAACTGAAAATGTCTTTTAAATAAGCTTTTGAATGATGTGTTGCATGACCATTTTCAGAAGACTATGAGCGCAGCCATTTTTCAGATCATTTTAAGAAGAGGGTTGTGCCTACAGTATTTCCGAAAGGGGGCCACATAATTTGATTGAGTGTGAGAGGAACTTTTTAAAAGAGTTATATTCCATTTCAATGAGCCGCCATTTCGAAATTAAACAAATTTTCGGACAAAATATGCTTGTTTTTGAAAGACCTTTAAAATTAAATATTTATTTTGACCTCTTTTCATTAAAGTTAGTGTGGGTTGCGCGCCCTTGGCGAAAACTAGAGTCCAATATGATCTCGTGATACAGGGTAGCTCATGGGACCTCATTCAAATCCCTAACAGCGCAATTTTTCAACTCTGTGTGTGACTTGACTAAATTTATTACCCACAATACACCCGACCTGCTACAGTTACATAATGAATACATTTTCATTTATTTATAAATATATGTTAATATTTGAATGGTTAAAAAAAGAACGATACCATATATAAGACAACTTTTATTAAACTGAATAGAATATCATCTTCATTACATGGAGCCGGGCACACACTCTAGGGGGAGAGCCAAGAACTACCCAATCAAGCTGTAGCCACAGACCAAGGCAAAGCCTTCATTATAATTACTTAAAAATAGAAAATGTAAGGCCTTAGAGACCATCAATTAAATTTCTGTCTGTATTTATGTTTGTCTGAATGTATATTTTCTTGAGCTTCAAGGGAATACGACTGAACGTTTCGAAATAGGCTGATTCACGACATTTGCAAGGCCTTTTAAGGTTCCATGAACTTGGAATATAGACTAAGTTATGGAAGGGGACAAACATAAAATGACTGCTAGCGCTCCAACGGTTGGTCGTAGATTCACGAAATTTACTGGGTATTTCAAGGATACAAATATTAGGATGAAGACCTATGTGATATCTCAAAATTACCAACGAGAGAGGGGATTGTTGGGTGGGGGGGGACATAAAATTACTGCTAGCTCTTTAACGCTCGGTCAGATTTTCATTAAATTTCATCCTTGCGTAAGCCTTTTTGTATTTACTAACTGGATAGACAACATTTCTGAGCTGGTTAATGTTATGAACCGGACAACGCCAGATAACCTGCTAGTTTCATTGTAATATTATAATATACGTACTATGACAGATCTCATGCCACTACACAACCATCTGCCAACTAACCAACTATTATAAGTTAACTTGGAGGTGTCTGCATGTTGGACTGGGTTGGCATGAGGAGAGAGGAGTGCAGTTGTGATTCAAATCCCCATATGGACGTAACCCAAGCCAAGATGACCAAAAGGATCATGGAGAAGGGGGTAACGCCAAAACTCTAATGACTGCCTATGGAATGTTTTAGTCACAAAATATATTATGATTCAGAAGTTGGTTTTGGAGGGAGAGCGAAAAAGCGAAAAGTCATTTGATTAATAATTAATAATTTAATTAATTAGCGCTGGGAAGTAATTATCGGAGATAGATGTACTATGACAGATCTTATACCACTATAACCATCTGCCAACTAACCAACTATTATAAGTTAACTTGAAAGAAATAAAACTTGTTTATTTATGATATTGTCTAATTTCCCCAACTATATTTACATGGGAGTACTTTCGGTATTTCTACCATCCTCAGCCAAAAGCATAAGAGATAAGACTGTGACCTGAGGATGGTAGAAATACCGAAAGTACTCCCATGTAAATATAGTTGGTGAAATTAGACAACAAGTTTTATTTCTTTCAAGTTCATTTGAATTATTTCACAATATCTCTGCAATAATGTCAGTTTTCACTTCTCTCTCTATATACAATCAGTAACAAAAATTTTCGGACAATTTATAATTTTGTTTTTCTTTTGCAGTTACACATAGTTATATGGCAAAATATTTAATTCAAGCAAAGTTTTAAATTTCGAGATCATCAATCATTTCAAAACTCCGTAAAACAATTAATTAAACATTTACAGCTAATAGGAACTTTTGCATTAATAATTGAAGACAAGAAATTCACGTAACAAAATTTTCTGGACACCTGTTGTTTGTTTTGTAAACAAATGCGACTCTGATCATGATCTTTAATCCCTTCTCAACCAACCGCTAATACCGAACAAATGAAATGTGTTTATATCCTTCTATTACTGCATTCAGTAGTTATTTGTATTTCCTGCTGTCAAGATGGGTCGAACATCTTTTGAAGTTCAACAAATAATAATTTTCAATTATGAAAAAGGAATAAGTGTCCGCAAAATCGGTGGTATGGTAGGCCGAAGTAAAAGCACCGTAGCCGATGTAATTCGAAGGTATAAGCACGAGCATCGGATAGATTTGAAATCTTCCTCTGGCCGTCCAAGAGTATTGAACGAGCGAGACAGGCGTAGCGTTGTCCGGAAAATTAAAAACAAGCCCTCGAGGAGTGCACCTCAGATCGTCGCCGAGGTATACAGAGAAACGGGAAAGAAAGTTCACCCACAAAATGTTCGAAGAATTCTAAAAGAAGCAGGATATAATGGGAGAGTACCAAAAACCGTTTGTGAGTGAAAAAAATATAAAAAAAAGATTGAGCTTCGCAAAAGAGTTCCAGAATCATTCAGAAATTTTTTGGAGTAATGTCATTCATCTGCGAGGTAAAATAAACTTAAGCACTCCGTCCTTCGGATGGGATGTTAAGCGATGGTCATGAGCCTGTACGATGTCAGGTCAAAGCGTTTGAGCTCTCACATAAACACACGCATGCAATTGATCTCTGATGTTCACACGATTACAAAATTTTTAGTACATATTATTATGTATACATATATTATATGTATAGGGAAGTAAACAAAAGTAAAGTAATAGTATATGTATACATATATTACATGGAAGTAAACGGACATGATCTGGAAACATTTATTTGTCGAAATATCGGAGAAAAAACGTTTAAATTAGAAAAATTGGGTACTTAGTTTCGTTAGAGGGAAGGTGGAGGGGATAGAGTAGGGGGAAGGGACGGTTTCTGCCGAGGGTCAGCGCTGCTGTCGCTCTCTTCCAACGTCATATCACAAAAATCTAGTTTTCTGACATTACATGACCTGAGATTTCTTTTTATGTTGTGAAGAGTTACCAGATACAAGAATATTTTATTATTGCGGTTTGTTCTATTGCAAGCAAATACTTTTGAATGTAAGTTTAATATATTTAGTCCCGACAGTCGCGACAAAATTTGGAGAAGGCGTAATGAGCTGAATCCAAAAAATTTAAAACCAATAGTAAAACATGGGGGTGGCTCAGTGATGGTGTGGGGGTGTATGGCGTCTAGTGGAATTGGTGAACTGGTTTTCATTGAAACCACCATGACTGGAAAAGTTTATGCCGAATTACTAAGGAGCAATTTGAAAAAGAGTGCTGAAAAACTTGGGATTTTACGGACTTTTCATTTTTACCAAGACAACGATCCGAAACACACCTGTGAATTGGTACGTACTTGGCTTTTGTATAACTGCCCTAAAGTTATGAAACCCCCCCCAATCGCCCGATCTCAACCCAATTGAACACGTATGGGGTGAGCTCGACAGGAAAATTCGATTAACACCCATTGCTTCAAAAAACGAATTGAAACAAAAGTTATTAGAAGAGTGGGGTAAAATATCTCCAAATTTCACCAAAAAATTAGTTTCATCATCAATGCCGAATCGAATGAAAGATGTTATTACACAAAAAGGGTACCCAACCAAATGTTAATTAACATTATGGTTTTTGAATTTGTGAAATCGTAAAAAAAACATTGAATTTATTTATAGTTGTTTACATTTTTGTCCGAAAATTTTTACTTGTTATAAAATTTATTAAATTAAAATATTTATTTGTTCTAATCAAAGCTGTTTTTCCTTTATCCTAGCCCACATTTGAATTCTTATTCTTGATTGAAAAATGGCTTTAATTATTTTTTTAAATTATTTTTTATTACTTGTGCATTTAATTATTATAATTTTTTATTGAAAAATCAAACCGTCCGAACATTTTTGTTACTGGCTGTATATCCCCTCCCAGCAGGCTTGTTGTTTGATAGTATCAGGAAGAAAAGTATCGATATAATGATTTTTTTTTTTTTTCTGAGTTATGGCCTTATGCTGAGGCATATCGGCCAAAATATAATGAATTTTATTATATATAAGACTCTTATCTCTTATGCTTTTGGCTGAGGATGGTAGAAATACCGAAAGTACTCCCATGTAAATATAGTTGGTGAAATTAGACAAGTTTTATTTCTTTCAAGTTCATTTGAATTATTTCACAATATCTCTGCAATAATGTCAGTTTTCACTTCTCTCTCTATCTATATATATCCCCTCCCAGCAGGCTTGTTGTTTGATAGTATCAGGAAGAAAAGTATCGATATAATGATTTTATTATTTTTTTTCTCAGTTATGGCCTTATGCTGAGGCATATCGGCCAAAATATAATGATTTTTATTATATATAAGACTCTTATCTCTTATGCTTTTGGCTGAGGATGGTAGAAATACCGAAAGTACTCCCATGTAAATATAGGTGAAATTAGACAATATCATAAATAAACAAGTTTTATTTCTTTCAAGTTCATTTGAATTATTTCACAATATCTATGCAATAATGTCAGTTTTCATATTATAAGTTAACTTCAACTCATTCTCAAGTCCAAATAATTGGTTCAGACCATTTACACAATCAAATCTGTACCATTTGGGAAAAACTAGGCCAAGTCCAAAATCACAGGTTTTCAGGGCAGCGCTTTGAAGTTTTCTGTTTTAAGTGTAAATCTAATTTTTTTGATAAATTATTTTTCCAACCGCCATTATTCAACTATTTCTCCATATTTTATTATGTAATGCATATATATTTAATTTTGTAATTTTATCATACATTTTTAGGACTTATCTAAAATTGCACTCCCACTTATCTAGTTAATCATCCGAAATCAAAAGAATTGTCTATTTTACATCATCACTTACCTAGTTATTCACGTACTTATCTAGTTTTTGCTAATGAAAGAAGCGTTTCAGAACTGCATAACGGTAATTATCTCTTCCCCGCATCTGGGCAAATGTTTCTATAAGCAAGATAAATACGTTTAACCAATTTTAGGGTACGAACGCGGTTTTGATAAAAATAGATAAATGCAATTGTATAAATCCATAAGTAAATTTCCGAGTTGTCTAAAAATGCCCAATGCGTTTTCAAGGATACCATTGACATTACGACTTGCATACTTTTACACGATGTGTAGGACACCAATATGGGTTGCCCAGAGTATTTATCTCATTTTGGAGACAAATCGAATTATCTACTTTTTCCCAAATGGTACAGAAATAATCTCTACTTGTAACTGCCAAAAAAGGAATCGTTCTGCCTCACTCCATTCTATATTGTTAAAGTAAAAATTACAATTATTAAATAATCAAATTTATTCTAAATATAATTTAATCAATAAAATTATCAGAAATTTGATATAAATGTCAAGGTAGAAATTAGAAAGTGATCATTATATCTTGTCAAATGAAAGTAAAACGGCCTCACCTAACAGATTTTGGCATGAACAATTCTGTCTTGTTTTTTTCAATTTATTCATACTTTTAATCAATTTTTTTGGCCCCAAGACTTTCATTAGTTCCGAGGTGTCAAAAAGAGGTAGTCCAGAGTTGAGTACTTAAATAAATAAATTTAGTTAGAGTAAAAATAAAAAAATTAAAAACAAACAAACATTTATTCGTTAGTGAAATTAATAAAATGCATTTTCCCTATTTTCTTTTAATTGAATTTATTTATTTACGCACTTAGCAACTAGATTACCCTTTTTCAACCCTATAGAATTGATGTGATCCCTTAGGTGGCAAATAAATGAATTAAAAGTATAAATAAATCAAATTAAAAAAAAAACACGTCACTCCTGGATTTAGCCAAGCCAAACACTGCCATCTATTGGCAAAAACAAGTCAATAAATGAACAAAACAACTGGTGTTAAAAAAAAAGCATATAGGTTAGGTTTTATGACTCATGCCCGGGCTTTAACTACAAGGTCATATCGCCTACTACCAGAGCGCTCTTTCGTCACTCTGGTGGACATGAGCCCGACTCTAATATGTGAGTCCTAAATTTTTATTCACCTAGGACAGGGGTCTTTAACGAGTACCTGACATCGTACAGGCTCGGGACCATCGCTTAACGTCCCATCCGAAGGACGGCGTGCTTAAGTTTATTTTACCTCCCAGATATAATAAACTAAGGGCCTCGGTTGGCTTTCGAACCCACGTTCTTGAGCTCTGAAGACAAGCAGGCACATCACCGAGCTACCGGCGCCCTCAAAAAAGCATATATATACCGGCAATGTACTTCCCCACCTCGAATTATATGTAATAAACTAAGTGTGCACTCTCCCTCTAAACCCTTCTCTGCTTCTGCCAATTTCGCTCAATAGATGTCTTATTCAAGGACTTCTCAGTCTTCGTGTAAAATTTCATATGGATACTTTGTTATTATATCGGCAATTATTAGGGTGTTTGGATTGATTACTTTTCCAGATACGTCATTCCCTTTGGCCGATTTGACTGAAAATCAATAGGCCATTCTTATGGAGTTCTGAATCCTCAACAAAATTAAAACGTAGTAATTTTTATTGTATGGGGTGTTATGGTGCTCAGAAACACACACCATGGTGGAGCCGCCTCATGGCTGCTTGGTGAGGTGATGTCCCCAACCCAGTCACTACTGCAACCACACGTATTATTGTGATGATAATGCCACCAGCAATCTGAGCCACTTTTTATTATACCACATTCCTTTTTTGTTTTTCGATTTCATCTGAAGAACATTGATCTTAATTCAGTAACTACTATTGTTTCAAAAGATATAGTACAATACAGGGTTGGGCCAACGGAACATTCAATGTAGTTTATGACTGTATTCTAGAATATGTCATGTAGAATATTCGGTTTTACTGAATAATATTAGCTAGAAATAGATTTTAGTTAGAAAATGAGTAAAGGTGACGTTAACTGAGCTGTTCTATTATCTAACGATCAAAGTATGAGTTTCTAGTTAATTTTGAATAAATAAAACAAATAATTATTTTAATGAACACAGAATTTGATCTGTGTCTGTATTTTAGTCATATTACCTAAGTTATTTTAATGGAAGTGCATAAAAATAAAAAAACACGTAGATTTTACATAGATTTTGATCTATTCTGCAGTGTTCATTCATGTATGAAGAAGAATGTACTATGTGCAATGACCCAACTCTGCTATAATATACCTCCAGAAATGCTATAACGTACAGTCAAAAAGACATGAAGCAACACTGGACATGCGATGTTGCCACATAGTGCATACGCTAATTTTCAGTACTACACAGTTGATTCTAATAAACACTAGAAGAGAGAAGATGTAAAAGAGAGATAGATAGAAAGGAAGGTAGTCAGGCACTGTAGTAGATAGTTATGATACTGTAGTATGTATATACAGGTGTTGACTAACATGTAAGTAATTGTTGTACCACGAGAGGGAAGGATGGTGGGGGTGGTATTCGTGGTGGGTCGGTGGAGCCATCTGGTGGTGATGTCCGTAACTCAGGTGGTCCTGGTAGCTGCTCTGGAGCATCTCGTTTCTAGACTCCTCCTCGCCCCCTCGCCTCCTCATCACCATCTGAAACGCACCATCATTCGTGTCACAATATTTATATTTATTTATTTACAAGAAGATATGGAAAAGTTTCATTGAGCTCATGACTTAAGGGGACCCTAAACAAGAGTTATACTCACTGGAAGCATTGAGGAAATGTGGCAAAATGAAGAGCACGGATTAAAGGATTACTGTGAAAAGTAAGGGTGGATTGGAATTTCTTAAACCAGTTTTACTAGGGCCTATGATCTTCCTCTTCACTAACCTGGAATGGTTTCCTCTTGAAGGAACGCCGACAGTGGCCCTGCCTCCTGCCTCCTTCTTCAATGGACATGGTCTGCATGCTGGAGGTGACCTGCCTATAGAGCAGGCTCCATGAGGTCTGGTCTAGTGCACTCACCAGCCTGTAGAGCTCAGCGAGGCTCACCTCACCTCTCCACTAACCTGGAATGGTTTCCTCTTGGAAGAACGCCGACAGTGGCCCTGCCTCCTGCCTCCCTCTTCAATGGACATGGTCTGCATGCTGGAGGTGACCTGCCTATAGAGCAGGCTCCATGAGGTCTGGTCTAGTGCACTCACCAGCCTGTAGAGCTCAGCGTGGCTCACCTCACCTCTCCACTAACCTGGAATGGTTTCCTCTTGGAGGAACGCCGACTGTGGCCCTGCGTCCTGCCTCCCTCTTCAATGGACATGGTCTGCATGCTGGAGGTGACCTGCCTATAGAGCAGGCTCCATGAGGCCTGTTCTAGTGCACTCACCAGCCTGTAGAGCTCAGCGTGGCTCACCTCACCGCTCCACTAACCTGGAATGGTTTTCTCTTGGAGGAACGCCGACTGTGGCCCTGCTTCCTGCCTCCCTCTTCAATGGACATGGTCTGCATGCTGGAGGTGACCAGCCTATAGAGCAGGCTCCATGAGGTCTGGTCTAGTGCACTCACCAGTCTGTAGAGCTCAGCGTGGCTCACCTCACCTCTCCACTAACCTGGAATGGTTCCCTCTTGGAGGAACGCCGACAGTGGCCCTGCCTCCTGCCTCCCTCTTCAATGGACATGGTCTGCATGCTGGAGGTGACCTGCCTATAGAGCAGGCTCCATGAGGTCTGGTCTAGTGCACTCACCAGCCTGTAGAGCTCAGCGTGGCTCACCTCACCTCTCCACTAACCTGGAATGGTTTCCTCTTGGAAGAACGCCGACTGTGGCCCTGCCTCCTGCCTCCTTCTTCAATGGACATGGTCTGCATGCTGGAGGTGACCTGCCTATAGAGCAGGCTCCATGAAGTCTGGTCTAGTGCACTCACCAGTCTGTAGAGCTCAGCGTGGCTCACCTCACCTCTCCACTAACCTGGAATGGTTTCCTCTTGGAGGAACGCCGACAGTGGCCCTGCCTCCCTCTTCAATGGACATGGTCTGCATGCTGGATGTGACCTGCCTATAGAGCAGGCTCCATGAGGTCTGGTCTAGTGCACTCACCAGCCTGTAGAGCTCAGCGTGGCTCACCTCACCTCTCCACTAACCTGGAATGGTTTCCTCTTGGAAGAACGCCGACTGTGGCCCTGCCTCCTGCCTCCTTCTTCAATGGACATGGTCTGCATGCTGGAGGTGACCTGCCTATAGAGCAGGCTCCATGAAGTCTGGTCTAGTGCACTCACCAGCCTGTAGAGCTCAGCGTGGCTCACCTCACCGCTCATTACTACCTAATCTCAGCCTTACTCCCCTACCTTCACACTCTATCAAGTTTTCTTTATCAGATCACCAACTTTGATAAGGTACTTGGATAACAGACACATTCATAGGAAATAAACAAATTAATTTAGTTAGTTGATAAATATTTTGTTCAATAAACAAGTAAATATACCGTATTTATATCTTTAAGATAAAACATTTAGAGAAAGTGTCGTGTTTCTTTCAGAAGATAACAACAATATATAGAAGTTTCTAATATCCCTGAGCCTTCAATCAGATATTAGCCCACCAACTATTAATTTTTTTCATTCGGTATATTTTTAACCCAGTATATTGGGAATACTTTGAAGTTATACTTGCAAGCGGGGAATTAGATAAAGGAGATGTCAGAGTACTGGTAGAGTCCGACATCCGTGGGATGAAGAGGAGTTGGGCTATAAAATGACTCTAAGTTGGTATACATGTGTATAGCAGTTGAAGGGAGGACCATCAGCGTGGAGCTCGGGATGAAGGAAGAGCCACAGCTGGGACCGACCTTTCCCATACCAGCCCTGCTTCACCAGGAGCCAACCTGAGTGCCCGTTGGGACTCCCGCATGCATCAGGAAGGGCTGATCCCTGGGCGCCCTTCACTGCCGCAACACACCCTTGTCGCAGTCCTCTCCAACAGGGACGCTACCCGAGGACACCATCTCTCACCAGGAGCAAACCTGAGTGCCCATTGGGACTCCCGCATGCATCAGGAAGGGCTGATCCCTGGGCTCCCTTCACTGCCGTAACACACCCTTGTCGCAGTCCTCTCCAGCAGGGACGCTACCCGAGGACACCAGCTCTCACCAGGAGCCAACCTGAGTGCCCGTTCGGACTCCCGCATGCATCAGGAAGGGCTGATCCCTGGGCGCCCTTCACTGCCGCAACACACCCTTGTCGCAGTCCTCTCCAGCAGGGACGCTACCCGAGGACACCAGCTCTCACCAGGAGCCAACCTGAATGCCCGTTGGGACTCCCGCATGCATCAGGAAGGGCTGATCCCTGGGCTCCCTTCACTGCCGCAACACACCCATGTCGCAGTCCTCTCCTGCAGGGACGCTACCCGAGGACACCAGCTCTCACCATTCAAGGTTAAATCACTGATATTAATATTAATTAGTCGAAGCCAAGAAAAAGTTTTATCACTTGAATTGCGTGAAAATGTTTTCAAGGACTCGTTAATGTTTTTCTTTGTTTATTCCACTGCGCTTGCTCCTAGAGATAATTTCTGTTTAAACCCCGCACTCACTCAGGCTTTTACCCACGACTTCCCCAGATATACGGCATGTTTCGAGGGGTGATTAAAAAGTTCCAGGACGTATTGGAAAGCGCGCCAACAGAGTGTCGGAGAGCGGTGCGGATGGCAGCATTAGTTGTTGTGACTCTTCCTGAGCTCAGCTGTTTCGTCGATAGATCAAATCGTCGACCATTAAATCGTTTTCGTTACCTTGATACCCTGAGACATTTGCGTGAGGCTGTGAGGAGGAAAAGACTGAGTTGTGGCGAAGTAGGGTGTGGGTGAGTGTTGCACCATGACAACGCGCCTGTTCATTCTGCGTTGCTCATACGCGATTATTCCCCAAAAAACGCCATGGCCTTCATCCCCCAGCCGCCTTACTCACCAGACCTGGCCCCTGCGGACTTTTTCCTGTTTCCGAAACTTAAGAGACCCTTAAAAGGGCAGAGATTTCACTCAACTGACGAAATTAAAGAAAAATCACTGGAGGAGCTGAACAGCATTCCAGTTGATGAGTTCTCAGGGTCCTTCCAGCAGTGAAAACGGCGTTGAGAAAAATGTTTAGCTTCCCCAGAGGAGTACTTTGAAGGGGACAATGTCCAATAACTAGAACATTTTTTAAATCAATTTTTAAAAAATCAGTCCTGGAACTTTTTGATCACACATCGTATATAATCGTCCAAACCTCAAGTGTGTTGCAGCCGGCATTTCATATTTTTCGATCCCCAGGTTCCAAATGTACGACATGGTAACACCGGATATTTGACGTGACCTTTCCGGATACTGGTACAACTACGAGTCTTCAACTCTGAATCCATAGAGGAGATAGAATTTCTCGATGCCACTTTTATGCATTTATCAAGTTGAGAAATCGGTTTCCTAATAGTTTACTTTTTGACAAAATAAAAATTACACCAGAGATAATCACGACAAACATCTAATTCATTTTAGGAGGGTTTTTCATTGGGTGACTTTTGTTCCATATCTTGAGTTCTAAGCCCAAAGTCGCGTCGGCACTAAAGTAAGCTTATAATGTACATTACGCTGTTGACGGGTGTTAAGAATAGAATGGCAACCAGCAGATGGCCCCTTGCTAATAACCACAGTAGCGGATATGGCAAGGTGTCTGTGTCAACCCGCTGGGCTCCAGTACTAATATTATTAGGATACTGTAGTCCATAACCTTCCCTTATGTTGTCTTGTTTGGGCTGTTTATTGGATGAAAATGGATTTGAATTAAGTTTAGTACATATTTATTAGTATTGTAATAACGTTTCGTTTCTATACACCCTGTAATGTAAACATAAGGTCACCATGGCAACTAGTGAAAGGACGAAGTTAATGTAAAAAGAACTCATTTAGAGAAACAAAATTCCATTAAGATTGATTTTTTACGACCAATAAGAATGGTAAGTCCCAAATTTGAAGAGTAAAAAGTACAAAGACAAGTTTTGAAATTTTGAACTGCCATAGAAATAGTTCATTATAACATAAAAAGAGATTTTATTAATTTTTTTTTTAATTTTAAATTTAATTAAAAATTTTTTTTTTAATTTATTTAATATATTTTGATAAGCGGGCTACAAGTGAAATAACTCCTAAGCGGTTAGAGATATCAAAATTGTGCATAGGACTAAAGTTGTAGCACTCGTCGAGAGCTATAGTATGGCGTCCTCGAAAAGACAAAAATGACCCTTTTAATGGCTCAAACAGCCCTTGGAAGGGCGGAGTTACCTTTTGACCCTTAAGTATCATTACATTTTATTAAAGTACTAAAGAAACAAGGAAAAACTGTGCAAACAGATTTTCGATACGTCAAGTAGTTCTCGAAAAAAAAAAAAAAAAACGCACGTTTTTCTTATGCTTAAGTTATTTTCCGCGCACTCGCCAATCACCAACACCATATCCACAATTTTGCTAGAGTACATTGCAAATGCTGTAAATTAGTAATTCCTTACTGTAAGTCGTTCTCTCTTAATCCTTAAACTTCTCTAATACCTTTCTAATTCCTTTGCATCAAAATAAATGAGTAATAAGCGGTGGTGGGGCCTCGTCATGTACAAATGGAATTAATGTGCAAAGTTTGTTGGAATTTAATTACTTCAGAATAAGAAAAACGTGCAACTTTAAACATTTTTTTTCCGAGAACTACTTGACGGATCAAAAATCTGTTTGCACAGTTCTTCCTTGTTTCTTTAGTACTTTAATAAAATATAATGAATCTTAAGGGTCAAAAGGGAACCCCGCCCTTCGAAGGGCTGTTTGAGCCATTAAAAGGGTCATTTTTGTCTTTTCGAGGACGCCATACTATAGTTCTCGGCGAGTGCTACAACTTTAGTGCTATGCACAATTTTGATATCCGTAACAGTTTAGGAGTTATTTCACTTGTGGCCCGCTTATCTGGGCCACCCTGTATATAGGACGTGAAGGCGATGTCAGGTACCGAGTCTCAACGATGTCAGTTACCCCTTAGAAGGCCCCCACCCTAGGTAAATAATCTGTGGGTAGGTAAAATTTACAAAATTCAGAACTCCCACAGTAGTATCGGGCTTATGTCAACCATAAATGAAGGAGCGCTCTGGTAGTAGGCGATATGACCTTGTAGCCTAGTACATGCAGGAAATCTATCCATGATTCATTACATCAAGACATGAAATTCTGTTGAAAATTTGATTTATCAGAAAGTAAAAATAATTCTTCAACGTACAAATAATAATTATAAATGATTGATTATTTATTATCTGAGTAAGTTAGTAAAATAGGTAATGTAAGTTTATTATGTGTGAGGTAAGAGATGGGGGGGGGTCTATTTATTAGCTGGCCAAGGTGACACCAGCCACTTAGAGACCATGGACCGCTCTCAATCATCACCTCATCACACACCAACAGGGGGTCCAATCTAGCGCATAATCTGGCGGGATCACAGTTCAAATAATCCCAAGTGAATGATAATAATGTGAGTGCCGCGCAACGGTGGGCACCCCAGCAAGTATCAGCCTAAACGGACCTCAGCCGGATCTCCAATGAGCGACCTAAAGCACAGTAGGCAAGCACAATACCACAACTTAATTCAATAATTCGTCCTGGGGAAGGATACTGCCCGTGATTCACCGACGACTTTCCTAAAAGAAACATTAGTTTCCATGTTTATGTACTTTTTGCTCAAAATTAAATTTCCTATAAAAGCCCAAAGTTTGCCAACTTAATTTGGGCACACTCTCTTGAGTTTTTGAACCAATATTCTATATTTTATTCTGAAGTGACTCAGTTTTGCAACTTTTGAATATAGAGTGTCAACAAGTGCTGTAACTGTTTAAAAATAGTCAATAAAGAGTTACTCAGGTGTCGTCTGGTTTATATACACAATGGCAGAATTACCCATCCGTTAAATCTATAACAATATATCGGCGTCATATACGAGTAGTGTAACATGTCATTTCAGGAAATCACCACATATACTGAAATTAAATAGATTACCCTATTTGACACCCCCCTCATTTAAACCCAGTCATAAATAGATGAGGCAAAAAGTAATTGGGTAAACGTAAAATATTAAATTAAATCAATAGTCCACTAAAAATCAAGAAATGATATAACTGTTAACTAATAATACTGTTAACAGTTACATTAACTGATTGACCGGGAGTCCTCAGGCGGGCACTTAAAAATCCAGTCAAAAAAGAAAATTTTTAGTTCATTTCAGAGTATGAAATGACTACGCTTCTCATGAAATGACGTGTTATCCTATTTGATGCAGACATAAATATCTTTTGGACTTGAAAAATAAAATAAAACTTGTTTATTTAATATATTGTCTAATTTCACTAACTATATATACATGGGAGTACTTTCGGTATTTCTACCATCCTCAGCCAAAAGTCTTATCTCTTATGCTTTTGGCTGAGGATGGTAGAAATACCGAAAGTACTCCCATGTATATATAGTTAGTGAAATTAGACAATATATTAAATAAACAAGTTTTATTTTATTTTTCAAGTCCATTTGAATTATTTCACAATATCTCTGCAATAATGTCAGTTTTCATATATATCTTTTTTTTCTACTATTAAAGTTTCCAGTATGATTTTTCAAATAAAACAAGTTTTTATTCAACATTATGGAAATAAAAAAGAATAACTAATATATGTAGTTAGTTATTATGAGCTGCTTTAACTAGGAGGTCATATCGCCTACTACCAGAGCGCTCTTTCGTTGTTCATGAGTACGGCTCTACTGTGGAAGTCCTAAATTTTGACTATCCTAGATTATTTACTAAGGATAATAGGGGTCTTTAGAGTATCTGATATCATACAGGCTCCAGATCTTCGTCAATGTACAAGATGTCATTCTCTTCAGAGCGAAGCTATCTACAATAAATGACTACCAGCGATTTTATATTTTTGACATTTGTTTCTCAAAGTTTATAGTGACCAGAAGAAGGGACGTGGAAGTGTCCATATTCTCAACAAAGGAAAGAAGACACCTCCAATAAATACTTCACACACTCCCGAATCTGATTCTTGATCCAATGCATTATTCTGAATTAAAAACTCTGGTTAGCCAGTAAATTGATTCTACGTTCAAGGAACTTTTCTGACTGTCGTCCCCTTTCGCCTTAACATCACATACGAAGGACGGCGTGCTCACTGTTTTCTTTTTTAACTCACGAATAAAAACCTTAGGGCTTCGGTCAGGTCTTGATACAACAAATAACATCTGGCAACCAATCGCCATCTTGTCCTTGTCCCCCCCCCCCCCCCCCCCCCCGTAATTGACACCTGTTAATTTTCAGCTAAATCTACCAAATGTCTTAAAATGTAAAATGGAGATGACTGACTGACCTGTGGATCTACGAGGATGACATGTAGGTGGTATGGTGGATATTATCAAGATAGGTTATACATTTCATATAGGTACAGTGGTTGGCGGTGGTTAAGGAGGTCACACATGTAGCTAAACTAACAACAAATTTACATAGAACAACATGTTGTTCCCCACTTCCTATATATCTATATATCTAAACTTGCGTCAATCACCGTCAATGTACTTCCCCACGTCCAATTAATCAATTACGTTTTCGCTCACTGTTTGGGCCTTCGTTTGGAGATAGATAATCCGTGATTCTTACCCCCAATCTCTTGACCGAACTGGTCTCGAGTAGTGGCCATATAGCTCTCGTGCAAGAAGCACGGCCTGACAAGCCGTCTCGTGTGCAGTCCAGCTACTCAGTGTGTGTGAGAAGTACCAACTGTATAGTACTCCTCTTAGCCATTTACTTAGAGCCCATTATAGGAAACAATGTTCATAAGTGTAGTTAAATATATTTTCTAACTTTATGATGTCTAGACATAACTCCGAGCAGTCTCGCCCTGTTCTTTCTCTATATAAGCCTGGCCAGGCATACTCACCTTTCAAAGACAATCGACGGTTTGGGCTAAACTCGATATTTGTTGAGCTTCTGAACCCTCACATTAAATTATGTATCGATATATTCATCACATCGTCAGTTATTAGGCTATTTGAGTCGAGTCTCTCATCACTGGTTCCCCCTTCCTTTCAACCGATTTCGCGGAAAAATAATAGATGCCATATGGGATTTGGAATTTAAATATAAAATGTTATGTCGATACATTCATTACATCGATAGTTATTGGGATTTTCGTGTTGAGACTCCCCTCTAATCCCCTCTTTCCGGTTGGTCGATTCGGCTGGAAATCGATAGGCATCGTCCTTAGAGGTTTATAGATACAAATAAAAAAATTTCATTCTATCGGGAGTTATATCGTGTTCACAGACACACACATACATTGGAATCAAGGTGTCGGCGAACATGAAATTCCAGTGAAAACAACATGGAATTTCGGAGAGGTTACATAACTTCCCCTATACTTCTTATAGATGGAGAAGTGGCGCACCCAAGAAAACAATTTGGATGCACCACCCTGGAGATAAAGCATAGTAGGGGGGGACGGAACCCATGGATGTGTATCAAATGATGAGATGGAGTGTGTGGTGTTGGGTAACAGATGGGAGGCATTGTGGCAAGGATGACATCTAGGCCAGGGCTGAGGGGGAGAGAACAAGACCTTGGGTGGCTGCCTGTAGACAGCCTAACCTGCCTAGAACAATTCTCTCATACCAAATACCTACAATTTTCCTCCCATTTAGTTATAGAAAAAAATTAAAAAACCCAATGTACTCTCCCCTGTTCGAATAATTTACAATCAAATAGGTTGTCACTCTGCCTCTAAACTATTTCCCTCTTCGGTCAATTTGACTGAAAATCAATAGGTGACTTACTCAGGGACTGTTCACAAAATTTCGTGTCGATACATTTATTACATTGGCAGTTATATTTAAGTTAAGTTGCACCTCCCACCTCTGGAACGCCTCGTCACAGATCTAACATTTTCTGTCAAGATATTCATTCTATCGAGAGTTATATCGAATGTAATTAGGGTTTATTAGTTAAGCCCCCCCCCCCCCCCCCCCCCCCCCACTGATCCTCTCTTCCCTTTGGCTAATTTAGTTGGGGTTCTGAATTCTATATTAGGTCCGCGCAATTATTTTTTCCGATATAAACTCAAATTTGACTGGAATCTCAACATGTTGAGATGTGAGGATAGAGCTGACTTCTGCCTAGCAGTCAAACGTTCTGAGAGCTCCCCCTCCCCTACAACAACTCTAGACAACACCACCACGTTTCTACACCCGCCAACCTGGTACAATAAATAACCTTCTTACAGTATTAGATAGATTGAATTGTTTTAAAACAAGTAATGAACAATTTAAGAACAAATTATGTAAGTGCTTACTCTTAAATTTTGACACCACCACGTTTCTACACCCGCCAACCTGGTACAATAAATAACCTTCTTACAGTATTAGATAGATTGAATTGTTTTAAAACAAGTAATGAACAATTTAAGAACAAATTATGTAAGTGCTTACTCTTAAATTTTGATATTTAGGATATAAATTCTACACAGTTCCAGGGAAAAAAAATTAAAACTTGTATTATTATTGCGTTGTTACGTTGTATTATTATTTATTAGATAAGAATGAATATATATATATTTTTTAAGGGAATAAAACTGATATTAGTCTTGCATTCTTTACGTATACTGGGTAGAGGAGAATTGTTTACAGTGAAGTGATGTCGGCAAATGGCTTTACCCCACCACTCTCCCTCCCCTCCACTACGGACGTTCAACCTGTGAGCTCAACTATATACATATATACATAGTTAGCTCTGAGCTAAAACTATATATTATGTATATACAGGGGCGTATGGGGGAGGGGGAGGGGGGGGGGGGGGGCACGCAGTAAAGATGCAAAGCGCAACAGCAGCAATACACGCTACTGGATGTGAGTCATTTAATTCTAAAAGCACAGAAACAACAGCGTGCATTTTCTGCTGCTCATGTAAAGTCAGCTTAAGTATTACAGTCAATGGTGACCTCAGGGGGAGCTTCTAAAGATCCAAGTCTCCCAAATTAATAACAAAAAGTGTGCAACGCTAACCACGGAAACTGCGGGCTGTGCTCCCGGGAGTCTATACCCTCCCTCCCCCCTGAGGCCTAACTTTGCCCCCTCCTACTCAAACTTCTGGCTACGCCCCTGAATATATACATAGCTAGTGAGAGTCCAAGGTTCGAGTCCCTCCTAGGTATGTAGACTGTGAGCTGGAGTGCATTGAGCTGCAAGGTCGGCTCTGCTATTGACACAGGACGTAGCTCCCAGCCTGGGGGCCAACAACCAGTCAACAGCTCCTCCACGACCATTCACACCTCACGCCGCGGGAGAGCATCTCTTTAACCTAACTAGCAGAGTTATCCAGCCAACGATACTAACCACTAAACCATCAAGGATCCGAGACAACAATGCTAGTACTGGGATTATTCCACATAGTCCCGACTTATCTTAGGAATCATCCAAGCCACTTCTTCGTTCCGGAGAGAAGAAAATTATATTTAATAAATTAATGTATAAAATGTTTAAATTATTATCATTGTTTATTTTTATTTTCATCTTCTGATACTTAAGTGTAAGGATTATTAATCGTGCGAAAATTCGATATGGAGTTTTCAACTCGTTTCATCCAGGTCCCTTTTGACCATTTTTGCGATGACTTTGAAAGTGCACAGAAACGATTGATGCAATCTTAAAATTTGAAATGAAGATGTCACATGTCCTAACTTACATCTGAATAGATTTTGGCCAAAATCGGATGAAAGTTGTGACTACTTTATTCAGGAATCTCTGTACATTACAAGGAATTTCATATACTAAAAAAATTAAATCAAAAACCTCTTCAAGTAATGTTGTAGGGTAAATTGAAGGGGACATTTTTTCTAAGGTAACCCGGTTTGCGAGATACCTGCCGAACACGTTACTTGACAGCTCGAAACCAACTTTTGTAGATTCGTTTCCTTGATTTACGCAAAAACAGTTAGCCCACCAAATTCCCTCAGAACTGAAATACGGACCAATACGAACAAAGTTGTGATGCTCCAAAGAATGAACAATTCATTTTTTGTAGGAGAAAGAATTTGAAAATAGGTTAGGTTTTATGGCTCATGCCCGGGCTTTAACTATGAGGTCATATCGCCTACTACCAGAGCGCTCTTTCGTCACTCTGGTGGACATGAGCCCGACTCTACTTGTGAGAGTCCTAAATTTTGCCGTACCTAAATTTTTATTCACCTAGGGTAGGGGTCTTTAACGAGTACCTGACATTGTACAGGCTCGGGACCATCGCTTAACGTCCCATCCGAAGGACGGCGTGCTTAAGTTTATTTTACCTCCCAGATAAAATAAACTAAGGGCCTCGGTCGGGCTTCGAACCCACGATCTTGAGCTCAGACGGCAAGCACGCATACCACTGAGCTACCGGCGCCCTAATTGATATTTGATAATTCTCACTAAGTAGTAGTTCTATATTTGGAATAAAATTATAGGTGGCCTATAATGTTGTTATTATGGTTATTATAGGCAGTTATTAATGCCTACTGAATACTCTACTCTCTTTTCAATTATGTCCATAAAATGAAAAATAAAATATCTGATGTGACCTTAACATTACTTGCTTAGGACCACTGTTTTTTTTATATATCACTAAATCTCCCCCTCATTGTAAACTGGCATAATAAAGTCACTGTCACAATTACACTATAACTACAGTGAAACAAAGAAACCCACTGATGACATAACTTTCTTATGACTTAATTAGAGACCCAGTAATGACAGTTTATTCACATTAGTGATTAAAAGTTATAAAAACACTTAAAAATAAATGTGAAATAATAATGTTAGAGGTATAATAAATAAATAAAGAGGGCGCCGGTAGCTCAGTGGTATGCGTGCTTGTCTTCTGAGCTCAAGATCGTGGGTTCGAAACCCGACCGAGGCCCTTAGTTTATTTTATCTGGGAGGTAAAATAAACTTAAGCACGCCGTCTTTCGGATGGGACGTTAAGCGATGGTCCCGAGCCTGTACGATGTCAGGTACTCGTTAAAGACCCCTACCCTAGGTGAATAAAAATTTAAGGTAGGCAAAATTTAGGACTCCCACAGTAGAGTCGGGCTCATGTCCACCAGAGTGACAAAAGAGCGCTCTGGTAGTAGGCGATATGACCTCGTAGTTTAAAGCCCGGGAAAGAATCATAAAACCTAACCTAAATAAATATATCCTCATTTTATTTACAGCTTCCCCTCCCGCTATTTAGATGCACCGGATTGTCATCTTAATGCTAGCGATTGCAATTTCGGAGATTATAGAATAGAATAGAATAGATAGAATAGAATGGTTTTTATTAAAAGAAGAAAAATAACATAATTCCAAGAAATATATAAAGAAAAAAAAACACAGACTATAGCCATTTAGGCCGTCAGTTGGAGTTGGCATTACAGATATTTGATAATGAAGAACAAAAAATATTAACTTATATAAATAAATGAAGAGAATGAATAATCATCGTTAAATTCCTTAAAAAAAAATTTATATATATATATATATATATATGTAAACATAAAATATACAAAAATAATAATGAGAGAATAAAATAAAGACAAGAAATCAAATAAAGTTAACTAAGCAACATGGCGGGTAAATGGTAATAGTCATAAATTACATGAAGGAAGGAGGGTCCTAGAAATTAAATTCCCGAATTAACATATTTCTATATTTAGATGCAGCCCTTGCGTAGTTATAGATCAGATTCCAGTTTTTCCCATTCAGAAAAGCGATGAGTTCCCCTCTCCCTAAGGTAGGTTTGCCCAGCCACCTCTGTCTGGCCTCTCTAAGGACGGGACATACCCCAACAAAATGGAACAGGTCCTCCACCTCCCTCAGGTTATAGAGCGAACAGAGGAATTGCTCTTCTCTCCTGCTCACGTTGAAATTCAGGTTTAGCAACTGTCCCCTAAGCTTCATTATAGTACGCATCAAGCATAATTTGTTTCCATCTTTAATGTAGTGATTCTCCCCCAAATCAAAATTGAGATCCTTATACAGACCATGAAAACGTGAGCTGGATGCTTCATTAAACAATTCATTTTTAAAACCCCTTTCTACATTATCCAGTAACGTTTCTATACAAATTCTACTCTTATCAGGATTCAGATATTGGTGAACTTGGATATTGTGTTTATTACACAAATCTACATATTCCTTGGTCCAAAACATTTTCGCTTTAATTACTTCTTCAGCTAGGACTTTCGGAAGACGGTGATCAGGTAAAAGGATAGTTTTTTGAATATAATTAATATGTAACCTGAAATAATGAAGGAATAGTGGCTTCACTCCAGTTTCAAAATATACTATGTAATTTGGCGTATTTTTGGGTAGATGGAACAATTTTTTAATGAAAAAAGTATTTAATTTTTCCACTTCGCCATACCACTTAAATCCCCAAACCTGTGCCCCATAGCCCATCACAGCTCTCATAACCGAGCGGAAATTTCGGAGATTATACCCAGCGATACTAGCTACTATATCAGGCTTCGGCAACCTTACAGTCGTATTCAGCCTCAGGGTTTCAGCCCGGACGCAATTCAAAAAACCGTAAGTTAAATGATGGGTGGAAAAATGGCAAGAAAAAATATATAATATATTATAGAAGACAATTAAATCATCGACGAAAAATGTATAAATGTTGAGATGCGTGCACAAGAGTGTGTAGCAACGGAGGCAGCACGTGGCGTGGCTGACCCCGAGGCTGCCTACGCCACAACTCCATGGAAACCGCTTTCCATTCAGCCTCATACGCTACACACACACACACACACTCACACACCACATTTTAATTTTTTTCTTCTATTTTCATGCCTCCCTACCCCTTTAATATCAAATTTCATTTCAAAGGAGGGACGCCTGAGGGGGGCCCCCATCTCTCCTTGGACCGACACAATCCTCATCCTTCAGAGCAGCCCCTCAAGTGAGCAGACACAACATTCCTTCGGAGGAGGCACAACTTCAAGTACCCCCCCCCCCCCCCCCCCCCCCCCCCCCCCCCCCCCCCCCCCCCCCCTAGCTATAGAAACTGTAGGACAACAAGTGTAATCGGTGCAAAATTCCAAGTTTTCACCTAAATTTCATCTTTTCCGACCCATTGGATTCTAAAAAAAAAAAAATGTGCTGTCTGTGTATATCTGAACGCGATAACTCCTGATAGAATGAATGTATTGACACGAAATTTTATTTGCGAATCTAGACCCCTCTAACGACGACACCAACTAATTTTCAGTAAAGACAGCATCATGTTTAGTATGAGGATGAGTCGTGGTGTAAGGCAGGTAATTACTTTCCTGATTTGACTCAACACAGAAACCCAAATAACTGCCAATGTAATAATATAACTTCCAATACACAAGTCTCTGAGACACTATTGATTTTCAAACAAGTCGGTAGATTGGTTTCAGAGAGCGACAACGCACTTGTTAACTCGTGCTGGGGAAGTACATTGCTGTGATTCAATGACTTTTTTTTTATATTATAAAAGGGGAGAAAGAGAAGTCTCACTTATCCTTTATAAAAGGGGAGAGAGCAAAGCCTCATTTATCCGTTAAGGATAGAAAACTAGAGCTGCTAAAGCCATTGTCTCTACCAATATTTTACAATAATTAAATACAATCAATTTTTTTTGTTTTTAATTTATTTAAAGCCACAACTATACAAATGTGGCACTAACAGCGATAGTAATAATGTTAAAAAATATACCAAATTTTCATAACCATGGAGGTTTGAGAACGATAGAGTGAGTTAACATTCAGTATCGGATTTATTCCAGTTTTAAGAAATTCCGTCACGTCTGCTCTTTCATATTGACATTTAAATCACTTTTCCAGGTTCCTTTTAAATCTATTGTGATAAAACTTGAAAATATCATATACAAAAAAAAATACAGAGAAGTGTAATCAGGTCACACACTGAAGGGTTCCGTAGGTGAACATTATGTGAATTTATTCATTAATACACACACTTAATAATTATAATGTTGTGAAATATAGTTTTTGTCTACTCCACTGCATTGAGACATAAATATTTAACAATTTCATGGTTCTGAATTTCGCCTACATAGGTACATTGACTTGATAGTAAAGGACACATTATTAAAAAAAAAAAAGGTTAAATGTAACTCCACCGTGACATAGTTGATATTTATTTTTGATTTCTATAAAAAAAGCCACAAGTTTCAAAAAATTATTATTCACTTCTTTTTTACATCTCGATAAAAATATAGTTACGTTACTGTGGTGGGGGAAGGGTCAAAGGTTGGCCCAGATCCCTCCTCCTCCTTGATCCTGGCCTAGAACCGGCCTTTTTAGACTACTAGCCACGCCAGTCTAGATCCGCCTATGGCCTAGACTTGTGACGTAACCTTTGGAGCAAATTTTCTTGGTGATTCCCTCCTCAAATCGTATCTACCAGCAAGAAGAGACTAGAAAAACAATTAATTGAAGTAAATCAAGCTCGGGGCATTTTGCCAGTCCAGCCACTCTGTAGTTACCCCGCCCTGCTCGGAGAAGGTGGCCTCCCTCCCACCTGTGAATTCATCCTCCAGAAAGGCATGCTTTATGTTCATCTAATCTACTTTTTTTGTTCGTTTTTGGGACTCATGCCCGGGCTTTAACTATGAATTTATATCGCCAACTACCAGAGAGCTTTTCGTCTGGTCATTTTGCCAGGCCAGCTTTAGTTAGGTTAGGGGCCTTCAACAAGTAGTTGGCATCGCACAGTCTCGGGGATCATCGCTTAGCGTCATATGCGAAGGACAGAGTGCTCAATTTTTGGGGTTTTGGACAACCTAAATAAAGGGGGTCCTATCGTAGTCCTATCTCAAATCTCATTTAGTAGATATGTGGATTTATAAGGCGATACAATAATAATTTATAAGTAAGGTACCTGTATGCTTTCAACCAAATCATCAGAATAGTTTCAGAGAAGGAGCGACAACGTTGTTAATATTGATTATTTCGCGCCAGAGAAGTACATTTCCGGTTATGTTGTGTTGTTATATATTGGTAACACTTTTTTACGTTCTGTTGTTATAATATATTATATTGGTAACATTTTTTCGTTGAATGAAAGTTTCGTACTCAACAGTGCTGTGACTAAAAATGGATATTATGAACATTATCTCATGCTAATGGCCAGTTTACATATTTGGGATGAACTGAATAAACTAATGTTTCTTGAAAGGGCCTGGATGGGCGCCTCGCTACTGGGTTGTTATGTAGCAACAGTGTCAGAGGTGGTTATTTCAAAGCTACCTCGAAGGGTGACTTCATTTAAATATCACATGTGTTATTCATAGCTGGGGCCTCCCCCCCATATCTATACATATTTATATAGATTGATATTCTATTACAAAAAGAATATCATCACTAAACAGACTGACTGATGGGGTAGGCAAAACTTAATCAATCTTTGTCCGGAGACTAGACTGTATATCACAAGGCTTTGACAACGATCCAATGGTCACCACCTTCATTTACCCATAGTCCTCCTATTCTTCCCTGTTTATCCCATACTCCGCCTGTAGCTCCCTGTTTATCCCATACTCCTCCTGTACCTCCCTGTTTATCCCATACTCCTCCTGTACCTCCCTGTTTATCCCATACTCCTCCTGTACCTCCCTGTTTATCCCATACTCCTCCTGTACTTCCCTGTTTATCCCATACCCCTCCAGTACCTCCCTGTTTATCCCATACTCCTCCTGTACCTCCCTGTTTATCCCATACCCCTCCTGTACCTCCCTCTTTATCCCATACTCCTCCTGTACCTCCCTGTTTATCCCATACTCCTCCTGTACCTCCCTGTTTATCCCATACTCCGCCTGTACCTCCCTGTTTATCCCATACTCCTCCTGTACCTCCCTGTTTATCCCATACTCCTCCTGTACCTCCCTGTTTATCCCATACTCCTCCTGTATCTCCCTGTTTATCCCATACTCCGCCTGTAGCTCCCTGTTTATCCCATACTCCTCCTGTACCTCCCTGTTTATCCCATACTCCTCCTGTACCTCCCTGTTTATCCCATACTCCTCCTGTACCTCCCTGTTTATCCCATACTCCTCCTGTACTTCCCTGTTTATCCCATACCCCTCCTGTACCTCCCTGTTTATCCCATACTCCTCCTGTACCTCCCTGTTTATCCCATACCCCTCCTGTACCTCCCTATTTATCCCATACTCCTCCTGTACCTCCCTGTTTATCCCATACCTCTCCGACCTGTTCAGATTATGGCCATCTACTTTCATACCATAGCTACTATACTTTTTGATTGAATATTTAGAAAATACTTATTCTTAATCTAAATAAAATTAAAATGTGTAGAAGATAATTAATATTTTTTTGAAATAATCTTCATTGTAAACCAAATTAGATAGTTGTGTCCAGGTTTAATGGTTCATTAACGTTAATAATTACTAATCTGTACTAGGATAATGTAGATGGAGAGACAATGGAGGAGCCTTTCTTCTAGGCCACTGTGGGTCAGCTACAAGATCAAGTAGCACGTCATTTTAAAATTAAAGATACATCAAAAAATACACCCAGTTATTTAGTTTATTTTACAGATTGTAAGGCATAGATTTTATTGATCTCTTTACTCACTATTTATATGTATTACTTTTCTTCCCCTGCTATACGTGGTATAGGGGAAGTTATGTAACCGGCCAACAATTCGATGTCCTGCTTTCAACGGAATTTCATGTTTTCCGACCTCCAGATTCCAAATGTGAAAAAAAAAAAAAAAATGCTGACTGTGTGTCTGTGAATATGATAACTCTCTATAGAAAGAATGTATCGATATGAAATTATATATGTTCACCCAGAACCCTCTAAAGTCGATACCTATTGATTTTCAGTCAAATCGGTCAAATGGGAGGGAGTGATTAGGGAAGCCTTAACACAAAACACAAACACTCCAATAACTGCAGTTGTAATGAATGTATCGACACAAAATTGCATGTGTGATTTTAAAACCCCATAAGGACGACACTTATTAATTTTCAGGGCAGAAGAGGAGGGGATCAGAAGGGGGGGGGTGGGGGGGGGGGGGGGGGTCTCAACTCGAAAACCCCAATAACTGTATTGAGTATATAGATATGAAATTTCATATTTGAAGTCAAAACCCAATGGGGACTTAACCTATCAAAGTTCAGCGATATAGGCCGGAGGGAAGGGGGTTTCAGGGAAGTTGGCTCAATTCAACAACCCTAATAACTGCCGATGTGATGAATGTATCGACATGAAATTTAGTATAAGGATTTAGGAGTCCCTATGTCAGTCAACTATTGAATATTAGGACAAACGGTTGACTGGTTTTGATGAGGGAGCGAAAGGTTAGTAGATTAATTCGTTCTACATTGCCGATGATTTACCGAAGACTTATTATTTAGCTGATAATGTTTCTGATTAAAATTTAAATGTATACACCAAAGAAAATTATATTAAAGGGCTTTAAGCATTATTTCGCAGTTTATATGATGTCCCTGTAGTGGTTCGCCGCCATTATATCAAACCTAAGTTCCAGATTAGACATGACAACCCTAGTTGTTATTCACATCGTCCGAATCAAAAATGCAGATAGCTGACAGGACAAAATGCATCTCCCTCACTATTTCGAAAGGCTTCAAGTCCTTAAACGACTCCCTTACCTGTCCTAGTTCCGGTTCCTTATTGTAAAAAACATCATACCACAAATTGAAATGTTACTTTTTCGAACCTGCCTACATTTTCGTGTATAGTGTTAGGATATTATGGTTTTTTTTTTATTATGTAATTTTAAGAATGTCTCAGCATTTTTAATTTTGCAGGGTATGACCTCCATCCGTAATAGGGCAGTGTAAAAAATAAATAAATTTCCCAACTGTAAACCATTAGTAAGAGAGAAGAGTTAGCAAATCTTAACCATAATCAAAAAAATAGTTTCATAAATAATAATGTTAATTTCATCAGAAAGTCAATTTACAGCTAATTTAGTTAATAAATAAAACATGAACTGACAATTTCTATGTAACGGAGGCTAGGACCATTTTAGGGAAATTTTTCACTTTTCTTGGGTTCTGAAACCTACACTTACTTAGTAATTGGGACTCATGCCCGGGCTTTCACTACGAAATCATATCGCCTATTACCAGAGCGCTCTGTCTCTGGTGGACATGAGCCCGACTTTACTGTGGGAGTCTTCAAGGTTTTTTCACTTCCCAGATGAAAAATCTAGGTCCTCAGCCGGGTTTCGAACCCGCGATCTTGAGTTCAGTAGGCAAGCACACTATCTCTGAGCTACTGGCGCTCTCATGCGAACTTACATTTCGATTAAAAAAAACATGTTTAGAGGGAATTAGCAGCAGGTCACCCCGGTGTTGCCCAGAGCTTTCAAATTTAAACTTTAAGAGAAGATGGAGAAGCGGGTTGATGGCAGACAACAAACAGGACACACAGGAACAAGGCCATGGATGTATCAGTTACCGTTCTGTGTGAGGGATCCGACATCATCCGGCCAAGGACATCACACAACAGCCAGGCCAGGAGAAGCACCAGAACGACTGTAGCACATCTCGGAGCTGTACAACCTAGCGCTTCACAACCAAATCTGTCTTCCATTCCCACTAGGGGCGACAAACCATAAAAAAAAAAAAAAATGAAACTTTCAAAAATGAAGTTTTTAGTTTTTCATAAATATCTCATTACCTATTGGTGAATCAAAAATGTAGAGCATAATACCCACTACAAAATGCTATACATTTTTGTGGATGACAAACGTTTTCGAGCAAATGCAATAACCAATGAATCAACAGGAAAGTACGTTGGAGGATTCAGAGCCTCTGGAGTAAGACAATTGACGGGGTTAGAATCAAAATGGTCCAAAGTGACATTTTTTAACATGTTTCGTTAAGTGCATAATCGGGTACAAAAATGATAGTTCTGTTCAGGAAAGAAAGTTGTACAAGTGAAATCCTAGCCAGTGCTGAGAACTATTGGCAAATCACTTATACCATTTTGGTGACATGAACAAGTAACTTAAACATATCAATAGTGACCTTGAAATTAAGATTTTTATTCAATTTTATGGTTCGCTAACAGCAACTTTCACCATAAAAGCAGAAGACAAAATATTTCCGTTTTCGATAAATTATATATTTTTTAAATCAGTTAAGAACTTAAAGGACAGTTTCTTGAGTTTTAAAAATGTCACTTAGACCATTTTGATTCTAACCCCGTCAATTATTGATCTTCAATCAAATCAGTAAACTGATTTTAGAGGGAGAACAAAAAACTTAATTCGCTCTGGGGAAGTACATTGCCGGTGATTCATAAAATACTATTAGAGACTCAAAATAAAGTTGTTTCTACCAGACTTTTTTTTATGCCAAACTTCATTAGATACTGAAAATGTAATAAAAAAGTCATGGCTGAAATAACCACAATTTTACAGCCGCCCCTTGAATTATTTCTAATGAACTAAGTTTTCGCTCTCCCATCTGCGAGCCGGAAACAAAATTAATTCAAAAGAAATACATTATAAAGTTCTTCTATAGGTCGGAAGTGGCACATTGGTAGTTGGTATTTTTACTTCCTTAGCGAAGTACAGGGACTAAGGAAGAGAAAAGTGTAGTCCTTTCCCACACAAGATGTATATTTTATTTATTATTTCATATTTATTTATTTATTATTTTCATATTTTATTTATATTTTATTTTATTTCCAAGAAAATGCTGAAGTACCTAGAGAAAGTTTTGTTAATCGGTCAGAAATTCGATGGAGAGTATTCAGCGGAATTTCATGTTTTTCAACGCCCTGATTCCAAGAATAAAAAAAAATGAAAATTAATGTTTTTTCTGTGACTCGATAACTCCTGACAGGATGATTATGTAGACACAAAATTTCATATGTGTGACATATAAGGCCGACACTTGGTTATCGCTGAAAATTGACAGGTTATGTCCTCATTGAGTTTTGACTTTCAATATGAAATTTTAAGACGATACATTCAGTTTTGGGTTTCTTGAGTTAAGTCCCCTTAAGTTACCTTCGCCTCATTTGACTGAACATCAATAGATGTCGTCGTTAGAAGGTTCTGGATTTACATATGAAATTTCGTGTTGATATATTCATTCTATCAAGAGTTATCCTGTTCACAGACAGCATTTTTTTTTTTTTTTAAATATTTGTAATCTCGAGGCCGGAAAACATTAAATTCCGTTTAAAACTCCGCATCGAATTTTTGGCCGATTACATTAGTTAGGTTGGGTTAAAGTTGCTTTTATATAGATTTGGGTTATATCAGGACATATCATAAGCCTCAATCCGACAGACGAGTATTAAGCAAGGTGATAGTGTCTTTGGAGAAGGTCCTAGGATGGAGCATTTGCAACAGACTGAAGGAATGCTGTCTAGTCAGCAGTGCAGCCTTGCAACTGAACTGACCTGGTCAGTGAGTGCAGTAGGCCATTTTATCACAAGATAATACATCAACAAAAAAAATAAACTTATTCTTATTTTTCCATATTAGGCTATTGCAATTACGAAAATAGCAAGGGAATTCGAATTTCCAAAATGCGATGCAGTTCGCCAAAAAAGCTTAGCTCGTAAAAGAAAATCTAAATTAATTTTTTAGGCGTTTAAAACGAGTACTCCCTCCCATCGTTACGAACAAGATACTTAATACTTATTAAGATATCTTCTTTTTTATGAAAATGATTTTTGTGCGTAGTTTGAAGGAAATCAGAATAAACGTTCATGAGTTGAGCATAGCTCGTTGAAAATATGGTTCTAGTTTGCGTAATCTGCTAAAGAGGGCGCCGGTTTCGAAATGCGGCCAAGGCCCTTAGGCTTTATATCTGAGGTGAAAAAATTGAGGGTTATGAGACGTTAAGCGGTCCCGAGCCTGTGCGATTTCAGTTACTCGTTAAAGACCCCTCCCTATCTTAGGTAACTAAACCAGGGTAGGCAAAATTTAGGACTCTTACAGTAGAGTTAACAGGCAAGAGATAAGAGCACTGGATGCTTAGGTCCCTAGGTGTACACACCAGCCTTCCCAATATATCTAATCTGCTAAAAGCTGGATTGCTCCCGTCGCTGTTTCCTACCATCCACCTGTTATTAGTGATTTGAAAGGGTTATAAGTGGGGGAGGAGGTTCCAGGATAGGCCGAACACCGCAGAAGTCAACCCCTTCAGAAGGTGGGGGTGATGCTTCAAGAGACAGTCCTGCTGTGCTATAGTGCACTGTGCTATAGTGCGCTGTGCTATAGTGCGCTGTGCTACGGACAGTGCCTGCACGATATGGAAGCTAGCTGGTATATTGATTGGGTCTCCAGACCAAGTCGATACTCATCACCTCGCACCCTGCCACCCCCCCGAGCCAGCCCTTCAGCCAACCTCATCCGTAGGGATCAGCATTCATGAAGTGTCCACCCGTTAGAAAAAGTCATCGATGCAATTTCTTCCCCAGCGCGAATGAATCAACTAATTTTTCACTTCAATTTGTCCCTCTTTTTTAATTATTGAAACTAGGGGTTGAAAATACGAAATTCTGGTGAAAACAACATGAAATTTCTGATTACCCGAAATTTCTGAGTTTCCGTAATCCAGTAGAAGAACAGGGCCTCATAGTCCTAGTATTTAGAAATCTCCGTCTGGATAGTAACAACCCATGTCCAGAAGTCCAGGAACTCACAGTAGCCCTACTCTGGCACCATAAGCCCTCGGAGGTCCGGGTATAAACATTAGGTTTGTGTTGCATTGGTCGTTTTTGCGAAATTTAAACCAAATTTCAATTTCGATACATGGGCTGGTAACAGAGCTTATAAAAAAAGGCCACTAGATTCCAATTATGAAAAAAACAAATTTCTGTAAGTGTGTGAACACGATAACTCCCGATAGAATGAATGTATCAACACGAAATTTTATATATATATATCCAGAACCAACTAACAACGACGCCTATTGTTCTTTCAGTCAAATCGACCAACAGGGAGGGGGTGATTAGGGGAGAGGCTTAAATTAAAGCTCTAATAACTGCCGATAGAATGAATATATCAACACTAACTTTTATATGTGTGGTCAAAACCTCATAAGGATCACACATATTTTAAGGTCAAAACCCTATGAGGACATTACATGTTAAACTTAAGCGATATCGGCTGAAGGGAAGGGGAGGTTTTGAAGGTGGGGGCTGAATTCAAAAACCCTAATAACTTCCAAGCGAAATGTTAATTGATTAATTCGTTCTGGGGAAGTACATTAACGGTAATTTACCGACGACTTTTTTATTATCTGGGAGGTGAAAACACCTTGAGCACGCCGTCCTTTGGATGGGACATTGAATGATGGTCTCCAGTCTACGTGATGTCAGATATTCGTTAAAGATTACCTACCATAGGTAACAAAAACCTGGATAGGCCACATTCAGGACTCCGACAGTTGAGATACCAGGGAAGGGATACGAGCATTGGATTAACCAGGTACATGAAGTTACTAACCTGCTTAAATTAACTAACCGAGCGACGCCGATTAATTTACTATTTATTAATATTTTTATTGGGGCCCCGGTAGCTCAGTGGTATGCGTGCTTATCTTCTGAGCTAAAGAACGTGGGTTCGAACCCGACCGAGTCTCTTAGTTTATTTTATCTGGCGGGTGAAATAAACTTAAGCACGCCGTCCTTCGGATGGGACGTTAAGCGATGGTCACGAGCCTGTACGATGTCAGGTACTCGTTAAAGACCCCTGCCCTAGGTGAATAAAAATTTAAGGTAGGCAAAATTTAGAACTCCCACAGTAGAGTCGGGCTCATGTCCACCAGAGTGACGAAAGAGCGCTCTGGTAGTAGGCGATATGACCTCGTAGTTAAAGCCCGGGCATGAGTCATAAAACCTAAACCTAACCTAACCTAATATTTTTATTGTCTATAAATACAAAATTCAAGATTTCAATAAACTCAGATTAAAATATTAAAAATAATTTTGAATTATTTCAATGTCAGTTTTCTTCATTTATTTATTTATATTAAGTTATTTCTAAATGAGGATATCTATATTTAAAATGAAGAAACACGGCCGCACTAGGTCAGTGGAAATTTCATAATTTCGGCCCCTTAGAGATTTTATAACATATTTAACACAGATAATATCTATCGGAAAAGAAAAATGTAACCCTTATATCTGTGCTTTCAATGGGCCAGTTACAGGTACTAAATGAACACTAGTTGATCGAAAAAGGGACGATAACCTGAGACGCCAACGATAACCATATCGTAACCTGCCGGTCTCTTACTACCATTAGTCCGCTATCAGGAAATGAAGTAGGCAGCTATTTGGGGAATCAACAAGTGTTACTGACCTGACCTCATCTGTCTATCTATCTAGACATGGAAAGTAAATCACGGGTTCTACCCTCTCATCTCCTTCGTATATTTTCACTTCCGCAGCAAAACGAAGTACAGGCGATGTTTTCGAATCCAAATTTTGTATTTTTGGATTCAGACGTCACAGAGTAAGACTCCTACTGATTTTCAGCCAAATCGGCCGAAGAGAAGTGGAAGGATTAAAGGGGGGGGGGGGGGGGGGGGGGGGGGTTCTGGAGGGTGCCGAAACATTCAATGAATGCTAGCCCTTCAACGGATGAAAAGAGTATTATAAAATTTCACTTGTAACCTCCTTAAAAGAACGGTTCAAAGATGAGCCCTTATAGGACCTCAAAGTTTTGAAGGAGGGGTGCGTTATGTGGGTCCGAAACATAACATTATTATAATAGTATAATTTATTATACGCTAAAGAGGGAGGTAAAGTGGCAAACCACCCTCTCTTAAAATTGACCTGAATTACTGACATTTACAAAATATCTTTAGTATCATCTTATTTGGTTTGCCAAAATTAGACGTGAGCTTTCCTGCAAATCTAAAAAAAAACA